>JZKD02S0923337.1:197166-213372 GCA_000966675.3 Picea glauca | reverse complement strand
TCCAACATCACTGAAATTCGTTATGTCACCACTTCCGTCAATGAACGTATGAGATGCCCTTGCTCTCTCTGCGATTCATTGGCTCATTTTACACACTAGTGCCCTATGATCCTTGCATACAAGCGACGTCAATTGGCCCTGCTTCACCAACCTGCAGAAGCGATAATTGACCTTACTTCATCACTCGAGGAGCTTCATGTCATTTCTCTTGAGCCCGAGGCACTCCCAAAACCTCCATGGTTATTTAATGACATCTTTGAGGATTTACCCCGTAATCCCCCCAATTCTCCTGTTCATTCCTCTACGACCACTCTCCACCCAACCACCATGGGTACTCCTCAGTACTTCAATATATGGTTCATGTCGAGTGAACCCTCACCATCTACTCGCACCACTCCCCTTGCCTCTCCAGCAGGGGGAAATCACACTAGCACTGTGATCAGTCCTCACGACCCCTTATATTCCCGCCGTTTCCAATGAGAAGAGGAAATACTGGAAGAGCTACACCGCCCAGACTCCCCCTGGGACGCACTACAC
Source organism: Picea glauca (assembly GCA_000966675.3). NCBI lineage: Eukaryota > Viridiplantae > Streptophyta > Pinopsida > Pinales > Pinaceae > Picea > Picea glauca. The sequence continues at coordinate 212,835 of JZKD02S0923337.1, read as the reverse complement.
CATCATGCACTCTTCCTTCCACAGGAAGCCCTCATGCCTCCTAACCAAAGCCCCATTTACACGGTCGAAACCAAATATTTTATCCCATCCGGGCCTATCGATTGGTTCAACAATCCCATTCCTGCCCCTGATGCTTTTGAAGAAGGTAATATGGCCAACATTCCCCCCACCATCGAAATCGACATTTCCATTACCAATGGCATCGTCGAAGAAATCATCATTGGAGCTGCTTGCACTCCTCAGGAAATCGCCGCATATAAAGCCCTCTTCCAGGAATATAGAGATATTTTCGCCTGGTCATACAAAAAAATGCCTGGCCTTGACCCATCTATTGTCGAGCATCACATCGACACTTGGCCTGACATCACACTAGTTCACCAGAAACAACAACCGCTACACCCATCCAAGGCCATGGATATCAAAGCCGAAATCGACAAATTACGTACGACCGGGTTTATTTACCCCATCGCTTACACGTCATGGGTTTCCAACCCTGTACCCGTCGACAAAAAATAGGGCACTATCCACGTTTGCACAGACTTTCGCGATCTCAATAACGCATGTCCAAAAGACAATTTTCCAACGCCTTTCATCGATCAAATTATCGATGACTGTTCCGGCCATGAGGCTCTCTCCTTTATGGACGGATTCTTTGGCTATAACCAAATTCAAATTCACCCAACCGATCAGTATAAAGCTGCATTCATTATCCCATGGGGTACTTTCACATATCGTGTCATGCCTTTCGGATTAAAAAATGCCGGCGCAACTTTCCAGCGGATGATGACATACATCTTTCATGATCTGGCTGAGATCATCCTCTCCTACTTGGACGACCTCACAGCTCGATCCAAAAAACGCACCCAATATCTTGATGATTTACGAATCATCTTTCAACGGTGTCACCAGTACAACATCCGCTTGAACCCTCTCAAGTGTGTGTTTTGCGTCACCATAGGGCACCTCCTCGGTTTTATCATTTCCCAAAGTGGTATTACCGTGGACCCCCTCAAAGTCAAAGCTATCACCGAAATTCCACCTCCCCGGAATTTACGACAACTTCAGAGTCTTCAAGGAAAAGCTAACTTCCTTCGATGCTTTGTCCTAGATTATGCCATACGCGCACATGGTTTCCTTTGCTTACTACGTCACGACATCCCCTTCAAATGGGATGACTATGCCCAATAGTCATTTGACGATCTTAAAGTAGCACTGTCAAATGCACCTTTAATCAGTGCACCTAACTACAATCGCGACTACATCCTCTATGTATCATCATCAACTGTATCAGTAGCCGGCGTCCTCGTCCAGCTCGGAGATGACAATCATGAACATGTCATTTACTACATTAGTAAGAACCTCTCGGGACCACCCTTGAAGTACAAACACGAAGAGAAACTTGCTCTTGCAGTTATCCTCGCAGTCCAGAAACTGCGCCATTACATTCTGCTTCGCACCACGAAGGTCGTCGCAGATTCCAACCCTATGCAATATTTACTCAGCCGTCGACAAGTTAACGGAAAATTCGCTCGATGGATCGTTATACTCTAGGAATACAACCTCGAGTTATCAACACCTAAGAGTAAGAAGGCCCTCGTTCTCGCCGAACTTGTCACGACCCTCCCCTCTGACATCACCAGTGCCCCCGTCAACACCGACTTTCCTGACGAACATCTCATTTACATCGCTTCCGATGATCGTTGGTATGGCGACCTTCTCGTCTACCTACGAACTCAAAAGTTCGGTAACCATCTATCATGAGATGATCGTTGACGTATTCTCCATCAGGGCCCCCGCTATCTCCTCATCAGAGACATCCTATATCGGCGGGGCATCGACACCACTCTTCGTCATTGCCTGACTATTGATGAGGCCGACAGAGTCTTAAACGACTGCCACAACGACGCATGTGGTGGCCATATTTTGGGTATATCCACGGCTCAAAAGATTATCCGAGCCGGTTACTTTTGGCCTACCTTGTTTCATGATTGCATTCATGCCGTGAAACGATGTGAGCAATGTCAGCTCTACGCCAACAAAGCCCGAGCTCCCCCTGCTCTTCTTCACCCTGTCATTACTGCAGTCCCTTTTTGTAAATGGGGCATCGAATTTATGACTTGTAATCCCCCCTCCAACAATGGTCACAAATACATTGTTGTCGCCGTTGATTACTTCACCAAATGGGCCGAAGCTATGCCCACTTTCAACAACACCGCTGACACTACAATGCATTTTTTCTTTAATCACATCATATCCCATTTTGGAGTACCACTCCAACTTGTTTCTGATCATGGGAAACACTTCGAGAATGATATCTTCATCGAACTCTCATCTCGGTTAGGCTTCTTTCACGAGTTTTCCTCACCATATTACCCTCAGTCAAACAGACAGGTCGAGGAAGTGAACAAAGTCCTCAAGACCATGTTACAACGCACGGTTAATAAACATAAAACCAATTGGCATCACATGTTATTTTCTGCGCTATGGGCTTATCGAATGGCAGTAAATACCGCTACAGGTTTCACGCCATTTCATTTAGTCCATGGGGTCGAGGCAACTCTTCCCATCAAGTGCGAGATTCCCACCCTTCGCACCGCAATTGAGCTATTACCTGACACTGCTCCAATGGAGCAGCGCTTGCTGAACTTGGAGTCGCTGGATGAAGATCGCCAATCTTCATTACAGAACAACGAGGCAGCTAAAAAATGATCCAAAGCTACCTTTGATCGCCATGTCAACCTTCGATCATTCCGCGAAGGCAACCTCATCCTGGCCTATGATATCGCTCATGATACCTTTGGCCATGGAAAATTCGAATCACTTTGGCATGGCCCTTACATCATCCAACATTGCCTCACCAAAGGCACATACATCTTGGCCTCCCCCGAAGGTCTCTCGCTCAAAGAACCCGTCAATGGGTTATACCTCAAGAAATTTTATGCTTAGAAGTAGTCATCCTACTTTCGGTTATTTCTTTTTCTAGCGTTTTTAATCTTTTTTTCGTCGCCTCTCATCTAAACTATCCTTTGTGCTATTGACAGATGCTTCCTCCACCAACCTACCACATTGGTTACGTCGATGGCGCCATCCGTTGGACACAAAATCTCGCTTTGACAGCTTGAGCTTTATATAGCCCCTCACATGAAATGCTACATTCAAGCGACATCTGTTTGGGACCAGCAAACAACAACCAAGCCGAATACACTGCGGTCATTGGCCTCCTGGCTGACGCCCAACATCATCATATTCACCACCTTAGCGTCTTCCTCGACTCACAACTAGTCGTCCTCCAACTCAACAATGTTTACCGTGTACACGATCCGTGCCTCTTTCGCAAATACCTGCAGGTTAGATTATTATCTCGACATTTTGATTCCATTACATTTACACATATTCCAAGACAATTGAATCAAACAACAAATGAAATAGCTAACATGGTGTTAGATTGGCATATATCACATCAAGATACACATACATAACACATCTCATAAATCTTGTCACAGCATATAGATAGAATAGACATCATCATCAACAAAAAACACATGTAAACGACATCAAGATCTCCGAATATGTATACTCATATATATATATATATCAGGCCATCAGGCCATCCAAATGTTTACATACAAAAAATACATGTGCCCGCAGGCTAGCACAGTCCCTCAGTACAAAAATCGGCTCACCAGCCTAAATACAACCAAAAAGAGATACATCATCCATCGGTCATGGTGCCTCTATCGCACCACCACCTGCCCCAGGCAGTGGTGGCGGAACACCCACAGGACCCTCCTGCCCAGGCGGCAGGCGTCCACTCATCATCGCAATTAGCACTGCTGCTCGTCGCACTATGGCCCGCCATGGTGGTGGCACCCCGACACACTGCTCCAAGAAACTCTCATCCTAGATCCGTGTCCACATGCCCTCAGGCATGTCTTGCAACACCGTCTCTAGATGACGACGTATATCATCAAAGTCCACTCCGGCTGCTGCCGGAGGAGCATGTGATGGCCCTGCACCAGGGTCATCGAAACGACACTGCCTTGCTGCCCTCTCGGGCTCTGCTGGTCGACCCACAACATCCTCCCTCCGCCGCCTCTCTCCCTGTGGTCGTCCCCCCAGCTCTCGCCGAGCTGGCACTCGCTGCATCTCCACCTCGCGCTCGCGAGGTGCCACATTTGCACATGAAAAAAACAACAACAAAAAATCGTATCAACATCTATATCATATATGGACTGCTATATCACAAAAAACCATAAAAATAAACACATACACAATGATGAAACATACCTCGATGGTCGAAAACCTCATCTGGAGGCAGCACCATATCCGGGTCACCCCAGCATAGGGGTACCGAAGTACTATCTGCGGCATCTACCGCCATATCCATGTAGCCTCTGCTGAAAAGTAGTGGCCACCTTCGCCACCACCATGGCGAACCAAAACTGAAGACCACCGCCTCAATCACGACTCTCGTGCCCCCGACATCGCTAGTAGAACTCTAGGGTGCAACATGGGCACCCTCTCCAAAAACCAGGCCACTAAGATGGACCCGAAAGAAAACTCTCCTCCATCAGTGGACCGACAGTGGTCCAACTGTACCACCATCCTATCATGTAGCGTCAGTCCCCAAGCGAACTACTCGTCATCCAATACTCTCTCCAGCACCAGCAACTGGCCACCACTAATACGCTGGGTCGCCAGTGACCCATATACTCGTACAATCATCGCTGCTATACAATGATGAGCTAGGGAGTCGATCACACTGATGCTCACGACAGTCCCAGACATGAAGTCACGGCCTGAGAAATATCTCTAGCCAATCTTGGCCAGCAGCGTGGTCCTAGGCAGTACCGGCTCCGCCGGTAGGGGCGTTCCCTGAAAGGGGATCCCAGTCAAAAAATAAACATCCTCCACCACAGTGAAGGGGATCTGCTCTCCTCACACGAGGAAGCAATGCATATCCGGACTCCACATCTGGAGCAGGAACTGCAGTAAGTACTCCAGTGCCCGTATCAATGGGCACTCAAAGAACTTTAGCAACCCGCAGGTTGCTAAAGTCACCCTCACCCCAGGCCCCTCAATGGCCACAACATCTCGCAGCTGGGCCCAGTCTCGCTCTCGCCACCACACTAGCATCGTCTCTGCTGGCAACCTGTAATCAACACAGAGTCCTATTTCAGCTCAGATACCCATCAACAACATCAAACAGACTCATTTTTTACCCTTAAACCTTGCCTCAAAGGTGTGATTTTTTCACCCAAAGGCGCGCACAAATGCGCGCCTGTTCACTATACAGGCGTGCATATATGCGCACCTATTCACTACACAGGCGCGCTCTTGAGCGCGCCTGTTCATCATACAGGCGCGCACAAGTGCGCGCCTTTCCAACCCATAGGCGCGCATTGATGTGCGCCTGTTCAACTCACATGCGCGCCCCTAGGGCACGCCTTAAATTTCCCCTATCGCGCACCCATGCGCGTATAATCAGTGGACAGGCATGCACTTATGCGTGCCTTCCACCGAATCTCTCGTGCATGTGGGCCCACACCCTAGACAAAATCCCCTAATTACCCCTGTATGGCCCCCTGTACCAGCCCTGCCCAAAAATGGAAAGCCATTTCTATGCAGGATGATCAGACCACTAACCTGATACTCGCAGAACGTTGATTGGATGCTTCGTCCTCCCCGAATCTCCAAATCTCTTCTGAAATCTACTCGTCCAGTCACTATTGCAGCAGGTACAAATGAGGTGGCAATGTGGGCCCTACAACTATATATAGCCCTTTTGCCAAACTTTCACTCACCATTCTGGGAGCCCAAGGTGTCCATTTTTCAAACCGTCTTCAGCCACGGGATCAACATCCCGCCACCTACATCATAGCTGTCCCTGGGTCACTTTTCATCCTGAGCCCCTGGGGCACCTTTTTTTCATAACATGGTTAGGTATGCACACGCATTGTCACATTTATCTAATACATGCTCATATCTTTGATTCTCGGTAGATATTGTTCACTTTGGGTATTTGGTTGTTATGTGCGCAGGTACTTGCTCATCGGTCATCGACATCATCCCTTCAGGTATATATTCAGCACTGGCATGTAGTCTCTCCCACTGTATTGCATTTACATTTCTAGTCACACCCGCTGATATTGGCCTTTAGGATCCTCATTCCTGGCTCTGCAGTACCCACACCTCCATTTGCATTTTCGGTACTGTTACCCGGTAACATTCTTACCCACATGAGTTTTCCCATTTATAGCACCTTTTGGCACTTTTTGACACTCATGCTATTCTTGACTACCCTTTAGGGATGGGAGTCCCGATAGTCTTTCATCATGTCATTAATCAACCACATACTCCTTCTCCTCATTTTGCTAGCTTTCTCACCTGGACTCCCAGATTATCTCTTTACGGTTCTATTTTTTACCTGCACCTCCGCAGTATCATGAACCCTCCATTTCATCCACAATCAGTTTGACCATCTGCGAACCTACCCTCATTTCACATACCTCATACAAAAACTCACCAATGGGGGCCCCACCCTTCATCAATTTTCCAAGACAATTCTGCCCTCCCTGGGGCACGCATTTCACACTGGGGCACCCGTTTCTGTATTTGTACATTTATCCCCAAAATTATTCATTATTTATTGTAAAAATGCCTTTATTACCAGTCATTACATTTTCTTTTGTCGTCCCCGTTGGCGACTTGCTTCCTTTTGGCCACACGCAACCCATGTCACCCTTGGTTGGAATTTCACTTCTCATCTTCCATCACCGGCATCGTCCATATCTTCAGAGTACTCCACAGGTCATTTACCTCTACCCTCTGAATTTGTCCACCTTGCCCCGCCTCTGGCACAACTTATCATCGGTCTTGTCATCCCCCTGACACTTGACCTTATTACACGGTTGCGGCCACTTTTCATCTCATACACCCTCCAACCAAGGGAATTCTTGAGTCTTCCCACTTCTTGACTTCATCCATGTACCTCTGCCACTTCCTCACCTCAGTAGATTCCACGAAGCCCTTTGCTTCTGGGAGTCGCGTCCCCCTTTTTTTGACATCAACACCATTTTCCAGAAGGGCGACCGTATCTTGATTCTCATTCTCTATTCAATGAGAGATCTCGGATGGCACAGGGTGAAACACCATTGCTCCCTGCTGTCGTTGGACCCCATAACATTCGACACCAACACTTTCTCATGTTATGGTGGGTCTTACTTTGCGACTATTGCAGTTATTTTTTGTCATCTGCCGAAGACCTCTGAATTTGGTAGGGCCATCAATGCCCGCATCATCGTCGCTACTTATTACCGCGATCACTGCCTATTGTTCAGAGTATGTTCCTTTGTAGAATCGTCTTTTGCCTTTATCATTACCGCCCCCGAGGGCACTGCAGTTGTCTACACCAACACTTCAGTCATCTTTTTTTCAGAGTTACATAAACACGAGCATGGGACATGCCCGCCTCGTTTGTACACAATTTTCTATTTTTTTCACAACTCTCAGAAGGTCGAGTCCTACCGGTTCCTTTTTACTCCAAATGATCGCTCTGAACGGTCCCACTATTGCTCTCCCTTACAACAACATTCTCAGTAGAATAAACATTGATGGATTTCAGCTATATGTATGCTCCTAACCTCATCCATCAGGGGGCATCTGTTATCACTGAAATTTCATCCGCACATGGCGACAAGAACTCAACATCGTCAAACAGTAATGAAGTCATTCATGGCACTGAATTAATTTCATAGCATTCCAGAAAGGTCAAAAACTATACAAAGTAACCAAAAATTGAAGAGCGCTTTACAGAAGTTGGGTGCGCGTGCATATGCGCGGAACATAAACGTACCATGCACGCATGCGCGCATGATGCGTGGCTGTTGGCGCAAAAACCCGCGCACCTGCTAAACGACGCATTTATTGAATTGGTCGGCCTCCCAACCACTTATGGATCAGCTCCCAAGACGATTTGACCTTCAACTCTGAGCTGAATCCACATGGTAGGCTAGTCAAATACCTAATGAAGCCCTAAAGAGCCTCTCTTCACACTACAAAGGAGTTACATAATCACCCAATGCAATGATATAAAAATCCATGAGGAAACCTCATTTTCTCAAGGAATTTCATGTAATTTTATGCTGTCTAGATTGTTTTAAGGACTCACTCTTTGGAAATAACACATTGGCACCATTTCATTGAGCCATCTACCTCTCCATTGAGTGGATGTGCTAGGAGTTCTTTCACCATCATTCTCATTTTCTTATTGTAACGAGAGCAAGTTTGTGAGGGCACAAGAGCCTTCCATTGGAGAAAGAAGGGACTCATAGTCCCCTTTCTTCATTGTGCTTTGATTTCATCAATTGATCAGCCTAAAAACATTGGTGATATTGGTCTTGTTGTCTTTGTTATTTCTTTATCCATATGCTCATAGTTTTAGTTTGTTTTAATTTAATTCTTGTTTATAGTTTTGTTTTTATTTCTCTAACCCTTTCCTCTACAGCTGTCATGCTCAGCAAGACCCAACTGGGCATGTAAGGACCTCTCATTTGCTCACAAGGTGATGAAGAGGGTGCAAACAAGGATGATGTAGCTGGATTGGGTTCGTGCTAGAAGCTTTGGTGTACTGCTACTAATGTCTGTTGGAATTGAGGTAGCGCTGGGAAATGGTGTGTATAATGGCCATATTCTGAACATATGGTGCAAGCGAATTTGGTTTGTATCCCTTTGCTACTTACGTTAGGGGAGGTAGCGACAATACTTGTGAAAGTGACGAATGATGATGGTGTTTGATTGAGTTGAATTAGGTTATGTAACTCGGGTAGAGATGGGCATTTGTTGGTTGGGTGTCCATCTTTCTCACATAGCACACAAGGAGGTTGCACGCATGGGGGAAGTGGAGCTATGGTCTCCTTCTTCTTTCGCCTGCCCCTAGCTATGGCAGGGAGGTTAGTGAGTGGGGGTGTAGAGGGTATGGTGGGAGTGAGTATGGGAATATGCATTGGGATTCCTTCTGTTTTGGGGGGAAGGGATGGTTGAGGAACCATCTTTGGTGGATTTAAATACCAAACTGGGATTGCTAGCACCATATTAGGGAGGGTAAGCATTGCGTCTATTTGGAAATATTGCACACCTGGTGGAGGGTAAAAGAAGGGGATTTGAGTAATGGCTTGGGGAACTGTCTCCCAAACTGGGATATGGCCTTGGGGAGAGGTGAAATTGTGAATGAGTGGAGTCGACGAGTTCGCAGGAGGCTTGTGAGGGAGGGGCTCTGCGACTAGTGGGACGTCAGATATGAGAGAAGCCTCCATGGGAGGAAGGGTATCCTCAATGTCAGTTCCTTTGGATGATACAACACATAACTGATTGGAAGGATGAAGGAGCAGTGGTGCACCATGGTAAGTTCCTAACAATGATGAGTCTTTGAAGATTCCGGGCCCCATTTCGATGAGTGGGTATGCTTCAGGATTAGTGTGGACGAGGGGGAGAATGTTATCGATGTTGGAAGAAGGGTTAGGCTCATAATGTGAAACTTGGTCAATGGTAATGATCTTGCCTTTATGAGGGAACATCATGGTTTAGAAGATGGAAGAGGCATCTGCCTTCATAGCGTACATGTTACTACGAATGAACAAGATATTGTAATCGAGTGGGGCATCGATAACTTCAATGTCAATGAGAATGGTCTTTCCCTCGAGTTCTACAGGGAAATTTTGGAAGAGCCCTTCAGGAGAAGATGGTAGTCCATCATAAGCTCATAAGGTAATGGCATATGGTATGAGTTCGGGGGAACCAAGTTTCTTCCATACAGACTTGGACATGATGCATGTGGATGCGCCTTCATTGATGATGCACCAATGAACTGTAATGTTCTGAATTTTAACGGGGATTTGAAAAGCGATGAGAGAAGGGAGGCGAGGTTCTCCGCTATCGATATCGAATGTGATGAGTTGAGTATCCATGGGGTCGACTGCCCACAAGGCGGAAAGTAATGATTTCCCCTGAGTGGGACAAGTTTGAAGGACTTCTAAGACTGACATGGCAGTCATGGACTGTGCTAAGTCATCGACCAAACTGTAATTATGAGCCTCCCTAGCCTACGGGTTGTGTACATTCCTACGCAATGGGATGCGAGGGATGCAAAAAGGTGTTTCCATGTTAGGGAGAGGAATCACCAATGGGGGTCTCGTTGGTGCTGGGATTATTTCTGGGGGAATGGGAGGAGACTCAACGGGTGCACGGTATTGACAACTACGTGTTTGTAGAAGGACTTCTTCCTCACTAGTGAGGAGGATAGTACGATTTGCGGGATTGTTCGGGTTGAGATATTGTCCCAACTGTGGTGGGGTAGGATGCATGTCCTGTTGGGTGTTCATCACACCCTGGTGTGGAATGGGGTTCTGCAACACGGTCGAGGGAGGTTGTTTCACGTATTGTTGTGGGGCTTGCTGAAGGGCAGGCGGTGATGGAGGATGTGGTCCATTTCCCGAGTCTTTCATCCGTTTAAAATCAATGATTTGGGGGCAATGATGAGTATAATGACCGAACTCACCGCAAAGGGAATAAAGGAAGTTGGTTCGAAGATTATTGTTATTTTTCCCTTGACGCCTATTGTTGTTTCCCCCTTGGGGGTTATGATTCCCTTGATTCTGGTTTCCCCCAGTAGGTTGGTTCTATTGGGGGTGATTCCTGCCTTGACCTGGGTTTCTATTGTTTCGATTTTTTCCTTTATTTTTGGCATTATTCAACTAATGGGTCGGATTTTCCGTATTCAACTGTTCAAAATTTTTGATATTGCTAAATGGGAGAGGGTTGAACAAAATTCACCCTAGCGTGAGGGTGTCCTTGTGGTGGATCCATGGGCTGCGGAGGGCCAAGAAATGGAAAGTACGCATTTTGTTGGGGTAATGATCCGTAAGGTACGTAGGAAGGCGTGGCACTTTTTCTAGTACTTAGAGTATAAGCTAAGGTAGAGGGAGTACCAAAACTTGTTTGGATAAGTGGGTGTATTGTGGGTGCTGATGGTGGCCCATTGATGGGTGGAGGAAGGGTAACAAGGTATGGTTGTTAATAAGGGGGTGGGGGATAATAAAGGATTCCTCCATATGCCAACGGATATTGAGGTGTGCCATACATTGGTGGTTGTTGGGGTTGTGGATTGTGGTGTGTGGTGTTACCAATCAATCCTTCTGCTGAGTGAGACATCCTGGGTTTATCTTGGCCAAATGGCATGGGTTTTGGGAGATCAGGAAGTACTGTGTACAAGTACCTTGATTGTGAATAGATGAGGTCGTATTGTTGAGCCTTACTGATGGCTTCTTCTTCTGATTGAGGGAAGGTGGAAGCCACATCTTTACCGAGGAGAGAGACAAGTGATCTGAGAAACCAATCAAGACATTGTTGTTTGGTGGTTTCTACTTTGCACAAACTAAGTCGTCGATGCCACTCGTGAATGTGATCAACGATATGTGTGGCTGAGGTTTGTTTAAAATTAGAGAGTAGTTCAAGACCATTGTCATGGTAGATTTGTAATTGGAAGAAGGTAAAAAATGCTTTGGCCAAGGACTCGAAAGTTGCATGGGACCCCGATTTTTCGTCTACATACCATTTGGCTAATGAGCCAATAAGTGTGCGTTGAAATAATCGTAGTTGGATGGAATCATCCATAATGCTGTTGGAAGAGCACCATAAGTGGAAAGTCATGACATGATTGGCAGGGTCATCCCCTACGTTTCCTTCGAACTTGGGGACATCTGAAGGTAGTTTGGTAGGCATTGTAGGCCATGTGAGGTCATGCAATATAGGATCATTTGTGAGTTTGCTTAAATCTGGTATGTTGAGAGAGGCCAAGTATGGAATTTGGACTGGTGCTGGAGGGTTAGTTCAAGCCATGGTGTGAGTGGTTTGTGAACCTGACCCTTGGGGGGGACTAGGTGGGTTTGTACTTCCTCCATGAGAGGAAGTTGGCCCCCTGCTTCCGTGTAAAGGAGAGAAAGTGGACGGTGGACCTTGGGAATTGGACCCAAGTAAGGTGGAACCAATCAAATTTGATCCTAAGACAATGGCACTCACAGAAGTGTGAGAAGGTGGAGCCGATGAGTTGGCCAGACTAGTAACTCCCCCTATAATAGGAGGGAGGTTTAGTAAGCGTCTGGAATGACGAGGGTTCTTTGGGTCCCCTATGATGTCCGACTAGCTGAGTGGATGTGTGTGAATGGTGGTGAGAGTAATAAATAAACAAGAGCCTTTGCTTGCAATTTTTTAAACTTTACACGATATATATCTAAATCAAATGTAATTATAAGTGCATCATACATAAAGTGTTTTGATAAAAAGGAATATATGTGGGTAAGTGGACTTTGTCCGCATGGGGAAATAAAGAAAACAAATGCTCATGTCCTAAAAGATGTAACGTCCTTCCTCTCAAAATAGCACTGGACCTTCCAATAACACTCGACAGTGGGGTTTGAAGCCACTGGAAGAGAAACTAGTGATGGATGAAGTGATCAGTTATAATGAGGGGTAGAGGGGGCATATCCCGAAAGAACTGGTGATATTTCCCAATAGCCACACAAAATCTGATCAAGGTGCAATTGCAGCCCACAATTGCCACCTGGGTAGATGTCCTAAAATTTGGTCACTAGGTACCTTGGTCAAAGTGAGACATTTAGATTTTCGTCCTAAGAAATGGGTCACAGGTTGGATCCCGTCCAAGAGGTGGGTGCCTCAAGGGGGGATGCAAAAAACAACCGGACCTTGGCCTTCAACCCTTCACGGGTATCTCCCTGCCTTATGGTTTTAGGAACACTTGACTTGGAGGATTTACAGATCCCTATTTGACAACTTCTATTATTTTGACAATGTGAGAACTAGATAACGAGGAGTTATTTGGATGCCTATCCCCGAAATCCTACCTAGACTAAAAGATTTCTTTTGGCACCTCCTGTGGAGGAAAACTTAGTGAGTTTTTATAATTTTTTTAGATGTGGTTGTTTGAGAGATTTGGGGGTGTGAGCCAATCTCGTTGAAATTAAATGGGAGTGGATAGTTTCGTCAAGAAAAGGGTGGGGTGTTTCAGAATCCCTTTGGTGGAAAGTTACTTTAACCTCCATGTTTCGAGATGGAAACTATGTGAGTGAGAAGTGACTTTCGTGTGTGAATGAGTGAAAGTGTGCCAATGTTTTAATGAATTAGGTGTCACCTTGATGCATGTGGACTTCACTTGGTCCTTACAAGTGTTGATTACCTAATTAACTAAATTCCTTTTGGTACAACCTTGCAGAATTCAAAAGTCCCTAGGAAGCTAGCATGTGGACATGTGGGTCCTTTAATATTCCTTTAACTCCCTATTGTGATTTAATCTAAGAAAGCTTTGAAACTATCCTAGATTGTGATCATGTGGGCATGTATGGGCCCGTTACAAAACCTTTAAACTTCCCTAGTGATTTAATCTAAGAAAGAAAATTTCAACACTATCCTATCTTTGTAACATGTGGGCATGTATGGGCCCGTTACAATCTTGAGATGTGTTTGAAAAATAAACTAAGAGGAGTCCCGAGGGGGCTGTTTTCCTCTCCTAAAGGTTTTAGTCTTTTTAAGGGAGATGAAATTGTCCTACAACCTTTTTTTGATTCTCAAGGTCGCTTTGAAGCACGAGAGAAGAGCATACTAAACAATTGTTATCCAACTTCTGGTCCTAATGCAAGTTTTATGTGATTACAAATGATTCCAACTTATACTCTTTAGTCAAAGCAAGCCATCCATGTGGAAAAATGAAAGCAAAAGAGGAAATAATGATTTTAAACCCCCTAAGTGCCTATGTGTTTTGACTAATCCCTTTATATGGAGAGGGAACTAAGTGTGGTGCATATTACAGCATGCATGAAACCATTTTTAAGAAGGCTAGGGGCCTTCCGCAAATCACAAAAAGGTTTACAATGTGTATTTTTCTACACAGGTGCGCGGGTCTCAGAGTAGACAGAGGCGCACTAAGCGCTTATGTGCAAACCGAAAAAGAATTTTGGGTGTAGGTGCACGGAGGGCGCTGAACAACATAGTAATTTTGGCACACGTGTGCACGATGTGCGACTGTGGGCCAATAAATTCACACACACCTATCACACGACCGTGAAGAAAATTTCGAATGGAATTCTCTCAATTCATCTTTGAATTGGATGTTTTGCAGGTTGGCTTGGGCCGGTTAAGGTACCTGCAGGTTAAATAAACCAAAAGAAGAGCTAGAAAAACCCAAATGGGGTAGGAAATTGATACCTTTCCTCAGTGGAGTCACCAATCTGTTGCACCTCTTTTGTCACCTGAATGAGAAAAATAGAGGTGCTTACAATCTTATTTGGGTTAGCTAAGCAAGACAATAGTGAAGGAAAGGGTTAGAAAAATAAACATAAAATACTAAGCTAAGAATTAAACTATGAGAGGAAAGAACAACTGACGCAGCTGCACCCACATGCACGCCCACTCACAGGATCTTCTCTTCTCACGACCCGAAGAACTCAAATGTTCTTCTATTTCCCTATCGGGAAATCTTCACCCACAAAACTCTCGATCAATCCCCTCTCTTTACTTATTGGGGAATCAGACTTCACGGTATTGCAAAGTCAGTGGTCGAGTGTTGCACTCTTGAATCCCTGAGAACCGATGAAAGTCAACACTGACCCTTCCTTTACCTGTCGGGACTTCCCCTATCGTGATTTCGCCACTCGCGATGCCAAACAACTTGTATCCCCGACTCCTGATGCCCGATGTGCTGAAACTCTGACACACGTGTGGGTTGGCTATTCGATCGCCAGTTCACTCTATCGGCATTTTGGGGTTCGCGGTATCATGAATCCTGATGTCAATGTTTCGGGCCTTCTCACCACGAAACTCCGATAGCTCATTCCACCTGTCCTCCACCGAATCCTATGGCCCCACACTATTCTCTTTTTGTACTTGTCGGGATATCGCATATCGCAATATTGCGATTCCTGATGCAGCATTTACAGGTCTTCACCTTACGAAACCCCGATGCACGATCCCGTGTGCAAATCCGATGGTCCTCGTGGCCCTGATCAACGAATCTGCCCCTCCTGAGCTTTCAATCCTCTCGGGAATACCTGTGATATATCCCTTGCACCTCCTTGAGATCTGATGGCTCAGGGGAGTTCGTGAATTCTCCTCGGAGAACTTCAACCGTCCGTTCCTTTTGATGAAATCTACGAAACGACTAAGTGTTCCTCCGCGACGCTTGTCCACCTGTGTGCAAAACTGCGACACTTCTGGCCAACCTTCAAGGCACCACTTTTCTACACTGTCCTTCAACAAACTCAAAGGTCTTATCCCTCCAGAGCTTTTCCACGAATTTCAAGTCCTTCAAAGAACCCTCTTGCTCACACTCCTTGCGACAACCTTCAAACACGTCCAAGTGTTTGAATACTTCGACTCTGCACACACCTGCAACAACAGTCTCTCAACTCTTCACTCAGGTTCACAACCCTGAACTTTTACCCGGCCTGTGCACTCCTTGCACGGCTCTTGTGCCCAACTGCACTTTAGGTGAATGAGAACAAAAGTTTAACTATCTGAGCTTCAGAGACGCAACCCTGAATTCTTGTCGACGCACTCCTTGCGGACACTTCAACTGCACTCCTTGCAGGAATTCTTACTCAG
>JZKD02S0923337.1:174718-192365 GCA_000966675.3 Picea glauca | reverse complement strand
ATTAGGTCTTCTTACATCCGCCTTATTCTCTTTTATTGAAAGGTCTTATTAATATTGACCTTTATTACATCCGAATACATTGATCTACCCATGTGCGGGTTAGGACCTTAACATCGGGTAAATCAATCTCATAAGCGTTCACCCCAAATTTCCTCAAGACCTTGCATGACCTGATTTTCTTCATCTTTAGCTTATTGTATGTTCCTCTCGAGAACCTTTCCTTTCTCAAATGTGCCAAAACCAAATCACCAACCTCAAATTGAAGTTGTCTTCTATTCTGATCGACTCTGCGTTTATACTCCTGACTTGATTCCAGCAGTCGCTGCTTCACCTGACTGTGAAGTTCTTTCATCGCCTCGACAAATTCTTCTGCACTAGCGCTCCTAGTCGCAGTCTGTTCTGAATACCTCAGTTCATAAATTCCTATCGGCTGCATCCCATGACAACCTGAAATAGACTTTTCCCTGTGCTCCTGTTGACTGAGTCATTGTACGCAAATTCTGCCTGTGGTAATATGTGGTCCCACTGGCTGTGGTGCTCTGTCACCAAGCTTGTCAACAAGTCTCCCAGATTTCTATTCACCACTTCTGTTTGTCCATCCTTCTGAGGATGATACGCTGAACTAAACAACAGGTTAGTTCCCAGCTTCTTCCATAAGGTCCTCCAAAAATTCCCTATGAATTTAGTGTCTCTGTCCGAAACTATGCTTCTCGGTAACCCATGAAGTCGAATGACCTCTTTGAAAAACAGGTTAGCAATGTGAGTTGCATCACTGGTCTTCTGACATGGAATGAAGTGTGCCATCTTGGAAAATCTATCCACCACCACAAAGATTGAATCAACACCTCTTTGTGTCCTTGGCAACCCCAATACAAAATCCATGCTAATCGCATCCCACGGCCTCTCTGGTATGGGCAATCATTGATAAAACCCCGCATTCTGCTTCCTTCCCTTCGAATGCTGGCAAACTCTGCATCGGTATACAAATATCTTGACCTATGATCGCATACTTGGACAAAAGTATGATTTTCTTAGCTTTGCGAATGTTTTGTCATGACCGAAATGTCCGGCCAATCCTCCACTGTGTTTTTCCTTCAACAAGTTCTCCCTCATGGAGCATTTTGGAATACACAGTTGATTGCCTCTAAACAACAATCCTTCCTGGATCATGTACTCGACCCATTGGCTTCTATCTCTGAGAACTGGATTCTCATCTGCTTCATACGCCTCTCCAAAATCTTGATCATCTCTGTACATGTCCCTGAGATCATCAAAACCCAACGTTTTGACTCTGAACTCCTGCAACAACAAACACTTCCTGCTCAAAGCATCAACAAATTTGTTAGCTGTACTAGAAATATGTTTTATCACAAAAGTAAAATTCTTCATATACTCAACCCATTTGACATGTTTCTGATTCAACTTCTCCCATTGAGTCACAAACTGCAATGCATGATTGTCACTGTACAATACAAATTCTTTTGGGATCAAGTAATTCCTCCATTTCTTCAATGATGGTATGATAACATAGAACTCCTTATCATATGTGGAGTACTTCAATTTCACTTCATTCAGCTTCTCGCTGAAATACGCTATCAGTCTATCTTCTTGACTCAAGACTGCCCCTATTGCAAATCCGCTTGCATCGCATTTCACCTGAAATGTTTTCTGGAAATCCGGCAACACCAAAACTGGTTGTTCCGTAATCTTCCTCTTCAACAAATTAAAACTCTTCTCAGACTCTACTGTCCAGTGAAAATACTTATGCTTCTTCTTCACTGTATCCATCATTGCTGCACTAATTTCACTGAAATTCCTGATGAACTTTTGGTAGAAACTAGCCAATCTATGAAAACTTCTCACCTCAAAAATATTTCTCAGTGATGGCCAATTCTTAATCACTTCCACCTTACCTGGATCCATCTTCAACTCATTTTCCAAAATAACAAACCCCAAGTAAATGAGATCTGTCTTCATAAATGAGGACTTCTTCATGTTTATCAACAACTTCTCCTGCTGTAGTTTTTGCATCACCATAGCCAAATGCTTCAAGTGCTTTGCCACTGATTTACTGTAAACTAGTATGTCATCCAGATACACAATGACAAATTTCCTGATGAACTCCCTCAGGACTTCGTTCATCAACCTCATGAAGGTACTTGGTGCATTTGTTAAGCCAAATGGCATAACAAGCCATTCATACAACCCCTCGGTTGTTTTGAATGCTATCTTCCATTCATCGCCTTCTCTCATGCAAATCCGATGGTAACCGCTTTTCAAATCAATCTTTGAAAAATATCTTTCTCCACTTAAGCAATCCATCAGATCATCCATCCTCGACAATGGAAATCGATACCTGATAGTTATCTTGTTGATCGCCCTTGAGTTAGTACACATCCTCCAGCCTCCGTCTTTCTTTGGACTGAGTACTGTTGGAACAACACATGGACTCAAGCTTTCCCTGACCAAACCTTTGTCCAACAACTCCTGGACTTGCCTTTTAACCTCCTCATTCTCTTGAGGCGTCAATCTGTACGTGGCTTTGTTTGGTAAACTAGCTCCTGGTATGAGATCAATGTGATGAATCACACTTCTTATCGATGGCAATGAACGAGGTAGTTCGTCCACTATGATTTCAGCGAACTCTTCCAGTAGTTCCTGAACCTCCTCTGGTAAATCATCCACTCTTGTGCTAGTCAGAATAATCCTCGATTTTCTGACCACAAAGAATTGTGGATCCTCCTTCTTCTTAAGCTCTGTAAGAAGTTCCTTCCCACTCATGAGAATTACTATGTTGCTTACTTCCATCTTCACCTCCTTATCCTTAATCGGAAGAAACATGTGTGTCCTCCCATTCTTCTCTAGGGTGTATGTGTTCATTCTCCCATCATGAATCACATTCCTGTCATATTGCCATGGTCTACCCAACAATAGATGACAAACATCCATAGGAATAACATCACATAAGATCTTATCATTATATCCTCCTATCTTGAATTCAACCAAGCATTGTTTAGTAACAGTTACCTGGTGTCCTTTTTGTAGCCATGAAACTCTGTATGGGCTTGGATGATCAGTCGTCTCCAGCTCCAGTTTCTCTACCATATCTGTAGAAATGAGATTATCCGTGCTGCCACTGTCCACAATGACCTTGCATACCCTGTCCTTGGTCTTGCAAGCAGTCCTAAAAAGTCTGGTCCTTTGGACTGAACTTTCCACCTCCCTCTCGGGTGTCAAAAGGACTTTTCATATCATGAGCGATCTTCCGCCTTCAACGTCTTCTGCTTCAACATCCCGTCGCTGCGCTTCGGTGATGTGAGCTTCTCCAATGTCCTTCTTTTTCTCTGGACACTCGTAAGACTTGTGTCCATTTTTCCCGCATCTGAAGCATGTAATTACTCCACCTCTTCCTCTTCCTCTGCCTCTAGTATGAGGAAAAGTGTTGTTGTCAGCATAATCTCCTTTCTTCTCATTATGCTGCCCTCTCTGTTCAACATATGGCCCACGCTGTGAACTTCCACCTCTCTCAGTGCGAGTCTGAGGTTTTTTCCACTCCTCCTTGGGCTTATGGAATTTATCCTGGGCAACTGAATTGCCTCTGGGATGACTTCTGCCTCGGCCCCTCTGACCCTGTTTTTGGCTCAGCTTCTCCTCATCTTTCAGAGCCATTTGATAAGCATCTTCCACCGTTCGGATGGTAACCATGCTCATCTCATCCTGGATATCATATCTCAAGCCATTCATGTATCTGGCAACCTTCTCATCATCGCTCTCCCAATGACCTGCTCTAATGTTTAGTTTGTAGAATTACTCTGTGTATTCTTTCATTGTCATCAGCTTCTGTCTCATGTTCTACATCCTCCTGAACAAAGTAATTTGATAGTCTCTAGGGATGAATTTCGCCTTCATCTTTGCGATCATCCTGTCCCAGCTTTTGATCTTTTGCTTTCCCTTGCAGCGTCTGTCAGCTTGTAGTTCATCCCACCACAATGCTGCATGTCCTTTCAAGTGTGTGAAAGCATGCTTGATTTTCTTGTCTTCCTCGACATCTTCATAGTCGAAGTATGTATCCAGAGCTCTAATCCAGTCTAGAAGCTCCTCTGCATCCAAGTTTCCCTCATAAACTGGAATTTCCATCTTCACTCTTGCACCCATCCTGGCAATAGCTCTGATCAAATTCTCGTTTGATGCATCTTCAGCTGCAACTTCTTCTTCACGCTTAGCCTCTATTTCACTATCGGAATCACTCAGATCCCCTGCACTGGTTGTGCGTCTTTGCATTGTCTCCATGTCTTCGAGTCTAGCTCGGAGATCACGCATTTGTCTCTCTATGACTGGATCTGTTACTTGCCTGCCTCTCCTTCTCTGCACTTCCCTATCCTCTGGATCGAGTGAATCTCTATCTCTCCTCGGCGACATGGTGAATTCTCTTTCTCTTCTACAGAAAGCAAAGAATCTTTCTGTGCTCTGATACAAAACCAACGTTGTGTATCAGAGTACTCCTTACCTCTTATGCCTCCCTCACCTGAAATGTATAGACAAGAATCAGGTTCTGATACCAAACTGACGTAGCCGCACCCGCAGGCATGCCCACTCAGAGGATCTTCTCTTCTCACGGCCCGAAGAACTCAAATGTTCTTCTATTTCCCTATCGGGAAATATGCACCCACAAAACTCTTGATCGATACCCTCTCTTTACTTATTGGGGAATCAGACTTCACGGTATCGCGAGGTTAGTGGTCGAGCGCTAAACTCTTGAATCCCCAAGAACCGATGCAAGTCAACACTAACCCTTCCTTTACCTGTCAGGACTTCCCCTATCGCGATTTCTCCACTCGCGATGCCAAACAACTTGTATCCCCGAATCCCGATGCCCAATGTGCGGAAACTACGACACACGTGCAGATTGACTATTCGATCGCTACTTCACTCTATCGGAATTTCAGGGTTCGCGGTATCGCAAATCCTGATGTCAATGTTTCAGGCCTTCTCGCCATGAAACTCCGATAGCTCGTGCCACCTATCCTCCACCGACTCCTGTGGCCCCACACTATTCTCTTTTCGCACTTGTCGGGATATCACATATCGCAATATCACGATTCCTGATGAAGCATTTACGGGCCTTCACCTTACAAAACCCCGATGCATGATCCCACGTGCAAATCTGATGGTCCTCGTGGCCCTGATCAACGACTCTGCCCCTCCTAAGATTTCAATCCTCTCGGGAATACCTGCAGTATATCCCTTGCACCTCCTTGAGATCCGATGGCTCATGGGAGTTCGCGAATTCTCCTCGGAGAACTTCGACCGTCCATTCCTTTTGATGAAATATACGAAACGACTAAGTGTTCCTCTGCGACGCTTGTCCACCTGCGCGCAAAACTGTGACACTTCTGCCCAACCTTCAAGGCACCACTTTTCTACACTGTCCTTCAACAAACTCAAAGGATTTATCCCTCTGGAGATTTTCCACGACTTTCAAGTCCTTCAGAGAACCCTCTTGCTTGCACTCCTTGCGACAACCTTCAAACACGTCCAAGTGTTTGAATACTTCGACTCTACGCACACTTGCAACAACAGTCTCTCAATTCTTCACTCAGGTTCACAACCCTGAACTTTTACCCGGCCTGCGCACTCCTTGCACGGCTCCTGTGCCCAACTGCACTTTAGGTGAACGAGAACAAAAGTTTAACTATCTGAGCTTCAGATACGCAACCCTGAATTCTTGTCGATGCACTCCTTGCGGACACTTCAACTGCACTCCTTGCAGGAATTCTTAATCAGATAGAGAAACAATTGAAACTCATTCCATTTGCCTTTCAGACTTCAACTCACACATGAAATCATATACACATCATATAAAATCAAATGTATAATAGGAAGCAAACATTCATGAGCATATCATCAATACACAGAGAACAACACAAACCATGAATTTCAATCAAATCTTTCTATTAATTCAAATATCTGTACATGGTTGTTCTTACCCAGCTCTCTGCATGCTATTTTTCTCTTCAACAATGCTGCTTCATCCTCTTACAATACACAATGAGGGTGTCTATATCCCGTTTCCCTCTTGTTCTCTCAAACAGTCTAGTCTAGAAATAAATTCCTATCTACCTGCATTAACTACTTTAAATGCTGTCTATCTACTAAGTACAAGAGCAATTCGCTCAAGGTCCATTTACAATATACAAGTGCGCTTCATTAATTTTCAACATTAATGTTTGCGCAACAACTTCCAAGGTGAAATTCAAAATTTTGTGCTGGCTTGTCCAGCTGTCCAATTGCTTCCGCACTGGCTCACTTGATGTAAAGGCGATGCTTCTGCATCAACAACTAAACTATAGAGCATAAGGACATAATAACAAGAAACCAATAAGACTCATGTCACCAATGGAAAGGATTGTATTAGTGAAAATAAAACACCGAGAAGAAAGAGGACTTTGGGTCCCTTCTTCCTCCAAGGGAGGGCTCTTGGACCCCCACAATTGAGCTCTTCTTACAACTTTGAAAATTGAAATAAATGGTGAAAGAATCCCAAGCTAATCCACTCAAAAGGTGAGGTGGATTGCCCAAATGGAATGATTCTAGTAGGCTCTTGATGAGAAAAGAGGATTCCCCAAGAGAATAACAGCAGCATAACCTTGCAAATGAATTCCTTGAAAATGTAGTGCACCCATGGCCTTGTTTTATAACACCACTTTGTGGTATTGTGCAACCAACTTTTAGTGTGAAAAGGGGTTGTTTAGGGCACTTTTAGGTCTTTGACCAGCCACCCAGTCGGATCCAGCCGAGATTTGGATGTCAAATCAACTTGGAAGCTGAACCAGAAGTGGGTGGGAGGCTGACCACTCTCATAAATGCACCGTTCTTAGGTGTGCGTGGCTTTTAGCGACCACAGTTGCGCATCGTGGGCATGTGCACTTTTCTTGCATTTCTAGATGGCTCATGTGTGCGCGTGCCCTGTGTAGTCATAACGCACCTTGATTTTATAACTGGTTGTATAGTTTTGGACATTTTGGAAATGATTTTTTGGTAATTTTGGTCCATGGGTGAACTCATAGCTGTTTTAAGATGCTGGATTCTTGCAACCATTTGTGGATGAAATTTTAGTGATAACAACCCTCAAAGGCCCCTTTGTTCACATTATGAACCAGTTATATCTTGCCATGAATGGACACTATAAATATGTGCCATGAGTGTGCTAGAAAAATAAGAATTTCAAGATATTGTTATGCTACAAGAATTCTTCTTGGAGAATCCTCATTTCTCTTTGAATCATTCAAACACTATAGCAAGGGCCATTCCACTCACCTCTTAAGAGGATTGGCATTGTATTTCTTCACCATTGTTACTTGCCATTGTCTGAAGAGAATAACTCTCTATTAGGGAACTCAAGATCTTTCCCAAGGAGGAAGAGGGGATTCATAAGTCCCTACCTTTATCTACGGTGCTAGCCTATCGATACATTGATCCATTGGTAGCTATATGATTGTCATTTTTATTTTTCATGGTTTTGGTTGTTGCAAAATTTTCTAACATTTGTTTCCTCTTATTTTTATTTCCTTGCTTCATGCATGTTTGATTATCTAATCAACTCACAACTCTCTGTCTTGTTTAGTTAACTTAACTAGGCAAGTGAGTGCTGTGTTTTTTGTCACCCATGTGACAAAACCAACACAATGGATTGATGACCATAATGGGGATGTGAATCAAATTCCTCCCTATTTAATTTTTGAGAGCACTTCTTTATAATTGTTTGGTTATGCATGTACCAAAACCAGACTAGTCCAGTCTTCCAAATTCAAAATTCAGAGATAAGGCAAGGGAATTTCATCTCGAAATTTCTTTCTCCACGTGTGACAAGAAGTGCACGACTTTCAAAGCACACATACGCGCATTCTGTTCACTCTGTGCATATGAGATTTCATAAAATGTGGTTAAAAGGAAATTTCATGTCCCTTAAATCATTAGGAGAGGAAAAAACCCCCTTTGGGTACCTCTTAGTTTTGAAAATTATCTTAAAGCCTTGTAAGGGCCCATACATGACCACATGTTTACAATCTTAGGACAATTTCAAAAGGCTTTCTAAGTCTAGATAACATTCTAGGGAGTTTAAAAGATCAAATAAGGGCCCATACATGCCCACATGTCTATAATCCTAGGATAGTTTCAAAAGAATTTCTAGTATAGACAACATTCTAGGGAGTTTAAAGGATCAAGTAAGGACCCATATGTCCACATTGATAGTTCTCTAGGGATTTAAATATTCCGCAAGGTTGTACCAAATAGCTTAGTAAGATAGGTAAAAACATTTGTAAGGACCACATGAATTCCACATGATACAATATTAAACTTAAATTTTTAAAAATATTTTGCACAGTTTTCACTTTCTTGCACACAAAGCCACTCATCACACACATAATTTCTATTAGAATAGTGGAGGTTGAAGTAATATTTATTTTTAAGTACCCACAAAGTTCTTCAAAGGAACTCCGAAAGATCCAACTACTTCTTTAGAAATTGTCCACATCAATTTAATTCAAACGAGGTTGGTCCATGACCCCTGTTAGTGCTAGAAGTTGCCCCTAGACTGCTATAGGGTCAAGCCCAGCACATCTTAGTTATTGCAATGGTTTTTTGTAGATGTAAATTAGATTATGGGTTGATTTGATGGATCAATGAGATTAAATGAGAAAGGAAAAGGGAAATGAACTAACTTTAGATCAGAGATATACCATTGGGCATGGAGTAAAGTAAACACCCTGTTAGATTGAAGGCCAGGTAATTGGAATCTAGGATCAAACAATGAAGGGAAATATTGTTTATATGAAGTTTAAGATAGGGAAAATATACAACAATGCTGCTCAAAGTAAGGTGTTTACATTCATATCAACCAACTTGAAGTATCATCTTGGAAGAAGGGAAAACACATCCATGCAAACATAATGTTTAAATGGGGAAGAAGCTTTCAAATTCTAAATATGGTAGTCTAGAATCAAAATCAAGGATATGTCATGGAAACTTAATAAGAAACAGGTAGAACATTAACAATTTCACTATTAAGTCTGTTAGCTGTTCCAAATGACAAAAATGCTTTGCATATTCATCTCATTACATGACATAGGTGGGAAAAGAAGATGAAAGAAGACAAAACTGATTAAAAATGCAAATAGATCTTACTGGACATAACTTGTTGCAAATCTCATTTATATGCCTTCAGATTTTTTTTTTCACATTTACCATATTTGCTCCATGCTAAAATTCATAACCTTAAGCTCCCTCTAGCCCCTCTTGGGCCTTAGCCTCCCCTGTCTCTTACAGATTCTGGAATATATATAGATCAATAAAACTAATCAACTATCCTCAATTATTAGGAGTCAAATTCATACTAAAAATGGAATTAGGTTGCAATGATTATGGAACAAGCTACCAAGGATCTCGAATTCCGAAGTTTGATAAGCATCTCTCTTTAGATTAGAGATGATCGAAGCTATCATCTGACATTTGTACACTTGGATCTATTTGACTGCTTAAAAATGTTAGATGACCTGCTGATTTTTGTGCTTGAAATCTGGATTTGATCCTTATTCACTGATTTTGTGCATGGTAATTTGGACTTGTCTGTCAGTTATATCCCTTGAAATCTACACTTTACTGCCATTGTAAATAAAAATAAACATAGAACTACTGTAAATGTCGAGATTCTAATATCCAAATTGCATCTCCTGAATCTGCTATGCCAACGCTCCCTTGAGATCTGAGCATAAACACTTGACACTTTCTCCTTGGTGAGTGTGAGTTGTGGGCGTTTATTTAGACATATGACATTCCTCCTCATAGAGCCTCTATGACCTATGACTTGAGCTTGGTGTTGTTGACATTTAGCACATAGGTTTTAAAAGTTTGATTTAGCACTCCCTTGGGTGGCTTGGTCGCAGGCCTTGAAAATTGACATCGATTTGCTTGACTCCTCTGTATTTCACCTGCTGGCACACTTTGATATCTTAATGAAGCTGGCACTTGATTTATTGATCACCAACATTTGTTGATGCTCCATTCACCTTAGCATTTGGATTTCTTACCCATCGCATGCTTAATAATTGAACTTGGTGCTTTTCTATTTCCGTTTATGCAAAAGGAAATTATCCCATATGCACGAGACAAATACCTTTTAATCTGTTTTGAATGCTGACAATTGTAGACAAAAATCGATGCATAGTGCATGAAGAAGGCATCCTTGTTGTGGCTTGGTGTGGTGCTAGTGCGTTGTCTTTGAATTGACTTGTGTGATGTGGCTCTAACTCATGATGTTGCATGAATAATGCTGACATATGTGGTTGGTGCAGATTTTGGGTGCGTTTCTTGTAAGCTCTTGATTGATGGTTAGAAAATGGCCCCAAAACTTTTACTAAAATTAATAACTTTGCATAAAGACCCGAGAACATAAAAATGACCACAAAAGCCAAAATTGGCTTAATGAAATCATTTTTATTTGCTAGAGAAATTGCATTTTAATCCATAGGCACTAATATTTCCAAAAACATAAGCAATCTAGTTATGTTGCGAAAACAAAACTGGCGAAGAATTCGAGGATTTTTTAAGAAACGATATGATGTTTTATGATGGCACTGCGAGAATAACACTTTTCCAGTAGCGTGCCTGTATCCGACACATGTGCCGCTGGAACATAGAACCAAATTAAATATTATTTTATCTTGTAGATCAGAGTACTAACACTGGCTCCTTCTGGGGATGATGCTCTCCCTGTGATGGATCAAGAACAAGTAGACCACTATGCCTTTTCCTCTGTGCATCCGTGCAATGCAACCTGCAAACTTACATCCACATTTATGCTATGCCTAGTCCATTCAACTTGTGGAGTCATTCATACTGTCACCAGATCTCTGTAATCTTTATTCAAATTTTGAACACACTAGTGAAAAAAAAATTACTGCTGCAAACTAACAAACTGAAAATAATCTTCATACTCGTATGGTGAGCTTATTCTTCTATCTTATTCCTGCTTCTAACCTGTAAAAACTATATAATCATTTGAAATAATGCTTCCAATGAAGCCATGATAACATCCAACTGACTGAAAGAACTTCTTGTATGGAAATAAAATTCAGAGAAGACCTCATGACTTGTAGTAGAATTTTAAGTTGCAACACATACTTACAATCCCAGACTGTTTTAATTCCAAAATTTGCAAAACTGAAAGCTTCTGAAAAAACCATCTCTATGTAGACAACCACATGATCTTGCCAATTGTGCTACATCTCCAGTTGATACAAAAGGTCACATTGTTCCTCTGCTTCACTTATCAAATGATATTTCATTTGTTCTGCTGGAAAGAGAGTATGAATATTTTTCAGACATTGACAATCAAAGGCATCAAGGTTATCCTAAATTTGATCACAAGTTCCTTGAACAAAAACATCAACAATTCCATCATCATAGTCAACAAACTGACTGTCATACATCGGATCTGGCTGTTCATAGATGATGAATTGAATACCTTCACGAATACGCTGGTCAGATTCCGTCACCATAGATGCATCAGGATTTGGAATTTCAAGATCATCATCACTATATTCATCATAATTTGGAACAACATGATAAAATTCAAATGACAAGGATGAAGTTTTTTGCATATTTTCATCAACAATATGATCTTGAGGCAGATTTGAAAAAATATTTCTTTCTTCCTCAACATTATCATCCATGGTATCTTGAATATTTTCCTCACTAACATGATTTTTATTCTGGCAAGCAGAGGAAAAATCTGCTTTCTACTGAATATGCTTCTCAAATAAATCACAACAATTTTCAAAAAGACTTTCAGCTGGAATTTTTTCTTTATAAAATGTATTGAAAGCGTCATGAAAAATTTCCAATGAGTTAATACTTAAAGCTGGAAGAGATCTGCACCAATCAAGGGATTCTCCCTTCAATGAGTATCTCAAAAATTTGATCTGGACATCCTCATGCACAATCTGACGTTCATGAACAAACTCGTGAAAATCCAGTAGATGCTCAGCCGAAACCTCCCAATATTCACCTTTAAATGTAGGAAGGGTACCTTCCCATTCACCTCTACCAAGAATTAGGTTTGGAAAACCAACTACATTAAAAAAATCACAAAAGGAAAACCTCTGAACCAAAATGGCTTCCATAGTTGGATCCCCAGTGGAGTCGCCTTTTAATCTTTAGATAGTGGAGTCGCCATGATGAAAGATCTGAAGTCAAGCACATGTCCTCTTCTTGTTCACCATCAAGAAGTGGATCTGATCGTTGTCGTTCTCCTAGGGAATATTTCTTCACTACTTCGTCCCTGACAACAATGCCAGAAGATGTTAGTGCTAGAAGTTGCCCCTAGATTGCTATAGGGTCAAGCCTAGCACATCTTAGTTATTGCAATGGTTTTTTGTAGATGGAAATTAGATCATGGGTTGGTTTCATGGATCAATGAGATTAAATGAGAAATAAAAAGGGCAATGAACTAAATTTAGATCAGATATATACCATTGGGCATGGAGTCAAGTAAATACCCTGTTAGATTGAAGGCTAGGTAATTGGAATATAGGATCAAACAATGAAGGGAAAGATTGTTTATATGAAGTTTAAGATAGGGAAGATCTACAACAATGTTTCTCAAAGTAAGACATTTAAATTCATATCAACCAACTTGAAGTATCAGCTTGGAAGAAGGGAAAACACATCCATGCAAACATAATGTTTAAATGGGGAAGAAGCTTTTAAATTCTAAAGATGGTAGTCTAGAATCAAAAGCAAGGATATATCATGGAAACTTAATAAGAAACAGGTAGAACATTAACAGTTTCACTATTAAGTCTGGTATCTGTTCCAAATGACAAAAATTCTCTGCATATTCATCTCATTACATGACATAGGTGGGAAAAGAAGATGAAAGAAGACAAAACTGATTAAAAATGCAAATAGATCTTACTGGACATAACTTGTTGCAAATCTCATTTATATGCCTTCAGAAAACAATTTTCACATTTACAATATCTACTCCATGCTAAAATTCCCAACCTTTAGCTCCCTCTAGCCCCTCTCGGGCCTTAGCCTCCCCTGTCTCTTACAGATTCTGAAACATATATAGATCATTAAAACTAATCAACTATCCTCAATTACTAGGAGTCAAATTCATACTAAAAATGGAATTAGGTTGCAATAATTATGGAACAATTTACCAAGGATATCAAATTCTGAAGTTTGACAGGCATCTCTCTTTTGATTAGAGATGATCGAAGCTATCATCTGCCATTTGTACACTTGGATCTATTTGACTGCTTAAAAATGTTGGATGACCTGCTGATTTTTCTGCTTGAAATCTGGATTTGATCCTTATTCACTGATTATGTGCATGGTAATTTGGACTTGTCTGTTAGTTATATTCCTTGAAATCTGCACTTTACTGCCATTGTAAATAAAAATAAACATAAAACTGCTGTAAATTTCAAGACTCTAATATCCAAATTGCATCTCCTGAATCTGCTATGCCAACATTCCCTTGAGATCTGAGCATAAACACTTGACACTTTCTCCTTGGCGAGTGTGAGTTGCGGGCATTTATTTAGACATATGGTATTCCTCCTCCTAGAGCCTGGATACCCTATGACTTGAGCTTGGTGTTGTTGAAATTTAGCATGGAGGTTTCAAAAGTTTGATCTAGTGCTCCCTTGGGTGGCTTGGTTGCAGGCCTTGAAAATTGACATCGATTTGCTTGACACCTTTGTATTTCACCTACTGGCACACTTTGATATCTTAATGAAGATGGCACTTGATTTATTGATCACCATCATTTGTTGATGCTCCATTCACCTTAGCATTTTGATTTCTTACCAATTGCATGCTTAATAATTGAACTTGGTACTTTTCTATTTCTGTTTATGCAAAAGGAAATTATCCCATATGCATGAGACAAAAACCTTTTAATCTATTTTGAATGCTGACAGTTGTAGACAAAAATCGATGCATAGTGCATGAAGAAGGCATCCTTGTCGTGGCTTGGTGTGGTGCTAGTGCACTGTCTTTGACTTGACTTGTGTGATGTGGCTCTAACTCATGATGTTGTGTGACTAATGCTGACATATGTGGTTGATGCAGATTTTGGGTGGGTTGCTTGTAAGCTCCTAATTGATGGTTAGAAAATAGCCCCAAAACTTTTACTAAAATTGATAACTTTGCATAAAGACCCGAGAACATAAAATTGACCACAAAATCCAAAATTGGCTTAATGAAATCATTTTTATTTGCTAGATAAACTACATTTCAATCCATAGGCACTAATATTGCCAAAAACATAAGCAATCTAAATATGGTGCGAAAACAAAACTGGCATAGAATTCGAGTATTTTTCAAGAAATGATATGATGTTTTATGATGGTGTTGCGAGAATAACACTTTTCCAGTAGCGTGCCTGTATCCAACACATGTGCCACTGGAACATAGCATTGTTGGCATAGGGGCAGACCCAGGGTTCAATGCTTCAACAACGAACCAACAAAACCCTAACTACTGACCCTTTCGGCAACACCTGTAAAGCAGATGAAGTCTCACCCGAGGTAGAGGTAGGGGTGGTTACAGGACCTAAATGTTTGCAACCTAGCTAGGCCATAGATCTATGATTATACCACTTAACAAAGAACTTAACAATTAACATTCATCAGTAATTAACCCTTATTCACATTGCATATCCAAACCCTAATTATGGAACAACGCAGTATTCTACCATATCTAACACATCTAAGCACTTATCACATGGAAAAATATTAGATCTAGCATTTATTCACATCACTAAGAACTAAGCTATCATATCGGATTCATCTAAACTTACATTACTACACTAAAAATAAATCACATGAATAATATAACAACCATAATGCACAAAGCAACCATAACACATGATATACGTGGTTCACCCCAGTGTGGGGCTACGTCCACCGACTCTTCTTCTTATTTATTGTCTTCAGTGAATCATATACATGCACATAGCCACAAAACCCTACTCTGCATAGGACATGAGATCTGTGTGCACTTCGCCAAATCCTCCTTCCCCAAGCTAGGTTTAAGCACAAAGCCTTATTACTATCTATACACAAGATTCTTACAATCACTTGCACTTATCTCTGCAAGTTCTTAACACATATTATGCACAAAGCATCCCAAACTATTCTCACTTAGCACATTCGACACTTCCTACATCGCCTAGATATCTATTTATACATTACAAAATGGGCCCAAACATGGGAAAACCCATGGGCCAACATCCCATACCTGTTACATAAAACCTAATCCCAAAAAGTTCCCTAAAAAGAGGCCGATATCCCGTGATCTCTGTTTCAACTTGCGCTCCATGTTTGACTAGCCTATCGAAGTCCCAAAAGAGATCAAACATGACCAAGGATCTACAAAACTTGGTCAAGGGCCAACATGCCCACAACACTCACCTACGAGTCGTCCCGAGTCACTCTGGTCTGGGTAACTTTGTCTCAAAATCCTCAAGCTTGGCTCGAGATGCTTCAACCTATTGTTGCACCAAGGCCTCCTGCTCGATGAACTCTTGAATAATTGCCTCATTCACATGTCCTTCTAAGTGCTATTCTACCGAGGTGACTACTTGTTCCAGCTCTGCTCCTTGACCTTCAATCTCCTCAAAAAGTAGGCAAGCTGCATCGTGGACTGGCTAGATCTTCTGAGTTACTTCCATGACTTTTATTTGTATGGTATGGACCTATTACTAAGTCATGCATTGTTCTTGGGATATTTTCATCCTCTCAACTGTTGACAGGAGTTTCAACTGCACTTGTACTGCTGTTGCTTGCTGCTTTTCTTTCTGGAGCTGCGACCCTGATGTCGTTAGTTCAAGGTCCTCGGTAAGGCGCTCATAAGTCTACGCATTGCGACTACTTAGCTATTTACATTCCAGGACTAATGCTTTGATCCTTTCAACTGCACTTTGGGCAGTTTCTTCTCTCTAGTCTCGCACTTCCTGCAGAGTGCTTGGTGTTGTTTGTAGCTCTAGTTCTTCTATTATCTATTGAAGCTGCTGAATGGCTTCTGTAAGTTTTTACACTTGATTTACTACCGGGTCTTCTTCCATATACTCCAAGCCTTTCATAGAGAAAAGTGCTATGTGAACTTCTTCTTTAACTCCAACCTTCTCTACAAGCAACTGTTCTTTCTCCTGGTACAAAACTCAGCGTTGCTCTTTGATTTCTTCTTGTGCTTACTTCAGGGCCACTGTGGCCTGTTCTTTTTCTTCATGTACGCGACGAAGGTGAGCTTCAGTCACATCAACTATTCTACGGAGTTGGGCATGCTCATCTCCCAAATTTGGTTCTTTTGGTGGTGGGGGCGCAGTGGAAACTGCTTGGCTAGAGTGAAGGGATTGCTATACACCTCTTAGCTCTGTCTCAATTCTATCATACATGTCTTCTTGTTTGGCTTCAATTTTCTACAAAATATCTTTTGAGGCATCTGATACAACTACGATAATGAAGTCGAAGTCATTGATTGTGAGTACAGTTTGTAGCTTCAGCTTTTGGAATTATTCCACGATGTAGGTTTTGTTGGGGAAACCTTTCTTTTATTGGATGTCTCTGCCTCTTCAAGGGGGTTCCTAGGCAGTGTTACTTCACCTTGCTCCGGCTTGTCTTCTTCCCCTTATTGCTCTTCTTTGTCCACTTCGTTGTCTCATCCTCTGCTAGGTGAATCTGATGCAGTCTCTTCTGATGTGCTATGTATTTCCTATACATCTTCCTTCTTTTACTTCCTGCTACTGCTGGGTGCATCATACTCTTTGCGAGTAACCACCAGAATTCCAATGAGGTTGGGATCAGACAGTGTTGCCTGGTCGACTGGTATAAGGAACTCTGGAGGCCATTCCTTAGTGATTTCTTCCAGGTCCTCCTCTGTGAGATTGTAGTAGGTGTTGTTCCTGAGTCTGTACTAAGGCTTTGAGTACAGTGTCAAGGCATCCGAAGGTAAGTGAAGGTGTATACAAAGATGATTTACCTTCTGTATAGGAAACTAATGAAGGTTTCTACATTCCCGATGTCTAGCTTCCAACTGATCTTGAGCAGTTATGTCTCGTTCAATGGCTGCCCATGAACGTTCAAGTTCTTCCCGAGTGTTGGCAGTTATGAGTATCGTATCGAAAAGACTTAAAGAGATATGATTTTGATTAGAGAGTCCAGGTTGAATATTTGGTTGAATAGCTACAGGGACAGTCATTGAGAAAACATCACCAGTATGGAAG
This sequence comes from Picea glauca, assembly GCA_000966675.3. Classification (NCBI taxonomy): domain Eukaryota; kingdom Viridiplantae; phylum Streptophyta; class Pinopsida; order Pinales; family Pinaceae; genus Picea; species Picea glauca. Next base: position 175,069 of record JZKD02S0923337.1, on the reverse strand, counting down.
GATTTAACGAGTGGTTTCGATGCTGTTCGATTGAGTTAAGTGAAGAGAAATTCTCACACAAAGAATGAAATAAAAGCACAAATAGAAGGCCTTTTCCCGTAACTGTGTTGTTTTTATAAAAAAGATACAAGATAAGAGAAAAAACGTTTAACAGTGAATAACGCAAGATTCAAGTGAACGGAAAACTCACATGTACATAAAAGAAGAAACTAACACAGACATAATTCATATAATGTGAATAAATATGCAATTCTGTAAATGTAAATTGGTCTTACACCCGCTAAAGCTGGTGCAGAGGAAAAGAAAGAGACAATTACAGAAAGACAAAACCCCTTTCACTATAGTAGTGGT
>JZKD02S0923337.1:153267-171176 GCA_000966675.3 Picea glauca | reverse complement strand
ATCTTTAACTTTATGAGAGAAAAAGCCGAGCTGCGATGTGCCGAGAAACGAAAATTAACCGTGGTTAGTTTTTTAACCTTGGTTCTTGACTAAGGCTTATCAAAAGATTTATCGCATTCTCGGATCTCGGGGTTATAAAAACAAAAATTTAGGATCGAGGAATGCCGAGTCACGAAACCCCGATGATGTCTAATCAAGGGTTAAGTGGTTTACCATAGTTAATGCCTTGGGTGAAAATTTTGAAAGAGTGAGTTCGCATTTTCGCGACTCGGGACTTGTGAATTCAAACATTTAAGGCGCCCGACTGGCAATATCCCGAAATGAAACAAGAGAGCAACAATCTTGCGAAAAAACGAAATTTTATTGAAAGCAAAAAAATGCATTGCTATTCATGCGACAAGATTTGAAAGTTTTATGATGTTCGGAAAGAGAAGAAAAACGACTTTAGATTTCAAGTATCAGACTTTGAAAATTCGTGTGGGGTGAAATAACAAGTGCGGCTCCAATAGTAGGACCAAACCTCTTCTTTACTTTTGTCTGTGCGCGCAGTAATATAGATAAAATGCCTATCTGCGTGGAACTTCATAAGGGGCCTGAACCTGTCTAGGGTGTTCGATGTCATACGAGGGAAAGAATTAATAGCCCTCTTAAGCTGCAGGTAGTAGGTATGGAATACTACATTCGACTCCCATTGTTTCCCCATATCGCTCAAATACTAGAGTGTGGTGAAATTCATAGCTAGTGGCTCGAATGACTCAATGTCAGGGAAGGTTGCACCTTCCAACAAATCCCAAGTAGTGAATGCGATGAGGATCAACAACCAGCTAAAATGGAACTCATAGTCTTGATCTTGAGCTTCGTGACAATCCAGTTCTAACTGATTGACTAGGTAACTGACCCAGTTCATATGTAGTCCTTCCACGCATTTTCCTGCGAGGTCAATGACAAACCTTATGACCTGCGTGGGTCTGTTCTTTCTTACTAGCTTACCAACAATCAACTGGAAAGCAAGGCACACTGTGCTATTCTGAATGGAGGATACCTTGTAGCCTCATGTCCCTTTCTCTACATCGCCGTAGGTGTTTTTGATCTTCTGTTCCAGGGCACGGTCTGTAGCCTTCCCTGCATAAAAGTCTTTCAGGTCTGGTTGCTGCATGCTCAATCCGGTGATCCTATGGATCAACACCGGATCGATGGTGATGCATATTTCTAACCATATATACCCACCATTGAAGCACGAAAACATGAGCTTAACACATGCGTTAACCTCCTGGTGCCTTCCAAAATGTGGTATCTTCATCACGTTCAAGACAGTGGACCTCACGATGTCCATAGTCCATGGTTGGGGGATGATATTCAACTTCTTCCCCTTGGTCTTGGTCAAATATTTGTGAGGTGTGAGCATGCCATAGATCTTGTGGTATCCTAGGTTATAGTCACTGATCTTCAATGTTGAAATCCTCTCCAACTGTGGTATGACTGTTTGTATTCCCTTCAGAAGGTACACAATGATGACTGTGTAGTCGAAGTCCCTCAGGACACTGTCAACACTCACTACACCAACCAGGGGTGGGATGTAGTCAGGTAGGATGGATGGAATTAGCTTTGCATTCACCAAGTCATCACGATGCTTGGTTCTTTTCTCGGTCGTAGCTCGGGATGGTTCAGATCCACGAGCAATCGATGGGGAGGCTTGCACTCCTCATGTCGATGAGGCTTGGATCCCCGCGGACATCACCTTCTCACCCATGAGGTCTATTAGAATCTCTTCAATGAATTTTTCTATTGCGCTAATTTCGTCCGACATGCACACTCGAGATCTGATATCTTATGTCAATGAACAATACTCACTATAACAGAATGGATGACGAGGTCTCAATGATCACTACATGAAATAAACTAGTTCTCTACGGGCTCAGATAATCACAATTGGTAAAAGTGTTCTCAGTGGAACGTTTGACGGGATAAATATATATTGTCGTAACAATTTCTTTCAATGGGTCGCAAGTCCTTATTCAATGCAATTCCATCCATTATGGCGCGGTCCCAATGGTCCAATGGAAAACTTTCGGGCCATAACTGCTTTCCTAACTGTTCGGGAGTGTCGATTGAATGAGCATATTGCCTCCAACGGTCATATTGCTTCGTCATGGCGAAGTGCCAATCTGTGATGTATTGATATTCCGATGAAGTTCGAGTTCTAGAAACCTTTCTTCTGCGAAGTATTCTCTGGAACTTCTTGCAATTTTTCGAACTTTGCCCTCTTCTTACTGAGCTTTTTGGCCTTGTTTTCTGTGATCTGAATCACTTGTTTCCTCTTTCCATTATCGTTCTTATCTCCTCTTGGCATGATAACTTTGCACTATGGAGGGTCTTTCATAGGGTTCAAGGGTAATACTTCTTCTCTTTCTAGGGTAGGTGCTCTACTCTCTTGTACATACACGTGTCTCCAGTCTTCCTGTGTCCTTTCAACTTCAACATCCATATCTTTGGTATTTAGTAGCTTCAACTGGTTCTCTTTTTCTTCCAGTAAGTGCACTATTCTCCTAGCCATGAAATCTCTTAGTTCTTTCTTTTTCTGTTCTATATCCTCCTCTTCTTATTTCCTTTGGATTCGATCTTTCTCAATCCAGGTTTTTCCTAACAAGATAGCAAATGGGGCACTGTTCTCAACAAACTTAATGATCTCAAATTCTTCTTCTGTCAAAGTGCCATGATCACTCATAGATATCTGGGTAAGTCTTCCACATAGGGTTATCATCTTTCCTCTAAATAATCCTATTCCTCCTAATGAAGGAACCATAGCAGGCTTTCCCAAAATTTCCCAAGTTCTTTTTGTCATGATATTCACCTGTGTTTCCTCATCCAGGACACAGTCCATGTCGAAGTCTCCTATTCTTGTTTCCATGTACTCTTTCTCTTTTAAGACCTCTGATAAGTTAATATTTCTGTGGTCATTCAAGGTTTCTTTCATATGTAGTAATATAGTCTCTGATTCTTTCTGGGGTTCTATCACATCCTTAGTTTCTTGGCCTGTCTCATAGTTTTCTTGTTTCATATTCATTTTTTCAACTTTAGCAATCATTCTAGGACAATCCAAAACTTCATGGTCCATAGATTTACAACAAATACAACTAGGTCTTCTACCAGGGAATTACTTAGCAAGATGTCCCAGTCTTCTGCAACTGTAACAAAGGGTTAATCCTCTCTTTCTCTTAAATGATCCCCAACCTTTCCTGTACTGCACACTGAGATCACAGTAGCTAACCTGCAAAAAAATATTTCTAGGATCCTGCATCCTTTTGTTAGTCCAAACATTCTTTCTATGCATAGGAATAACATATCTTTCATTGCTTCTATCAGATCTATTCGTATCAAATATTCTTTCTTCTAACTGTGCCCTAGTTTTCAGACTAGGATTTTTTTTATCAAACATACCTAGATTCATTCTTTCGAAACAAAATTTTTCTCTTATCTTACCTTTCTCAGAGCACAAAGCTTCAATATATTACCTCTTTTCTTCATATCAAACTTCTCTTCTCAGCACATAGCTTCACAAGTCAATACTGCGCACTAAAGCACAGATCTACACACAAAGCTTTCTTTTCTTCAGTTCCCAGCAATCACAGTTTCAGGTCCCAACAACGGAACCATTTGGTTGCACAGGGGTAGACCCAGGGTTCAACACTTCAACAATGCACCAACAAAACCCTAAATACCATCCCTTTCAACAACACCTGTGAAGCAGTTGAAGTCTCACCCAATGTAGAGGCAGGGGTGGTTGCATGACTCAAATGTATACAACCTAGATAGGACATAGATCTATGATTATACCACTTAACAAAGAACTTAGCAGTTAACATTCATCAGTAATTAACCCTTATTCACATCGCAAATCCAAACCCCAATTATAGAACAACACAGTATTGTACCAAATCTAACACATCTAATCACTTAGCACATGGAAAAAGATCAGATATAGCATTTATTCACATCACTAAGCACTAAGCTATCATATCAGATTCATCTAAACATACATTACTGCACTAAGCATAAATCACTTGAACAATATAACAACCATAATGCACAAAGAAACCATAACATAGGATACACGTGGTTCACCCCAGTGTGGGGCTACGTCCACCAACTCTTCTTCTTCTTTATTGTCTTTTGTCAATCATCTACATTGACAGAGCCACAAAACCCTACTCCGCATAGGACATGAGATCTGCGCGCACCTTGCCAAATCCTCCCTCCCCGAGCTAGGTTTAAGCACAAAGCCTTCTTACTATCTATACACAAGCTTCTTACAATACCTTTCACTTAGATTTGCAAGTTCTTAACACATAGTATGCACAAAGCATCCCCAACTATTCACACTTAGCACATTCGCCACTTCCTACATCGCCTAGATATCTATTTATACATTACAAAATGGGCCCAAACATGGGTAAACCCATGGGACGACATCCCATACCTGTTACATAAACACTAATCCCAAAAACTGCCCTAAAAAGGGGCTGAGATCCCGTGATCTTCGATTTGACTTGCGCTCCACCTTCGACCAGCCTGTCAAAGTCCCGAAAGATGTCAAACATGACCAATGATTTCCAAAACTTGGTCAAGGGCCAACAAACACCAAATTAAAGATTATTTTCTCTTGTATATCAGAGTACTAACAACCCCAATCTCTCATCCCACTTCATTTAAATTTTTTCTAAGAACACACTAAATTTTCCTCCATAGGAGGTGCCTAAAAGAATTTTTTTAGTCTAGGTAGGATCTCGGGGGTAGGAATCCAAATAACCCCTTGTTATCAGGTTCTCACATTTTGAAACAATAGAAGTTGAGAATAGGGATCCTTCAAAATGCTCCAAGCCAAGTGTTCCTATACCATAAGGCAGGGAGATACCCATGAAGGGTCTAAGGATGAAGTCCAGTTGTTCTACGCATCCCTTCTTGAGTCACCCAACTCTTGTGAGGGTATTCAGCTCTTGACCCATTTTTTTACGCCGAAAATATAAATGCTACACTTTGACCAACGTAATTAGTGGAAAAACATAGGATATCTACCCAGGTGGCGGTTGTGGGCTTCAATCACACCTTGGTTAGATTTTGTGTGGCTATTGAGAAATATCGCCAACTGTTCTAAGATATGCACCCTCTACCCCTCAATATAACTGACTAATTCAATCTTCACTAGTTCCTCTTCCAGTGGATTCAGACCCCACTATCGAGTGCTATTAGAAGGCCCAGTGCTAAATTGATAGGAAGGATGATAGGTCTTTTAAGACACGAGCATTTATTTTTTGTTTTTCCCCCATGTGGAAAAAATCAACCTATCCACATGCTTGTTTATTTTATAGTTGATTTATGTATGATGTTCATTTGATTATTGTGAGTTATATTATTTTGTGAAGGTCAAAAATCTAAAAATTACTTGTTCATTTATTTCTCTCTTGTCACCATTTGCACACATCCACTTTTCTAGTTGGAACCATAGGGGAACCATAGAATCCCCATCATTCTAGATGCTTGCAGAATCTCCCTCTTATTCTAGGAGGAGTCCCTAGTCTCACCAACTGACTGACTCCACCATCTCACACCCCAATGAGTGCTACTATTTTGGGATTGGATTTACTTGGTTCCACTTTTCTTGGGTCAAATACCCAAGGCAATCCATCTATTGGTTCTCCTTCACAAGGAGGCGGGGGTCAAACTTCTTCTCAAGGAAGAAGTACAAACCCACCAAATTCGTCTCAAGGGACAGGTCCACTACCCACACACACAATGGCTGGAACTAATCCTCTACCAAATCTCCCTTTTCCATACTTGGCATCCCTCAACATTCCTGATTTAACCAAACTCACAAATGACCCCATTTTACATGATGCCACTTGGCCCAATATGCCTACCAAATTACCTTCAGACATTCTGAAGTTTGAAGGAAAACCAAGGGAAGACCCCACCAACCATGTGATGACCTTCCACTTATGGTTCTCTTCAATCAACATCATGGATGATTCCATCTGCTTGAGGTTATTTCAAAGAACCCTCACTGGTTCATCAGCCAAATGGTATGTGGACGAAAAATTAGGGTCCCATGTAACCTTTGAATCATTGGCCAAGGCCTTTTTGTCCTTTTTCCAATTACCAGTTCGTCATGACACTGGATTAGAAATTCTCTCCGAGTTCAAATAAACCACTGCTATCCATATCGCCGACCACATCCATGAATGGCTCGACGACATAGTTTATGTAAAGCAAAAACCACCAAAGAACAACGTCTCGATTGGTTTCTTAAATCATTCATCCCTATGATTTCCAAGGATGTAGCATCCAATTTTCCTTAATCAGAAGAGGAATCCATCAAAAAATCCCAACAATTCAGCCTCATATATGCCCAATCAGTTTACTTGTACACAATGTTTCCTGATGCACCTAGACCCATACCATTTGGCCAGGAAAAACCTTGGGTTTCTCATGCTATGGATGGGTTGATTGGTTATATGACACACCTCAACCCTTACAACCACCCATCACCTACTTATGGCACAAATCAGTATCCCAAACCATATGGAGGGACGTCTTATTACCCTCCTCCCACTCACCAATAATCATATCGTGTGGCTCCCCCTCTGTCGTTGGGGGGACCCCCACCATTACCCCTAATGCATCTGGTCTCTAAATCAAGTACGGTTCCACCCCCAACCCCCATATATAACCCCAACAATAGTGGAAGTACTTCAAATTCCTATACGCCATATGGATCATCTCCACAAAACAATCCATATTTTCCATTTCCTAGTCCTCCCCAGCCACTTTCTCCTCCACTAGGACAACCACACACCAACACTAACTTTGTTCAACCCTCTCCCATTCAATAGGTTCATTATTTTGAACAATTGAATACAAAAAATCTGCCCCATCAACCGAATAATGCCAAGAATAAAGGAAAAAAATCAAAACAATAAAAACCCATGACTAGGAGGAAATAACCCCCAACAAAATCGTCCCGCTGGGGGAAACCAAAATCAAGGAAACCAAAACCCCCAAGGGGGAAACAATAACAATCAACCTCGACAAGGGAAGAACAACAATCTCATAATTAACTTCCCTTGTGCTCTATGTGGTGAGTATGGACATTATACTCACCACTTCCCCCAAATTGCTGATTACAAATAGATGAAAGAATCTATGAACACAAAATGCCCTCCGACACCACCTGCCCCTCAGGAGGCCCCACAACATTATTTTCAACCACCACCTATGACCATTTTTCAAAACCCCATCCCACACCAAGGTGTGATGAATACCCAACAAGAGATAAACTCTACCCCACCACAAATGGGGCAATATCAAAACCCAGGTCCCAGTCAACTCGAAAATCCAACCGATCACAGTATCCTCCATACGAGCGAAGAAGAGATTCTTCTGCAAACATCCGACCGTCAATATGGAATGCCTCCCAACTCTACCCCAACCACCTTAGAAACAACTCCAACTACAACAGGACAACCATTGATTATCCCACATCCTAACACTGGACCTAATTCCTGTATACCCCACATACCTTTATGACAGAATGTACATAACCCTCATGCTAGGGCCATCCATAATTATAGTCTGGTTGATGAATTAACATAGTCTCTTGCAACCATGTCTGTGTTGGAGGTCCTCCAAACCCGTCCATTATAACGCAAATCCTTTCTTTCCGCCTTGGGGGCCGTCGACCCAGCTGATACTCGACTAATCATATTTGATTTAGACAATGAAGAACCATGCCTCCCTTCTCTGGTAGACTTTCAGATACCAGTTAAGATCTAGAATATCACAGTTCATTGGTGCATAATCGATGAAGGTGCATCCACATGCATCATGTCCAAAGTAGTATGGCAGAAACTTGGGTCACTTGAGCTAGTACCATTTTCCATCACCGCGAGAGCTTATGATGGTTGCCTATCATCCACTGAAGGGATCTTCCAAAATGTCCACATAGAACTTGGGGGAAAAACCATCTTGATTGACATTGAAGTTATTGACGCCCCACTTGATTAAAATATCTTGTTCGGATGGTAACACCACCCCCACCCCCACCCCCAAATGGTGGTAACACCACCACTACCATGGGCCGATGAAGGAAGAACGAGCCCATAGCTCCACTCCTTCCCCGAGCCCAACCTCCTTGCGCATTATGCGAAAGAGAAGGACACCCCACTAACAGATGTCCTACCCTTCGCAAGCTACACAATATTATTCATCTCCCTAAAGCAACCCCATTACTTGCCACTCCACCAAGTACATCCACTACTACTGTGGAGTCCTAAACCACACACAAGAAAGGGTTATGAACCAATTTCACTTGTGCCATATTCTCAAAATATGACCATTACACTCATCATTGCCTATCTCTACCTCAATTCTGCCAAACATTAGCCGTAGTACACCACACATCTCTACCTGAGCCCTCTCATTCACTCTCTACTCATGCTCACATCACTGACATTTGTTATATTTCTTTGTCAGTTCCCAAGAGAATGAGATGTCCTTGTGCTCTCTATGACTCACTTGCTTATTTCACGTACCAGTGTCCTTTGATTTTTGAATACCAAGGTCATCACTCAACCCCTACTCAACCTCATCTGATCACCCCACCACTCATGATGCAACATAATCCCATCATCCATTCCCTAGATACTATTATTCTCACCTCCCATGAACTCGAGTCACTCCCCATTCCTCCATGGTTCACATTTTGACTGTCTAAGGGTATTCCCCCAAAATCTCCCAATTCTCTGGCAAGTTTCCCATATGAGATCTTGCCCCCCACCACAACTTATCATCCACAATCTCTTGACATTTGGTTTATGTCAAGAGAGCCATCACACCCCATATATGATATCCCTTCTACGTCCTCATCCCCTGAGGTCCATGAAATTTCTCTGATGACGATTCCCCCTACCATCTCCTAGGATCCTCTATATTCTTGTATTTTCCACTGCGATGAAGATATCTTGAAGGAACTGGCTACCCTTGATTTCCCATGGAATACGAACCATCATCGAACACTTTTCCTCTCAAAATAGATCTTTCACCCTTCGGACCATGCCTCCATGTGTGCAATCAAAACCAAGGATTTTATTCCTCCGAGGCATATTGGCTAGTTCAAAAACCCTATTCTTTCCCCCGATGATTTTGAAGAAGGAAACATGGGAAACATCTCCCTGTTGGCACAGGGGCAGACCCAAGGTTCAACTCTAACATCGCACCAACAAGCCCTAACTACTGGCCCTTTTGGAAACACTTGCGAAGTAGATGCAATCTCACCCAAAGTAGCAATAGGGGGTTGTAGGACACAAGTGTCTACAACCAGAGGAAATGCAAGTGGAATCAAGGCAATCACACAAGGAGATCGGACTATTCCTCCCAAACATAAAATTACTTCACACATTTATATATAATATCTAACATACTAATGCATCATCAGAGTAACAGAGTAAAGATCATAGCATCAACCATACACAATGTTGGAGCCGCCCTTCTCTAAATATGTGAAACGTTATACTTAAGCCCAAAAAGCTGGATTTCCGGACTTCGTTTATTTCATGATTCTACCCACTAAAGCCGCAATATCTCGACACACGAAATGGCGATTTTTTTTTAGTTCTAATCACCATTACTAAATGACTAAGTAGGGATTATCATCTTTTACTACCCCTTACTCTCGCTCTCGGGAGTTACACGTTGAATTCTTCTCAAACCTCCGACATGCGAAGTTGTGAAGTCATTTTAAAGTTACCCAGGTTAATATCAAGAGTAAATCACTTTAAACCTTAGTTAATCATTATCGTGATTTCGCGACTCGACGATTGCTTCCCCCAAAAGAAACAACTTTGTAACTCCAATCCATGAAGTCATGATATTCATTAATTAAGTGTGGATTAATTAAAGGCTTAAGTCAAATCACAAACAATCAACTAAATCACACCATCGCGATTTCTGGTTATTGGGGTTCAAAGGCTAGGAGCGAAATCATCCGATACGACGAACCCCAAAAATGGGATTAGCCACTAAAGCGCACTTAATTAAAGGAAATAAACCAAATTAATTAACTCCTTAAACAACCTTTAACACACACAGTTTATGGATGAAGTTTTGAATATTTCTGCGTTTTTCCATGTCACGAATCATCAAGCATTTATGACATTTATTTGAATTCCAGTGAGGTGATGGATAATAATATATCATTTTACTTCTAAATCTTTCTATTAAACAATTTGACAATTCTGTCAGCAAGGACTTGCATGGGATTTAAATGATCAAGACAAAGGGGTTTCTTTCATTAATTCAATTTTCATTTCTATTGTGCGCAGAGCCATTTCACCAGGATAACTTTTGTCTGCGTTTTCAATCTTTCTGACAGGGGATCTAGTTGCAAGGTTCTCTATCATGGCTCCATGAAAAGTGCCCAAGGCAGCTGCCGAGATTTCAGGTCAAGGTTCAAATGTTGTTTCTGATACCTCACCCCAAAGTATTAATTTTGTCAAAACATGGACGTACATTTCCAACGTTCTGCAATCTGAGTCGATAGACCATTCAGATGATTCCAGCGGTAACGAGAAGGATGACTTGTCCACCAAATACAAAATCATTGCTCAAGAAGAGATGCACAAAATAGTGACAAGGCCATGGCTTCTTCCCTATTATGATATGATCAGATGGGCACTGGACCATGTGGACATCTTGACTAGGACGATTATCAACGAACAGAGGGTGGCAATTGGGACTTTTGGACTAGAGCATTTACAGACAATGTATAAATTGTCACCCACACCGAACCTTACTCACAATACTGAATTCCTAGTACATTTCAAGAAGAAGGAATGCGATCAATATGGAAAAAAATTATCCAATCTGATCAAAGATTGGGTTTCACACCTCGCGAAATTCAGGGCTGATACTAACAAAATTTATTCAATCTCCTCCTTAGAGCCGCAATTCAAGTATATAGCGATGATGGCCTGTAGGTTGTATGGGAAGGATGAAACTACTCACTTTTTCCTCCCATGGGTACCACTTATTCATACAGTTGCTGAGGGTTTCTCTTTTGACTTGGCCAAATTGTTGTTTGACAGTCTGACCAGTCGAATTACTGAATACCGATCGCAGAGGGCGAGTAGGAAAGAAACTTAGTTCTTTATGTCTGCTTACATCATGGACGCTATTTCCTTCATGACACCTTTCCCATTAATGAGTTGGAGATGGGATCGATATAATACATAGCCTATTCATGTCTACCATTCGAAACTTTGGGAGGATAAAGACAAATAATTCATCTACGAGATCTTCAACTGGGTAATGGTACCAGTGAATGTCTCCATCTTCGGCCATCCACCTCCCAGGATTTCGGATAACATCACGACCAACCTGAGTAGCGTGGAAGATTGGTATATAGAAGTGAAATTTTCATTCATCAGGGTCTTTGACACTTCTGTTCCCCCATACACTCTGCCACTATTATTTCCAGATGATCTATTGTGTCGTGAGATCGCCAGACAAATTGTGCTCAGTGGGATAAGAAAAGAGCTCAAAGGGGTATCGAAAAAGGTATGGCCACCCTTTTCCATTCACATTGGTGCATATTCTTTATTAGATTTTGGCCATGCCAGAGCCAAGGATACAACATTAGAAGAAATGAAATTGGTGGACATTGAGTTTAAGAAGCATGACCCTAATAAGGTTGTGAGATTCCTGTCGAGTTGTGGCATGAAGAAATATGAACACGAGGATTCACCTCATGATGAAATCTTCCGGGGTGCGAGTTCCTACTCTGAAGTCCTAATTTGGATTCAAGCCCTGCCGCCAGGAGATATGGCCAATTTCTTTAAATTCCAGGAGCATCGACGGAGTTGTCTCCCCCAGGTTTTATAGGGTGAAACCACAAAGCTTCTAGTTACATAACAAATAGAAGCCGAAGGCTCAAAGAACTCGAGTCCTGACAAGGAGGAGAACCAAGAGAAAACATGGGAGGCTCAGACCTCAAAATGAGGAGCCGAAATCCCCAATCAACAAGAAGGAAACCCATAAAAGGGTATGTTGGGAAAGCAGGTCCAAAGTCAAGTAGAGATACCAAGCAAGCCAGCCACGGATGCTATCCCGAAACAATCATTCAAGGAAATTGGTAGTCCCATTGCTTCTATCACACCCTTATAGTTCACAAAGGGGAATCCCGATGCAAGATGGATTTTCAATGAAGAACTAACGTCCATTTATGTTGAAGATTTACCTCCTAATGAATTTTTCTTCGATAAGAAAAGGAAGGCCATGGTGAAGAAAAAGTCATATCAAAAAGCGGGCGCAGTGGCTAAAAAATTTAAAATCTTGACAGAAGGAAAGGCCGTAGAAGAGGAAGAATTCACCGACGAGATAGTAGGAACACTGGGGGCTTATGCTACATCCAACCAATATTTAGTTGGAAATTTGAAGGCACAATTGAAATGAAAGAACCTCTTGCTCGGTAAGTTGGAAGCTAAGGTGCTACGACGGAAGAAAATGCCAGGGATGAGGTGAGCAAAAGCCTCAAGCAAGCCAAAATAGTTGATCTGCAAGAGATCAAGAGACTTAGATCCGACCTTGAGAAAATGCGCCAGTTGGCGCAAATAAGCCAAACGCAGGTAAGCCGACAGGAGTAGAAAATAATACAGTTAAATTCAAAATTGGATGTTTCCAAAAACCAGGTCTTAGACATAAAGATATTCCAATCCCAAGCCACTGAAATCTGACATAAGGTATTAACATCTCAATAGGACTTTCTTGCTAAAGTGGGAACCATTCAAAATCACTTTCAGACGATAGGTCAAGTGCTATAAGATATCTCTTTGAGAGAAAGAGAAGTCGGGTCAGCTCGGGTTGCTTTCCAGGAGGTTGTTATAGCCACAACGGAAGTAGAGATGGTCAGTAACTCCAAATTATCCATCGCAGAACAAACCAGAGGCAATATCTTACTGAAGGTGTGGGAGAAGAATATATCAGAGAGTAGGGAAGAGATAAAGAGGTGAGGAATTCTTGTGAATAAACATTCACCTTGATAAATACAAGTTTGTTATACCTTGATAAGGAAGGCAGTGCTAGGATGATGGGAAAAATCAATATAGCTAAACACCTGCTAGATATCAAGGAAAATGTGGAAAAGGAGCAAGATGAAATATCCCAGATAAGTCAGGTTGATATGGTCCAAGTGGAAAAATGGCTAGTAAAGCCAAGTTTACAATTATGGTCTATCATCACGGAAGACCGACAAGTGGGAAAAATATTGCCACAGTTGGAAAATAATTGTTACACCTTTGAGGCAAACAACCAAGCAGAGCCTTCCAAGTTGATAGCCCAGTTCATTGAAAGGTGCATCAATTGCATTGAGCAGGTGAAAGGGTAGGCTTATGGTGTTAAATGATGAAAGATGTCACCCTATTCTATTTCTGGAGCTAGAGGAGTAGAGAAAGGAAGGTGCTCTTCCCTTATGAAGGAAGACAAAAGATGAGGAAATGAAATGCTTCAATTTTTCATTTGTAACTGACAAGTTTCTAGAACGATTGGAATTCAAAATGTTTAGAAGTTTCTTTAAATATACATTTTGAAAAGGGAACCAATGGATTTTTCTTTTGGGGCCAAATGTAATAGATGATTTCCTATGCCAAAATTAATGGAAAGTAATCCAAAGACTCCAAATTCCGTGAAGATTGAGTTATGTGTTATTCTCTGTTATCTCATGTCCATTTTCATTTCTCATATATATCTTTGATGAACACTTAGCTGCAATTTAGTACAACTTTCTACTGTGGTGATCAACTGTCTAGTATTCTAATCATTTGCATTTTTTCCTTTGTGTTGGCTATCAACAGTTACAAGACCTGTGAATTACTTAGATCTCTATATTTTATGCTTTGTCAAAGTGTCTTCTCATCTATTTTCTTCTTCTGTCACAGGGTGAGATTCTCCCTCGATTGGAGCCTTGCATTGTTGACAGCTTAATGTTTTCTTACGTTCCATGCATGATTTTTCAAAGTTAACTCAGTTACGGGAAAATGTCTTTGGCTTTGTTATACTATTAATTCGGATCTGGGAAATATTTTTTGTATAATCTAAAATTGAAATAGCATTTTAAAACATCAACCCCCTTTAAAGATCTGTTTCTCCATGACTGTACCCATTGTAAGACAACCCAACATTGAACCCAGCCTATCAAATCAAACCAGCATCGCTTTGAATCTCTTCGATACTACACTTAAGACTGGCATCACCCAGGCAAAGCTCGAACGTTCATGGGTAGCCATTGAACAAGATATCAACATCCAAGAACATTTGGAAGCTAGACAAAGACAACTTAGAAATCAACCATAGCTTATTTCCCTGAAGTTTGTTTTTTCCCTTTTTATCACTCACTCACTTTGGGATGCCTAGAATCTATATCTTATAGCCTTAAGTATAGACTTTGGGACAACATATTTCTGGCGCTGTTGTCGGGGACGGAGAATCGTAGTCACTTTCCCTTGAGAGAACGACATTTCCAAGTTTCATTTTTTGATAGTGAACAAAGATCAAACACCTTGTTAAGGATAAACCTTTACCATTCACTTGGCGACTCCACTTTTTAGAAAGATGGCATCCATTCGAAGGAACACTAGACAAAACACAGATGCTAAATAGACCGTGCCAGTTTCCGACCCTGAAAAAATACTAAAACCAAGGGGTATTTTCAAACAAAACACTATTGTTTACCAACCCAAGTCTATTCATTCCAAAGCTAATATCCCTCTTGAACCTTCATCCTTGTGAGAAATTTCTCTCGGAAAAACATCGGACAGTACTGTCGAAGACGAGACCCTAAACCCAGAGCTAATCCTACCCGAGATCAAGGCCGAAACCTCTCCGAATACCTCTTATGTTAGTAGGGGTGAGACGTCTGCCGCAAAACTCATCCCTATTAATATCCCATCGACTCTTGATACAAACCTATATGTCACTCAAGGATTTGAAGAGGGTACCACACACTCGGATTCGACACCGGTGGGTTCTCCCATTTACGTATCCTGCAAATCAGAGGAATCAAGTCTCCGTGTACCCTCTCTCCCTTTCCCAACTTTCACCTCCCCTGATAAAAAGTTCCCCAAATTTCTCCCCCTCCACCTCGGGGAAGCTAGAGAGTCACTATACATCTTCGCCAACCCTCTTTATAACGCACCAATTTCCTCTCCTAGGTTATCCATGGTCACCGCCAGAGGAGGAGCAGGAGGAGAAGGAGGAGCAGGAGGTCAAGGCCAACAACTGATCCCTAGGATTTTCTCCAAGGTAGCCGCTAGATACGCCCCCTTGGTCCTTCCAGTACCCCTCCATGATTTACCATAAAAATATATGAAAAACTTGCCCAAGTTCACAGGAGAAGGATATCTAACCACTGCCGAGCACATCAACTTCTTCAATCATTTCGTTGATATTCTAGGTCTCGAACATGAGGACGTGTATTCCTGTTTTTTTTTCCAAACTTTCGAAGGACAGGTAAGAACTTGGTTTCAGAGCCTACCCCTAGGTTCAATAGTATCCCACGATGCACTAGAAGACCTATTTCTCAGAAAATGAGGCGAAATAAAGGATCATTTATACTATTTGACCGAGTTCAGGTCTTTAAAGAAAAAGGGATCATAAACTGTTATGGAATTTATCCAGAGATTTAACAAGTTGTACAATAATATCCCTGTTGATGTCAAACCGTCCCAACCCGCAGCCAAAGTAACTTTCACAAGAGCTTTCAGACCCGATTTCACTCTACTGTTAAGAGAAAGGAGAGGGGCCGACTAACCCAAATGCAATATGATGCTGTGTAAATTAAGTCAAACATGATGGCTTCGGGTAAATTAAAAATGAAAATCGAAACGGGAAATAGGGAAACCAAACATTTCAGAGAACAAGCGGGTCCCTCTGGATCTAGAAGGTCCTCAGATGAAAAAATGGATGACATGGTTAGGATAATAAAAGAGCCATCAAACAAAATCTCAAGAATGGAGCTAGACCAATCCAAAGCTGATCAATTCGTTAAGAGAGAATTCAGGAGAAACCCCAATCCTCAGATTCAACAAAGACATATTAAAAATGAAGATCAAAAAATTCAAACACCTCTAAAAAATGAAAATTTTATTGGAGGAAATGATATGCAAGAGTTTGAGGATTTGGAAGAAGAGGTAAACAATTTAGGCGATGACTGTATACACCCTCATTTAACAAAAGAATATTATGAGAAGTCTCTAAACACTAAACAATCATCGGGTGAAGATAATAACCTAAATAACGCTGATGATCCCGCTTATCAAGGAATGGCCGACACCATAATGGCTGAGCTCTAGTATAAGTACAATCTGTGGCCTAAAAACAAACCTTTGTCGACTGCTCAACCTAAGAAAATTTTTCCTAGAGGTGAAACATACGAGCCCGCCTTGAAAGAGACTGAGACACCCCAAAATGATAGAGTAAACGGGGAAAACTTACAGAATACCAAAATAAAAGAGACTGAGATCCAAGTGAGAAGAACCAAGATAGTTGAAACACAGACACCAGGAACCACAAGCACCGAAAATAAAACAGTGCAAACAAATAAGTTGGAAAAGAAGGAGTCCAATGTTTCGGCCAAATAAATTGATAGAGTTGTGGGGGGTTTTAGCCTAGAAAATGAGATAAGTAAGATAAAAATATCGATACCTTTAGTCGAGTTGGCTAAGAACCCTGTGTACTGAAAACAAATAACCAAAATGATAAACTTTTCAGATTTAGAGAACCAGTCTGACGTAATAAATTTGGAAGATGATAAGCCTAACATCACTTTTGGTCCGCATTTCGAAGGGGCCAGGGACACCGTCGCCCCCTTCTATATTGCCCTGAACGTGCATGATCGACTGCTGCATAATTGCATGCTAGACTCTGGAGCCTCTGATAATGTGATGACAATATCTATTATGGATAGATTGGGCCTCGAAATCACCAGGACATATGGAGATCTTTACTCGTTCGATTCAAGGAGAGTTAAGTGCATGGGCATGATCAAATATTTAGTAGTCACTCTCGCCCAGGTTCTGGTGAAAAGCATCCTAATGGATGTAGTTATTTCTGATATACCCCCTAAGTATGGTTTTCTATTATATTGATCTTGGGGAGACAAGCTCGGGGGATCTCTTCAGCTGGCTATGACATACGCCACTATCCCTGTTTTTGGCAGTCAGTTCACTCGGTTGTAAAGGGAAACACAGTTGGTGTATACGGTAAGCGATCCACAAAATCATAAAAATTATCTTGTTTATGTCGCCGATCAAGATCTTAGAAATTGTATATTATCTTTTGATAATAGTGTAAAGAGTTGTGTAGAAGAAAGTTATCTAGATGAAAATAAATCGGAAGTGACAGATAAAAACGTGTATAGCACTGGAACTTGGAAAATGTTTTTTGATGGTGCTTCATCGTGTGAAGGAGTAGGTGCAAGAGTGTTTTTCGTAGAGCCTAAAAATGAGTTTGTTATCCCTCTGGAAAGGTTGTTTGATCAAAACGACATGCCTCTGAGGTATACCTTGCAACCCCAACCAGAGGAGGTCAAAGACTGTGACATGGGCACCGCTAAAGAACCTAGGATAGTGAAATGATCAAAGTACCTTCCTCCTAAGATAAAGATAAAGTATACATACTTACTCAGATGGTATAAGGATGCTTTTGCATGGTCTTATGATGAGCTCAGAACCTATGACACCTCTGTGATTGAGCACAAGATACCTTTTAAACTTGGTGTTAAACCCTTCAGACAAAAGCTCAGACAAATAAACCCCATTTTACTACCCGTAGTCGAAAAAGAAGTGAAAAATATTTTAGACGCAAAA
>JZKD02S0923337.1:121419-143784 GCA_000966675.3 Picea glauca | reverse complement strand
GCTCATATGTATGATAATGTAAAGAATGTAATTATTACTTATCATATAAAGAAAAAGAGGTTTTTACCCTGTATGGGTTTCCTTGGAAAATATCTGTCTCTGTGTTTCTCATATAGGTGACTGATGCTGAATGTGCCTGTGATTATTTCTCTACATTATTGTGATCATCATTCAATGTTTCTGCAAAGAGTTTTAAAATAAGCATAACTGTTTAAGCTCAGTAACAACTGATTCACCCCCCCCTCTCAGTTGTCTAACACTACCTTCCAACGCACTATGGATATCGCTTTCGTAGGTGAAAGAGATAAATTCGTGGTTATATACCTTTATGATCTAACTATCTTTTCTAAATCCAATGAAGACCATCGAGTACATCTGAAGCAAATGTTCAATAAATGCCAAAAATTTGGTTTTTCCTTAAACCCCAAGAAGTCTCACTTTGCGATGCAAGAAGGTAAACTCTTGGGCCACATTGTGTCTTGAGACAAAATTAAAATCGACCCTAAAAGGGTAGAATCTATAGACACCATAAATATTCCTAGAAATGTAAAAGAGATTCAGTCATTTTTAGGAAAAATATTTTTTTTGAGAAGATTTATCCCAAACTTTGCTGAAATTGTGAAATTGATCACATATATGCTAAAGAAGAACAATGAAGTGAAATGGACGTCGGAAGCTAAAGTGTCGTTTGCATGCATCAAGAAAGTTATCAGCGAAGCGCCCGTACTGGCAAGCCTTGATTATCTAAAAGATTTCATTTTTTTCTTGTTCACCTCCGAACACACAGTGGCGGCAATACTCTTCTAGAAGAATGAAGAAGGTTTCAAACAACCAATAGATTTTTTTAGTAAAAGTCTTAGAGACGCTGAATTGAGGTATGATATAATGGAAAAACAAGCGTATGCTATGGTGAAGGCACTGAAGGATTTTAGAACCTATGTGCCACACTCCAAGGTAATTTCATACGTGCCCACCAGTTCTGTAAAAGATATATTGGTTCAGCCCGACAGTGATGGGAAGAGGGGTCAGTGGCTTGCTAAAATTCAAGAATTTGATCTAGAGGTGAAACCGACGAAACTAGTAAAAGGACAGGGTTTGGATAATCTCTTAGCTGAATCAAATTTCAAAGAAATCTGAATGAATAACCAGCAAGGAAATGAAGGATGTGGGGACATAAACGAGCTCGATGACCAAATAGCTACAACCAGAATCAAAGAGAAGTTTTCCTTATCGGACTGGTATAAAAACATAGTGTCCTACCTACTGACCCTGAAATGCCCTAGCGATTTGTCTCCAGCTAATGCCAGGAAATTGCAGCTACATGCTGTGAAGTACTATATATCCTAAAGCCAATTGTACTGGAAGGACCCATTAGGCTTCCTACTGGTTTTTTTAGTAGAATCAGAAACAAAGGGGGTCATAAACGAATTTCACGAAGGATTATGCGAAGGGCATCACGCCTGGAGGGAAAAAACTAATAAAATCCTGAGGGTAGGATATTATTGGCCTAAACTATTCTCAGATGTCAATGCCAAAGTCAGAGCATGTAACCCTTTCCAGTTGTTCATGGGAAAACAAAAGCTTCCAGCGCTACCACTGGTTCTTGTCAAAACCGAAGCCCCGTTTCAACAATGGGGGTTAGATTTTATAGGCGAAATCAACCCACATTCCAACGCTCAACACAAATGGATCCTCACTTCTATAGATTACTTCACCAAATGGGTGGAGGCTATTTCGACTAGAAAATAAACCGATTCAGTGGTAATAGATTTCCTGGAAGAGAACATACTATCCAGATTCGGCTATCCCTGAAAGATAATCACAGACAATGCCCATGCATTCAATTCTATGGAAATGGTTAATTTCTACCAAAAACACAACATCATATTGGGCCACTCCACCACATATTAACCTCAAGGAAATGGGTTAGCTGAATCGTCAAATAAAATTTTAAATACCATAATTAATAAAGTGCTGAGCAAAAACAAAAAATCTTGGCATGTGCATCTCAAGTACGCTTTGTGGGAAAATCGGATAGGTATGAAGAAATCTATTGGTACTTCTCCTTTCCAAATGGTATACGAGACTGACATGGTATTCCCTATAAATCTAGTGCTTCCTGTAATGAATCTCTGGAAAGATGAGAAAGAAGAACCAAACCATGTCATAAGGAGAATAAATCAACTAATTGAAGTTCAACAACACAACGCTGAAGTGGACGAAAGGCTGTAGAAATACCAACACAACATGAAAGCACTGTTTGATCATAAGGCCAAAAACAAAGAGTTCCTCCCTGGTGATTTGGTTTTGAAATGGGATGCTAGGAGGGAAGAATCGACAAAACATGGTAAATTTGATCATATCTGGTATGGACTGTTCAAAGTCTCAGCTTCTAAAGGGAAGAATTCATTCCTGTTAGAGAATTTGGACAGTAAAATCCTCAATGCCCCTGTCAACGGGCATTATTTAAAGCACTAGATGCAATAAATGAGTTCCAAATCTCCATTGTATATACCGGTTTGTGTTTTTTGTTTTTTATATCTTTTCGGTAAGTTCACTTTCATCGCAAATAAAACAGGTTAGTGATTTCCTAGAAGTAGAGATATGAAATTTTTCAACACATCGAATCCCATAAATCTTGAAGACCTGATAGTCTTCATGTTGTTTCTTACAAGATTCCAAATTACATCCCAAACAACAAAAGGAGAAAACATACGGTCATGTATTAGGAAATTGACTCACCCAGAGCAGGTGACCAAAAAAAAAAGAGTTCCAAGAGTCCGAATTGCGTGTTAACATCTGGGTTTTTTGAAATCCAAAGCCTTATCTGTTTCCCTTGTTCCATCCTTGGTATTCTCTCCTTAAGATCTGACACCCTCCCATTCCCTCCATAGAGGAAGAAGAAGTTACGATTTAGCTCTGGAAACTTGCGAACACAACTTCGAAAATAAGCTAGCCTTCACGACTTCTCGGTCTCCTATTGAACAAAGTTATGCGTAGGTTGATCCTAACTCTCTTAGGTCTTTTAACAGGTTTCAAATGATTAAGTCTTTCTCAAAGGAAGACCCCTAGAAATAAATTCTCTCATAATTTCCTGCAGACTAGGATGTTTTGAAGGTCAAGAGAAAGTTGGTCCAGAGTAGTCAAAGCAAGTTGACAGTTCTCTGTCGCGAATATTACACAGATATCACCCCTAGTATAGTTTATACCAATTGATTTCCCCCACTTCATATGCCAAAAGTAAAATATAAGACAGATGGTGAAAGGAAATTCATAATTGATTTCCCCCATCTAGTCCGAAGAGATGATGAAAGGAAATTCATAAAATGATTGCCCTCATCTCAGCATTTAAAGGCAAAATTACAGTTTTGAGTGTTGAAAGGAAATTCAATAAAGGGAACTAGATAACTTCACTGGGGTACTGAACATTCTTGCTGGAAATGAATAAATATATAAGATATCTGTAAGTTTTTCATACATAAATTATGCTACACTCTGGTAATTAGATTTTTTGAAACTCGATACACAGCCCAA
The DNA here is from genome assembly GCA_000966675.3 of Picea glauca. NCBI lineage: Eukaryota > Viridiplantae > Streptophyta > Pinopsida > Pinales > Pinaceae > Picea > Picea glauca. The sequence continues at coordinate 140,250 of JZKD02S0923337.1, read as the reverse complement.
GTTCATGCAGGTCTCCCTGATTAAAAGCATGGAATTTACTTCGTTTTGATGCAAGCTAAAAACTATAGAACCTGTTAAATTTCATAAGATTGTTTGGACCATCTTAAGAAAACCCGAGTTCAATCTCAAGAAAGGGAAAGTTACCGAATGGACTGCAGTTGAGTTTAGAAATCATGTCGAGTTTTGAGAGTTTTCCAGAAATAAAGTTGAAACCTCAAAGTTCCCTCTATATCCTCTTTCCAAACAAGTTTCACAGAAGCAAACTGATGACTCCATTTACCCAATACAAGCACTTGGTCTGCTGTCCTTCTCGTCCCGTAAGGAGACGAGATCCCTAGTTGGAGCCTATGTTGGAGCCGCCCTTCTCTAAATAGGTGAAACATTATACTTAAGCCCAAAAAGATGGATTTCGGGACTTCGTTTATTTCATGATTCTACCCACTAAAGCCGCAGTATCCCGACATGCGAAATGGAAAAACATTTTTAGTTCTAATCACCATTAATAAATGACTAAGAAGGGATTATCATCTTTTATTACCCCATACTCTTGCTCTCGGGAGTTACATGTTGAACTCTTCTCAAACCTCCAACATGCGAAGTCGTGAAGTCGTTTTAAAGTTACCCAGGTTAATATCAAGAGTAAATCACTTTAAACCTTAGTTAATCATTATCGTGATTTCGCGACTCGGTGATTGCTTCCCCAGAAAGTAACACCTTTGTAAATCCAATCCATGAAGTCGTGATATTCATTAATTAAGCATGGATTAATTAAAGGCTTAAGTCAAATCACAGACAATCAACTAAATCGCACCATCACGATTTCGGGTTTTTGGGGTTCAAAGGCTATGAGTGAAATCATCCGATACAGAGAAACCTGAAAAAGGGATTAGCCACTAAGGAACACTTATTTAAAGGAACTAAACTAGATTAATTAATGCCTTAAACAACCTTTAACACAAACAATTTACGGATGAAGTTTTGAATATTTTTGCGTTTTTCCATGTCACGAATCGTCAAGCATTTATGACATTTATTTGAATTCCAGTGAGGTGATGGATAATAAGATCTCATTTTACTTATAAATATTTCTATTAAACGATTTGAATGTTGTGTCAGCAAGGACTCACATGGGCTTTAAATGATCAAGACAAAGGGGTTTCTTTCATTAATTCAATTTTCATTTCTATTGTGCACAGAGCCATTTCACCAGGATAACTTCTATCTACGTTTTCAATCTTTCTGACAGGGGATCTAGTTGCAAGGTTCTCTATCATGAATCTACAAAAAGTGCCCAGGGAAACTGTCGAGAGTTCAAGTCAAGGTTTAGATGTTGTTTCTGATACCTCGCCCCAAAGTATTAATTCTGTCAAAACATGGACGTATGTTTCCAACGTTCTGCAATCCGAGTCGATAGATTGTTCGGATGATTCCAGCGGTAACGAGAAGGATGACTTTTCCACCAAATACAAAATCATCTCTCAATAAGAGATGCACAAAATAACAACATCCCTATTATGATATGATCAGATGGGCGCTGGATCATGTGGACATCCTGACTAGGATGATTATCAGCGAACAAAGGGTGCCAATTGGGACTTTTAGACCGGAGCATTTACAAGCAATGTATAAATTGTCACCCACATCGAACCTTAGTCATAATGCCAAATTCCTAGAGGGTTTGAAGAAGAAGGAATGCGATAATTATGGAAAAAATTTATCCGATCTGATCAAAGATTGGGTTTCACACCTCGCGAAATTCAGGGCTAATACTAACATAATTTATTCAATCTCCTCCTTAGAGCCGCAATTCAAGTATATAGCGATGATGGCCTGTAGGATGTATGGGAAGGAGGACACTACTCACTTTTTCCTCCAATGGGTACCTCTTATTCATACAGTTGCTGATGGTTTCTCTTTCGACTAGGACAAATTGTTGTCTGACAGTCTGACCAGTCGAATTACCGAATACCGAGCGCAGAGGGTGAGTAGGAAAGCAACTTCGTTCTTTATGTTTGCTTACATCATGGACACTATTTGCTTCATGAAACCTTTCCCAGTAATGAGCTGGAGCTGGGCTCCATATAATACAAAGTCTATTCATGTCTATCACTCGAAATGTTGGGAGGATAAAGCCAAATAATTCGTCTATGAGATCTTCAACTGGGTAATGGTACCAGTGCATGTCTCCATCTTCGGCCATCCGCCTCCTAGGATTTAGGATAACATCATGACCAACCTGAGTAGCATGGAAGATTGGTATATATAAGCAAAATTTTCATACATTAGGGTCTTTGGCACCTTTGTTCCCCCATACACTCTGCGGCTATTCTTGCTAGGGAAGCTATTGTGCTGCGAGATCGCCAGACAAACTGTGCTCGATGGGATAAGCAAAGAGATCAAAGGGGTATTGAAAAAGGTATGGATTCCCTTTCCCATTCACATTGGTGCATATTCTTTATTATATTTTGGCCATGCCAAAGTCGAGGCTACGACCTTAGAAGAAATGAAATTGGTGGACATTGAGTTTAAGAAGCATGAACCTAATAAGGTTGTGAGTAATCACCTAGCGAGTGTTGGCTTGAAGAAATAAGAACACGAGGATTCACCTCATTATGAAATCTTCCGGGGTGAGAGGTCCTACTCTAAAGTCCTAAGTTGGATTCAAGCCCTGCCGCTCGGAGATATGGCCGATTTATTTAAATTTCAGGAGCATTGACAGAGTTGTCTCCCCCAGGTTTTACAGGGAGAAAACCCAAAGCTTTTGGTTACACAACAAATGGAAGATGAAGGCTCAAAGGACTCGAGTCCTGACAAGGAGGAGAACCAAGAGAAAATAGGGGAGGTTGGGACCTCAGAATGAGGAGCCAAAATCCACAATCAACAAGAAGGAAACCCAGAAAAGGGTACACCGGGAAAGCAGTTCCAAAGTCAAGCAGAGATACCCTCACAAGGGGTGGGTGACTCACTATCACTCATACCAAGCAATCCAGCCATGGATGCTATCCCGAAACAATCATTCAAGAAAATCAGTAGTCCCATTACTTCTATCACACCCTTACAGTTCACAAAGGGGAACCCCGATGCAGGATGGATTTTCAATGAAGAACTAATGCCTATTTCTGTAGAAGAGTTACCTCCTAATGAATTTTTCTTCGATAAGAAAAGGAAGGCTGTGGTGAAGAAATAATCGTATCAAAAAGCAGGCGTAGTGGCTAAAAAATTTAAAATCCTGATAGAAGGAAAGGCTATAGAAGAGGAAGAATTCATCGACGAGATAACAGTAACACTAGGGCCTTATGCTACATCCAACCAGTATTCAGTTGGAACTTTGAAGGAACAGTTGAAACAAAATAACCTCTTGATCGGTAAGTTGGAAGCTAAGGTGGCTATGGTGGAAGAAAATGCCAGTGATGAGGTGAGAAAAAGCCTCGAGCAAGCCAGAATAACTGATCTGTAGGATATCGAGAGACTTAGATCCGATCTTGAGCAGATGCGCCAGTCGGCGCAAATAAGCCAAACGCAGGTAAGCCGAAAAGAGAAATAAATAATACAGTTACAGTCGAAATTGGATGTTGCCGAAAACCAGGTCTTAGATATAAAGATATTCCAATACCAAGCCACCGAAATCCGACAGAAGGTATTAACAGCTCAATAGGACTTGCTTGCTAAAGTGGGAACCATTTAGAATCACTTTCAGACGATAGATCAAGTGCTAGAAGACATCTCTTTGAGAGAAAGAGAAGATGGGGAGGCTCGGGTTTCTTTCCAGGAGGATGTTATAGCCACAACGAAAGTAGATACAGTTAATAGCTCTAAATTATCCATCGCATAACAAACCAGAGGGAATATCTTACTGAAGGTGTGGGAGCAGAATATATCAGAGAGCAGGGGGGAGCTAAAGAGGTGAGGAATTCTTGTGAAGAAACATTCACCTTGATTAATAAAAGTTTGTTAGACCTTGATAAGGAAGGTAGTGATGAGACGCTGGGAAAAATCAATATAGCTAAACACCTGCTAGATATCAAGGAAAATGTGGAAAAAGAGCAAGCTGAAATATCCCAGTTAAGTCAGGTTGATATGGTCCAAGTGGACAAATGGCTAGTAAAGCCAAGTTTACAATTATGGTATATCATCACAGAAGACCGACAAGTGGGAAAAAGATTTCCATAGTTGGCAAAGAATTGTTACACCTTTGAGGCAAACAACCAAGTAGAGCCTTCCAGGTTGATAGCCCAGTCGATTGAAAGGTGCGTCAATTGCATTGAGCAGGTGAAAGGGCAGGATTCTAGTGTTAAATGATGATAGATGTCGCCCCATTCTATTTCTGGATCCATGGTAGCAAAGAAAGGAAGGCGCTCTGCCCTTATGAAGGAAGACAAAAGACGAGGAAATGAAATGCTTCAATTTTTCATTTGTAACTGACAAGTTTTTAGAACGATTGGAATTCAAAATGTTTAGAAGTTTGTTTAAATATACATTTTGAAAAGGGAACCAATGGATTTTTCTTTTGGGGCCAAATGTAATAGATGATTTCCTGTGCCAAAATTAATGGAAAGAAATCCAAAGGCTCCAAATTCCGTGAAGACTAAGTTATGTGTTATTCTCTGTTATCTCATGTCCATTTTCATTTCTCATATATATCTTTGATGAACTCTTAGTTGCAATTTAGTACAACTTTCTACTGTGGTGATCAAATGTCTAGTCTTCTAATCATTTGTAGTTTTTCCTCTATATTGACTATCAACAGGTACAAGACCTGTGAGTTACTTAGATCTCTATATTTTATTCTTTGTCAAAGTGTTTTCTCGTCTATTTTCTTCTTCTTTCACAGGGTGAGATTCTTTCTCGATTGGAGCCTTGCATTGTTGACAGCTTAATGCTTTCTTACGTTCCATGCATGATTTTTCAAAGTTAACTGAGTTACGGGAAAATGCCTTTGGCTTTGTTATACTATTAATTCGGATCTGGGAAATCTTTCTTGTATAATCTAAAATTGAAATAGCATTTTAAAATGTCAACCCCCTTTAAAGCTTTGTTTCTCCATGACTGTACCCATTGTAAGACAACCCAACATTGAACATGGCCTATCGGATCAAACCAACATCACTTTGAATCTCTTCGATACTACACTTAAGACTGCCATCACCCAGGCAGAGCTCGAACGTTCATGGGCAACCATTGAACGTGATATCAACATCCAAGAACATTTGGAATCTAGAGAAAGACAACTCAGAAATCAGCCATAGCTTCTTTCCCTGAAGTTTGTTTTTTCCCTTTTTATCACTCACTCACTTTGGGATGCCTAGACTCTATACCTGATATCCTTAAGTAGAGACTCTAGGACAACACACAACAACATGATATACGTGGTTCACCCTCTCCCTAGGGCTATGTCCACAGAACTGTGCTTTATAATATATTAGGTGAAATATTACAATTCTATCTTCGCTCTTAGCTTGCATATCTCTCTCTTTCTCTCTTCTCTCTATATCCCTTCCCTGTGCACCCAGTTGTAGGATTGATATTTGCACCCAGATGAAGATATTACAACACAGACTTCTATCTCCACATAATACTTCTCTCTCAGTAATAACAACAACCACTCATTATCCCATATCCGACCCCATATAAGGTCCTCTTAACCTTTATTTATACATTACAATAGCTCACTGATAGCCTTAGGCTGAAGCCTAGGTGTCTAAAACCCTAGATACCAAAACCCTATGTGTCTAAAACCCTAGGTCAACTTGACTTGGGTTCTTAGGGCTTCACCAACCTGTCTTTCCTTCCTTCCCGCAAGGTACTCCAAAGAATCTACCGATTGATTTTTTTTCTTGCTGAGCTTTCCATGATCCATCTTCCTTGTTGATATATCTTCCTCGATCTCCTCATCCAATGAATTCCTTTCTCGGACTTCGCTCCATCCTTTCTACTTCTTTAACTACTTCGACCTAATCTCAGTCAACCTTCTTTTCACGTAGTTCATGTTTCTCCTTTTCTTCTATAATATTCACTTTCTTTCATAACCAAGGGGCAACAGGCCCCCAACACTCACCTGTGACTCATCCCGAGGGATTTTGATCTGAATCTTCTACTCTAGATCGACTTCAGACTATGCAGCGTAGACTGTGCTTCCTGCTCTGTTCCTCCACCATGTGTGCAGACTATCTTTCTTGTGTCTGGTACCCAGTCTCAACTGCACCTGGTACCTAGACCCTTTTCCCTCTGTTTTTACTGAGAGTTGTGAGGAAGCTAGTTGTCATAGTACAATTTCAACTAGCTCCCATTCACCAATCCTTCCTTCCACTCCCCATTCAATGTCTTCAGCTGCGCAAATCCTCCTTATGTAACATAGGAAACCTCATATGGCCCCAACCAATGTGTTCTTAACTTCCCTGGATGCTTCATGAACTTGCTATCATATACTAATACTAGATCTCCTTGCTTAAATGATTTCTTCTTGATATGCCTGTCATGGTAGGCCTTTTCTCGTTCCTTCTGAACTTGCTAGTGAAATCCTGCAACAAATCAGTCTTCTTCTAGTTCAAGCAACTGCGCGAGCCTCTCTTGAATAATGCCAATGTCATCCATATCTGTAAAGAAAACAATTCTTAAGCTAGGAACTAAATATTCCATGGGTACAACTGCTTGTAGGCCATAAACCAACTTAAAAGGAGTCTGCATTCTCAGTTTCTTACAAGTGGTTCTATAGGCCCATAATACTATTGGTACTCTCAAATCCCAGTCATCTCTGTTTACACTGCAAAGATTCATCAACGCTGTCTCCAAGATCTTGTTGAAGGCTTCCACCGTCTTGTTCACTTGTGGTTGGTAAGGAGTGCTCTTCTGATGGTGAACTTCAAATTCCTGAGTCAAGGCTTCAATAGTCTTATTAATAAAATGTGTACCTTGATCACTCATGAGGATCTTTAGGCATACAAACCTGGTTATAATATCATTGAATATAAAATGCGCAGCTGTAGTTGCACTACAGTCCTTAGCTGCTCTTGCTTCTTCCTATCTGGTCAAATACTCTGTCGTAGTGATGATGTATCTGGCTCTTGTGCACTTCCCTGGTGGTTTTATAGGTCCCACAAAGCCAATGGCCCATTTATCAAATGCTTGTAAGGCTAGATGAGGTGCTAAAGGCATCTCATATCTTCTGGAAGGTTTCCCAACTCTTTGGTATACATCACAGGCTCTGTAGTATTCTTTAGCATCCATGTGTAAAGTGGGCCACTAGAGGCCAGCTCTAAGAACCTTCTATGTTGTTGCTTTTCCTACGTAGTGTCCTCCTGCGATGCATTCATGAGCTTCAGATAAAATAAGTGGTCATTCTACCTCCATAACACATCTTCTCAGGATCTCATGAGGTCCCATCATATATAGTTGTCCAACTATAAGCGAAAAATTTGCAGCGCGCACTACCAACTGTTTCTTCTGAATGATTGTATATTCGCGAGGTTCTATTCCTATTGATAGGAACTGAACTATCTTGGAAAAGTGATCATCAACCTTTCTAATGGCCAACAACTATGCATCCAGTAGTGTATCCTCCAAACTAGTAGGTTCCTCTCCATGTTCCAATGTAGACAAGTGGTCAGGTCCCTTGTTCATCCTTCCTAGATTTACCAGAATTTCAAAATCATATTCCTGAAATAAAAAAATCCATATGCACATCCTTCCCCCCAACACTGGTTTGTTGACTAGGTATTTCAACACAGAGTGATCAGTGAACATCTTAAAGTGTCCTCCTAACAAGTAGTGACGAAAATTCTGCAATTCATACACCATGGATAAACCTTCTCTCTCGGTGGTGGTGTAATTTATCTTAGCTGTTGAGAGCTTCCTGCTAGCAAAGGCTAACGGGTGGTCAATATCTCCTTCTCCTAGTTGTGCTAACACGGATCCTAATGCAATAGAAGATGCATCGACATGCACATGAAATTCCTTGGTCCAAACTGGGAAAACCAAAATAGGCCCAATAACCATTTTATGTTTTAGTGTGTCAAAGCTCTGCTGACATTCTTTTGTCTAGTGAAACTAATAATATTTCTTCAACAACTTCTCCATAAGTGTTGTAATCTATGCATATCCCTTAATGAACTTCATATAGTATCCAGTATGTCCCAACGCAATGCACAACTGTTTGATTGAATTAGGGGGGGGTAAATCGAAAAATATAGCCCAACAACACTCCAAAGGGAGAAACAAAGATGCATTTCTTCAGGTTCAGGGCAATCTGACATTGCCTGCACTTATCCAACATTAGTCTTAAGCATTCAATATGGTTTTTCAATAAGCTAAAAAGAACCCAATCATCAAAATATGCTTCCAGAAATTTATGTAAAAACTCCTTTAATGCTTCTGTTTCAGGATTAATCCGTAAGTGCTGACACAAACCGATCTCCCTAGATCCACCCGGATCTAGAACAAAGCAGGACAAAATAATACTCTTTCCCTAGATTTAGACTAATGAATGGACGATGAGGGAAGAATCATGAACATACCTTGTGATTGCTTCCTTGAGTCTCTGTTGTCCAGCTTCGCTTCAATGCTCTTGTATCATCAAGATCACAACAGTACAAACCAATCAAAGTGAAGACAATTCAATATATTCAATAGCTAATCTATACATAGGATCAAGGAGTTATGTAATAAAGTGACATCAGCTTTATGGGAAAGGGACATATTACTGTATTGAATTGATAGAAAGTAAGACTTACAACCTGAGCCTTGATATTGTAGATCTCCTTTCGATGACTCCTATCTCTGACACACACACTTGCTCATGCATGAATAAGATCAACCACTTTTGATAACCTTGCTGGTGTTCCTAGCTGCTGTAGCATCAGTCCTTCATACAATCTTGCACTAATTCTCCAATAAATCTCTTGCTACTTTGCTTGCTAACCTTTTCCATGAGAGACCCATCAATTTATAAGAGAGAATGGATTAGTTACTTGGATAGGAAAGATCCCAAGATATCAGGAAAGACAATACTTAGATAATCATTCAAATGCCAACTCACCCTTCTAGAAGATTCCCTTCTAGAAGGTTCGAGAATTTATCTTTTTCCTCTCTTTAGAAGATGTTTTCACCCTGATAGTTAGGTACAGTGCGAACCTCTCGCACCCCATCTTAATGCAGCCCGCGAGAATCATGCATTCTCGCAGGAAAATATATAGGTAGCCTACGAACCTCCCTTAAAAATATGATTTCTGGAAAAAGACAAAGGCAACTTTTCTCAGGAAAGAGTTCTAGTGAAGAGCTTGAGTTCTCCATCATCATTACATTAGCATGACAACCAAAATTATGGATAACAGCTTCGACCACCACCCTAGAAACGATGGTTGATGCATTCTTCAATCCAAAAGGCATCATTATGTATTGGTAGGATCCTCACTCTGTTGCAAACATGGTCTTATGGCGATCTTCCTTGGCAATCCTGATTTGATGGTATCTTGAGAATCCATCGATGAAGAAGTAGATTTCCTGTCCTCCCATGTTATCTAATACTTCGTCAGTAAATGGTGTAGGGAATGGATCATGTAGGAATGCATCATTCAACTTCCTGAGATCTACATAGATTCCGATCTCTCCTATTTTCTTATCCTGAACCACCATAGGGATAATCTACACTAATTCTTCAACAAGTTCTATGAATCCTGCTTCCAGCATTTTGTCTAGTTCAATATTCACTTTCTCCTTATATTTAAGATTCAATCTATAAGGTCTTTGTTTAACTATCCTTGCATCTGGTTTCAAGGGGATCTTCATCTCTCCCATGGGTCCTTTAATGCACTTCATATCAATGAACTTGGTTGGAAACAAGTCCTAATATTCATGCAGTAATTCTGTGATCTTATCAATAACGACATCATCCCAGTAATCTCCAACATTAGCAAGCTTAGGTTCTTGCTCTGTTCTAATGTTAACTTTCTTGATTTTGATTGGCTATCCAATAAAAGGTAGTGCGACTCCTGGTCCTTCTATGTCTCTTTTTCCTTCCATTTATGCGATGTTCACATTCCTAGGATCATCGTCTTCATCGGCATTGATATTGTAACATCCTTGCAATTTCTAAAGAGGTGCAGTGCATTCATCCTCGTCTTGGTCCACAAGGAGGCTAGGTTCTTCCTCATATAATTTCTGTCTTACAACTTGTAAAGCTTGATCTACAAGAGGGTGCTGTTTTGCAAATAAAAATGTAGCTACAAAATTCTGATTCATACCTTGCCAGTCTGCAGTGGTTAGTGCAGTTCTGCTTTAAGGTACCAGTTGATAGGTGTTGTGTCTAGAGTATTGATGAATTTATGCACCCACTATTCTTGAGAAATGTAGCTCCAGGCCTCCTCACAACGTCACACATGGTCTTTCAGACAACTTTCATCTGTGTACCTAACTTCGCAGCCTTTGACTTGTTATGAAAATCACGTTGTCATCAAAGTGCGACATTGTATCCAGTTCATGATGTTCCTTTTATCTGTTCCCCACCATCTCGCTGGAGTAGATTTCAAAGCCTCGTCCAGTGCCAACAGTCTCTGTTGTACTGGTATAGTTTCTTCAAATTATAGTAAGAATGTTTCTAAGTGATTCAAACCATAAAATGTGGGTAAATTACTTACTGTTGTGCCGATCCAACAAACTTCTTTAGTCAGTATAGCACATCTCTATGTAGATACTTCATACATTTGATTCTGCCAGTTCTCCAGTGCTTCTTTTGAGTCTGATGAACATGCGTTGTCACTTCGCTAGCTTAAATTCCCATCTGTTGTAGGATTAATGTAATCCTGCTGTCTTGCTGTCAGTTTGTATATATTCTCCAACATATATGCATAGTCTTCTTATCTGATGGGCTCTGTGTATCTGGGACCTTCATCAGGATGCAAAGGTGCGATGACCCTAAGGCCATCATTTTCAAACGTTATTCTTCTTTTTTTCAAGTCAACAACAATAGAATTGTTGAAAGGCCAATCAATTCCTAATAATGTGGGGTAAGGACAACTGTCATTGACTATCTCAATCACCTCGAAGTCCACAAATTTTTGGACCCCATCGATGTCCACAGGTACATGTTCCAATCTTTCGAAGGGGCTCACAGCCTGTTGATTGGCCATCCTAAGCCTGATGGGGGAATAGATCAAGTTAGGTTTTCCCATCAGTGCCCAGGTCTACTTAATCATAAAATTGACCTCCGACCCTAAGTCGAGGACCACATAATCTATATCATAATCTCCTATCTGAGCATTCAAATGTAGCTCCTTATTTGTCCTTCTCTTTTTGGATAGTTGATGTACTGCTTTTTTCAGTAGAGGATCTACCTTTCCTAGTTGATACTGTTTGATCAAATTTTGTAGCTCCTATACAAAGCTCTCATCCTGTATCAAATTGATGTAAATGCATAATAATTCCATGAGTCTTCTTACCTCTTTTCCTTCTCCAGGTGAAGCAGACTAATCAAAGGCCAGGGGCATTCCACATTCTCTCACTTCTGGTTGTGCCTTTGATGAAGAAGCATGATCTCTTTTAAACTCTTTTCTTGCCTCTTTGAATGTCTTCTTCTCTCTCTTTGGATCAAACTCTTGTGTCTTCTCTACAACTTTTTTGAATTATGATTGTTATGCAGTCTTCCCTGGAGTCACCCTGTCTTCTCCTGTAGAAGTGCCTCCTCTTGTGATAACAACAACTCTAGGATCCGCTCCACGGGGTTCTGCTGTGATTAGTTGTACCTGTTGGTTTCCCCCTCATCTTTCCTGAAGTTTGGATAACAATGCAGGACAATCTTATATGACATGTTCAAATGAGTTGTAGTAACTGCAAGTGGTACAAGGGTTTTGACAGTCCCTTGCCAAATGACCTGGTTGTGCGCAGTTATAACAAATGATCTGACCTCTACCTTGGCCCATGACTACTCCTTGTCCTCTTCCTCTGAATCCACCATGAGGGTTGAAGCTTCCTCTTCCAGGGGAATTATAATGCATAGTGTTCCCTTCTTGCTATACTTCACCTTGAATTTTGTAGATATCCCTTGATCTTTCATGTAAGAGGTCGTAAGCTCTACAATCCTTCTCATCATGACCCACAAATTTACAAAATGTGAAGTAGAGGTTTGTAGGTGTTTGGACATACTTTTACATGTATTAGCATTCTCTAGGGCGATATCTATTTATACATACATTGCACCAAGGTAGAGTAACTTACTTCAAGGGGCTTGGAGCTCCAGAAGCCAAATATTCATGAAACATGGGACAATGCTCCTTGTCATGGCATTCTGATTTTCATCTAATGCATCATATGTCTTCTCTCTTATATTTTCCCTTGTCTTTCTTCATATCTTCGACCTGCAGTGACAAGCTAGTTAGTTGATTCAAGATTTGACTCATACTTGAGCTTGATTTTGCCATAGGAGTCGATTCAAGCTTCATGGTGATCTCCAACACCTTAGCCTATGAAGAAATATTTTGCTACATCAGAGGGAATCTGATGTGTGGTAGGAGGGAAAAAATGAACCATTCCTTGTTCTACTCTGCTGGGATCTGAAAACTCAAATGACTTGTCAAGTTTTTAAACCTATGATCAAATTCCCAAACAGGTTTAGCTACTTTCTGCTTGATTTCTTTCAACTCTGTCATGCACTACGATTCCGACTTGGGTTTATTGAATTCAACAATCAAAGCAGTCTTAATTTTGTTCAGTGGTTTCGGCTGGACAACTCCTTGGATGAAATTCATGTACCAACTCAGTGCGCGATCTCTCAGGGTAGTACTAAACTGATCTCGTTTAACAACTTCGTTGGTGACATTCTTAATACTCCATACAACTTCACATAGAAACCAGTGTTGGTCAGGATATTCAGATCCATCTCCTCTAAAGGTGGGTAACCTCATTTCATCTACCATAGATCTGCCTAAGGTTCCTGACTGAGTATGCACTGAATCACTTGTACCCATGCTTTGAGTGTTCTGATAACATAGGTTAATCTAGTTACTTAATGCTCTTAAAACAACAGGGGGTGTAATAGAACTTATTTCAACAGTCTGCGCAGTCCTTGAAGTTTTTGACTCTTCTCAACGAGGTTCTTCAGTCTTCTCTTTTTCTTCCCTAGTGGACTCTGAATGTTCCTCGTTCAACAAATCTTCTTCTTCTCTGCTGTAGAACCCTTATTATTGTGCTGGTTCATGACTCTGCTCAAACAAGTTCACCAGAGGAACTTCTCTGAAGGTTCTCTCACTGCGTGTGTGTCCGATCTCTGTGTTGCTGTTGATGTCTGAATTCTTGAACATTAGCTTTTTCAGTCTGACCCACTACTAAATCTTCAAGATGTTCTTCTCATGCAATAACATCTTGATCTTAAACTTCAATAAGTGTAAAAATTTTCCTCTCATCCCCTTAAAGAAATATCTCTCTTCTTGGCTATATGATTCTACCCTATCAATAGCAAACTCTATGATATACCCTCCAAGGGTACTATACAAACAATGATCTACTGCTCTTGCCATGGTGTTATCAACTCTTTTGACCTTCTTGATCAACACTGACATCCAAGCCACATGCGATCTATATCTAATCTCAAAATGGGTGTCTACTAATCTGGACATCCACTCATATAGATCCTTATGGATTCCTCCAAAGAAAATCTCGTGTATATCAGTAAAGATATACCTTCCCAACCAATATTCTGTGCTAATATTAGGGTTCTTATTCTGAGCTTCTGCAAAGTCCTTCTCTTGTTCTTCTATCCACTTCTAAATCCATGGCTTCGATGGAAACCACCTAGACATTACCTCAAGAAGATCCTGGTCTCGGAAATAGAACCATTTGTTAGCATTGGGCCAGACCCAGGGTTCAACTCTAACAATGCACCAAAAATCCCTAACTACTGGCCCTTTCGGAAACACTTGTGAAGCAGATGCAGTCTCACCCGAAGTAGCAATAGGGGGTTGCAGGACACAAGTGTCTACAACTAGAGGAAATGCAAGTGGAATCAAGGAAATCACACAAGGAGATCAGATTATTCTTCCCAAACATAAACCTACTTTGCACAGTTATATATCAAATCTAACATACTAATGCATCATCAGAGTAACAAAGTAAAGATCACAACATCAACCATACACAACAACAGGATATATGTGGTTCACCCTCTCCCTAGGGCTACGTCCACAGAGCTATGCTTTATAATATATTAGGTGAAAGATTACAGTTCTATCTACGCTCTTAGCTTATTGATCTCTCTCTTTCTCTCTTCTCTCTACCTCCTTTCCCTGCGAACCCAACTGTAGGATTGATATTCTCACCCAGCTGAAGATCTTACAACACAGACTTCTCTCTCCACACAATACTTCTCTCTTAGTAATAACAACAATCACTCATTATCCCATATCTGACCCCATACCAGGTCCTCTTGAGCTTTATTTATACATTAAAATAGATCACCGACAACCTTAGGCCAAAGCCTAGGTTTCTAAAACCCTAGATACCAAAACCCTAGGTCAACTTGACCCATGTTTTCAAGGCTTCACCAACCTATCTTTCCTTCCTTCCCACGAGGTTCTCCAAAGCATCTACTGGTGGATTTTTCCACTTGCTAATTTGTGCATGATCCATCGTCCTTGTTGATCTGTCTTCCTCTATCTCCTCGTCCAACGACTTTCTTCCTCGGACTTTGCTCCACCCTTTCTGCTTCTTTAATTACTTCGACCTAATCTCAATCAACCTTCTTTTCATGCAGTTCATGTTTCACCTTTTCTTCTGTAATATTCTCTTTCTTACATAACCAAGGGCCAACACTCCCCCATAATCAAAATCAACATTTCCATTAAACCAAGCATCGTAGAAGAGAACACCATCAACACCACATGCTCCCCTAAAGAAATCATTGCTTACAAAGCTCTCTTTCAGGAATAATAAGATATTTTTGCCTAGTCATATATAAAGATGCCTGGCCTCGATCCTTCTATAGTTGAACATCGAATCGACACATGGCCGGATATTGCCCCTGTTCATCAAAATCAACGCCCCCTCCACCCGTCCAAATCCACGACTATCAAAACCAAAATTGACAAATTATGCCTTGCCGGGTTCATTTACCCCATTGTGTACACTTCTTGGGTCTCCAACCCCGCCCCCATTAACAAAAAACATGGAACTATTTGTGTTTGCACAGAATTTCATGACCTCAACCATGCCTTTCCCAAAGACAACTTCCCAACCCCTTTCATTGACCAAATAATGGATGATTGTGCTGACCACGAGTCACTTTAATTTATGTATGGGTTCTCCACCTACAATCAATTTCAAATCCACCCAACAGATTAGTAAAAAAACACTTTTACAACCCCTTGGGGAACCTTTTCTTATTGCATCATTCCCTTTGGGATAAAAAATTCTGATGCTATGTTCCAATAGGCCATGACTTACATTTTTCATGATCTTGCTTGCATCATTCTCGCTTATTTGTATGACCTCACTGCTCGATCCAAAAAAAAAACCCAACATTTAGATGACTTATGCATCATTGATCAGAAAGTTCTTTTAGATTTATCGCATAGGTTTTTTGATGTTCGACGTTTCAGACCAAACTAGTGTGGTCCATCATCAGGAAAACTTTTTTGTGAGAAATGAAGGAAAAAAGATATAACAGGTGTATAAAGCAACATAAAAGATGATGATAAAAAGAAATTTCTTGTTAGCTGCCCTTCCACCCCTAGGATATATGGACTTCCTAAAATCATAAGGAAGGGGCCCCTCTTAGACCCATCATCAACACAATAGGAATCCCTACTTATCAACTTGAAAAATACCTAGCTCATAAACTCAAACCCTTAGTCGGAAACACTAGCTCCTTTGTTAAAGACTTCTCTTTCTTTGTAAATAAGATCAAAAACATTAAATTGGACAAGGATGACTTCCTCATCAGCTTTGATGTTGTTTCTCTCTTCACTAAAATTCCCATTGACGGAGCAATGAAAGTCATCAAGAACATCACTAACCTAGGTACTGCTAACTTAGTTGAGCTTTGTTTGAAATCCACTTTCTTTAGTTTCCAAGGTGACATTTATGAACAAACTTGTGGGGTTTCTATGGGATCCCCCCCCTCTCCCATCATAGCCAATTTATTCATGGAATATTTGGAAAACAATGCCCTAATCTCCTCACCCTTCAAACCTAAATACTGGAATAGGTTTGTTGATGATACCTTTGTCATTTGGCCCCATGGTTGTGACAAATTATATGAATTTGCGACTCACCTTAATAAACAATCTGATCACATAAAATTCACTATGGAGGTTGAATATAATGGTAGTCTTCCTTTTCTAGATGTCAGAGTCACAAAAAGACCTGATGGATCCTTATCCCATCAAGTTTATAGGAAGAAAACTCACACTAAACAATACCTTCATGCCGATTCCCATCATCACCCCTCCCAAAAACTAGGTGTTCTCAACACCTTAGCCAATAGAGCCTTCATAATTTCTGATGATGAACACCTAGAGGAAGAGAAAAATCACCTCCTCAATGTTTTTAAAGATAATGGCTATAAAAAGCATCAGGTGATGAAAGCCTTTCAAAATGCCACCAAAACACCTAGGAATAAAGAAAAAACAAATAATGATGTGTCCAAGGTTCACTTACCCTACATACAAGGGACAACAGACAAGCTTGCTAGGATTTTAAAGAAGAAAAGCATTGGGGCAAATTTCAAACTCTTAAACACTATTAGGAATTCCCTTAGGTCAGTGAAAGACTATGTTGATCCCATCGAACAAAAAGGTGTCTATATGATCCCGTGTTCCTGTGGTAAACAATACATAGGAGAAACAGGTCGTTCATTTAGAATTAGGATTCAAGAACATGCCGCTGACATTAAACACAATTGCACTTGTCCCTCAGCTCTCACAGAACATTCAGACAAAACTAAACATCACATTTTCATTGAAGAGGCCAAAATTCTTCCCAAGATAGATCACTATCACAATAGAAAATTCAGAGGAGCAATCGAAATTGAAAAACAACCTAACAATCTAAACATAGATGATGGATGGAAAATTAGTCAAAATTGGATCCCTACACTAACCAATATGAATAATTCTAGATATTAATTTATAATTTTTTTTCTAGTCGGCTCTTAATAAATAAAAATTAATAAAAAAACAAATAAATAATTATTAAACAAACAAATAAATTTTCCTAAGTTTTATAATTCTTGATTTCATTTTTAATAAGTCGGCTCCTTATAACAACTTTTCAAGTATTTATACACCTGTTATATCTTTTTTCCTTCATTTATCACAAATTGTTTTTCCTGATGATGGACCACACTAGTTTGGTCCGAAATGTCAAACATAGAAAAACCTATGTGATAAATCCAAAAGAACTTTCTGATCAAAACAATGGTCGCAAAATCCTTAGAACATAAATTGTGCATCGTTTTTCAATGATGTCGCCAATATAGTATCCGCTTGAACCCCCTCAAGTGTGTCTTCTACGTCACTGCTGGGCTCCTCCTCGAGTTCATTGTCTCCCAACACGGCATCGCCGTGGACCCTGTCAAGGTCCAAGCTATCACAAAAATTCCACCACCTAGGACTTTATGCCAACTACAGAGCCTACAAGGAAAATCCAACTTTTTATGTCGCTATAATATACCAGATATAAAAATTATGCAGAATAGAAATAAAATGGTTGAAATGGCAGAATAATAGTAATATAACCAGAACAATCACCACAATAACACTGAAATGATATAAGAATAACAACATAAATAACACTTTGATTCTGAGAGCAATGTTCATGGGCCTCTTCGGGGGGGAAACCTCCAGTTGAGAAGAGCTCTATTACAATAATATCCAAGCTAGGGTTCTCATACCCTCGACTCCTATTTATACTAAATATGTCTATCAAAATAAGCATATAGAGGAAGATCGTTCTAGAAGCGAAAGCTTCTATTAGGTCTTCTTACATTCAACTTATTCTATTTTATTGCAAGGCCTTATTAATATTGACCTTTATTACATCTGAGTATATTGTTCTACCTATGTGCAGGTTATGACCCTAACATGTCCTCCCCCTTAAAAACAACCTGTTCCTCAAGGCTTGAGATGTGGAAATTGCTGCAGAATGGTAGCTGGTTCCCAAGTGGCATTTTCTAGAGTTGTATCTTTCCACTGGACTAACACTTCCTTGATGGTTCTCTGACACAGGCGATGCTCACGCTGGTCCAAAACTGCTTGTGGCTGTAGCCAAATGGATCCTTCTTTGACTAACTCGGGAAGGTTGGTTTGAATTTGGCACTTAGTTCCAATTACCTTCTTTAAGAATGAAACATGAAAAATAGGATGTAGCTCCAAATGACTGGTCAAATCTAACTGATAGGCTACTTGTCTGACACGCCTGAGAACGGTATAAGGACCATAAAATTTGGGTGCTAGCTTCTAATAATGCTCGACCTTGAGGGAAGTTTTCTTGTGAGGTTGCAGTCGAAGAAACACCTGATCCCCTTCTGTAAATTGACGTTTAGAACGAACTTGATCTGCTTGTTGGTTCATGCAATTCTGTGCCATGACCAAATTCTCTTTGAGGGTACAAAGAATAGCCTCTCGAACTGTAAGTGTTTGTTCAACCGCCTGGACTTTCGAGACACCAGGTAAGTATGAGAAAATCGAAGGTGGATTCTATCCATATACCGCTTCAAAAGGAGTCATGCGTGTAGCTGTATGGTATGAAGTGTTGTACCACCATTCAACTAGGGGTAACCATTGGGCCCACTGATTTTTCTTTTCTGAGGAAAAACACCTCAAATATGTTTCCAAACACTTGTTGACAACT
>JZKD02S0923337.1:40804-51924 GCA_000966675.3 Picea glauca | reverse complement strand
GGAGGATTCTAGCAAAGAAAAAGTTCTAGATAAATTTTAATTGGCGTTGATTTTTACGGCTGTTCTTTACGCAAAGGGGTGCATGGAAGTGAAACAAATGGAATTATGACTCAGAACCAAAGAATGCATCGATCATGATAAACAATCATTTTCCTTTCGATGAACATCTAGCTAAGGGAGAGAGAGAGTTCTTTCACTAACAAGCACAACTACAGAGTGCCTTCAAACAATTTTTTTCTCAATCAAATCCTGATGTAATGCAAAAACTTTTAAATGTCTTCTAATATGCTCAATCAATCATGAAAATATCTTTATTGTTTGCGTATGGATGATGATCAATACAATCACAATGCTTATCTTTGCTAATTATCTTCTCGGTATGAATGAAAACCAAACTAGCATAAGCGAAAGTCACACAAACAATACACCCTTCGTAGCAATCAAAACGAAAAAGCGAAGGAAAGGAAACAATCAAAGAGAAAACAAAAATTTTACACCCAACAAGTAAAAATTGAAGAACAATGACCTTGACTCAAATCAAGATGAAGAGGTCTGTAGGCCTTTGATGACCTTCACCAAGGTTTTTACTCAGATGATGAGGAGAGAAGAACAATGCAGAAGTTTCAAATTTCACTCAACAGTAAAAACTCAATGAACAAGTGAAGGAGGCTACAAGATCCGAATAGTAAGGTGCTTATATTTCAATTAAAATACAGATATCAAGGTTGAAAAGAAAGAAAAATTGACTCTCAAGATCACTTAGCAGGGGAACACAGAGGCAAAAATCCAAAAAAATGCAATTTTGGAAGGTTTCTGGGCCAAAAGAGGCTGGTGCTCTGTTGCCAAGGGCAAGGAGTGTTATAACTCTCTGTGTAAAGCCTTTAGGAGCACTGGCGCTCTGTTAACACTGGGACAGGGGCGCCAGGGTCTAAAAGTTCTAGAAATGTCAAGAAATTTCAAAAATTGAAGTTCAAAATTGACAAGTATGCTGAGTATGATGGGACAAGGAGCCAATCAGCTCATGAAACTAATCAAATAGGGGTGAACCAGGTTTGAACCAATCAAGGGATAGAACAAGGTCAATGAGCAGAAAAATCCAAACAAGAGGTTTCGAATTGAGGCTATCTCCCCAGTGGAGTCGCTAGTTTTTGTTGTAGGAAAATCTCCCTGCGGACAGGTAGATCACCTCTAAGGCTTGACCTTAACCCTAGACAGAAAAATGCTTAACGTGGACACTGAATTCCTTTCAAATCTATCTAAACTAATGCATGAGAAGGAAAGATAACAGGAGTACCTTTTAATCGACGTTTGTCCCTGCACGCTCCGAGTTGCGCTCCAATCCTTTGCTCCTCGCTGAGCTCTGTGGACAAAACGAGATACGACCACTTCCTACTCTATTGACATTAGCTTGAAAACAGATCTATCACTAAGTGATAAGTTCATGTAACATCAGACACAAACTAGAAACAAACAGGCCAAGCGTGTCATATTAATGAGAATAATGACAACAGTACTTACAATCGTATATGCGAATGCGACAGCTTCGTCAAGTCCTCTTCGTCTAACCCTTGCCTGAAAGATCCACAACCTGGATAACAGCAACTTCACTAATCACTCTTCTTTGGCTGACTGTAAGTTTCCTCCAAGATCATAAGTTTCATATGTTCAATTCTTTCTTCCCCCTTTTCCACCATCATAGAGCCTGTTTATATAGGTTAAGAGGAGCTTAACCTCTTGGGTTATGTTTAGAACCAGTTGGGAACCTTCTCCATAGATCAGGGATCTGTTGATGAAAACAAGAATTCGAGCACAACTGCCTCCTAATCTCGAATGTTCCTCTCCTTATTCTTCTCAACGGGCTAACAACTAACCCAGATTAGGGAGCGCTCCTTCAGAAGGGGTCTCTGAGCATTGTAGCACTCCTTGGTAAGCCCTGGGGAAGTGCCAACGCTCTTAAGATGAGCAGTGCTCCTCCAAAAGGGTTTGGGCAACGTTATAATGCTCCCTAAAGCATGATAGGGGAGCGCTAGCGCTTCTGCAGCTGAAGTAGGGGAGCGTTCCCCCTCCAAACCTCCGTTTCAGGGCTCCTTTCAGGTGTCAAGAGTCATTTAATCCCAGTAAACCAGTTCTCCTCCTTCAAATCAGTCATGTGAGATGTCATAAGTGCCTCTTTAGTTTCGTTATCATGGCATCATGTCTGAACATCGTTTGCGACACTAGTGATCAACTTGCGACACTTGCGAAAGTTGTAGGGAAGATGCGACACTTACGACGATTGATAGGGACAATGCGACACTTATCCATCTGAGCAATTTTGACGTGTAACAAGTGCCTCACACAGTTATGGAAACAAACGATGTTACTTCCTCTGGGAATTCTTCCATTCCCACCACCGTTGCTACCACAGGAGAAGCATCTCCTAACTTTCCGTCGTCGGTCTATGCCACCATGGTCTCGGCTGCAACTACGTCGCATAGTGGACTGAACCCGTCTATGGCGGCGGCCACAACTCCCTTCACACCTAGTGTGACAGGATCTCCGTTTTCATATGGTATGCCTAGTTCGGGAACAAGTCCTGCACTCACTTACTCCACTTTACAGACTTTGGGTCTGGGGGCAGGGAGCTCTAACGCTCCTCTGGAAGGTCAACTTGGGGGCACTCCTGTCCCTTTTAACGCTTTTCTTTATGCTGGAGGTCATATCCCTCCTTTGTCCCCTTCGCTTGGTGGTTCGCATCAGCAGTCCGTCGGGCAGCCCGAACACACTAGTTTATTTGGAGCCGGGAGTCAAGGAACACCTACGCACACTATGCCAGTAGGTTCGTCACCGTTTGTTTGGAACAGGACGTTTGGTAACAACACTTTCACATCCATCGCTTTCCCGTCTGGGGGCACTCCCATTTTTGGACAGTCTACTCCGGTGCAGGGTACTATTCCTGCATCGGGGGCACATATAGCAGGACCTTGGAACTCAGGACAAGGATCCGTTCCCTCCTCTGGAATGTCGTTCTGGGGTAATTCTTTCCACAATCAATGGAACCATGAACATACTACTATGCCTCTCCCATCATGACTGGCATGGGGTAATCCTTCCCAAAGTCCGTCAAACACGATGCATCCCCAACATCCTATGTCCTTTATGGGAAATCAGCCAATGATGTCTCCATAGATGAAAAATCCTTATGCTGGTCAGGGCCATGGTTTCTACCAGAACCCGGGCCAACAACCAAAATTTTCCTGGCAACCTGGTGCCAGTCAAACTCCAAGACCCTTTTTCCCAGGCTATCAGCAACAACCCAAACTACCATTCCTGGCGACGTTACACTTGCCAGATTTGACAAGGTTGTTAAATGATCCTATTTGTCACGATCCATGTTGGCCTCCTATGCCAACGAAGTTGCCTTCAGACATTCCAAAGTTCGAGGCCAAGCCTAACGAAGATCTAGGTGATCACGTGACTACTTTCCATCTTTGGTGTTCATATAACTCATTGAAAGATGACTCCGTCCAGTTGCGATTGTTTCAACACACTCTTATCGGGAGTGCCGCGAAATGGTACATCGAGCTCGATCGCTCAAGATACTCTTCTTTTGGCGAACTGGCGATGGCCTTCCTTAACCATTTCCAGTTACCTGTGAGATACGACGTTGGCACATAGTTGCTCACCAATTTTGAACAGACAATAGCAGACCATATCTCTGATCATATCTGAGAGTGGAGACGCTGAAAGAGTCTAATCAAAGTACCAGTCCTACCAGCATTCCTGCTTGAGTGGTTCCTTAAGTCTCTGGTCCCACAATTATCCAAAGACGTCGCAACTTCTGGAGTTTTCTCCGAAGAAGATGCCATCATGAGGGCTCAACAGTTTGAGCTCATTTATTCTCAGTCTGATTTATTATACAACATCCTGCTAGATGCACCACGATCGATACTGGATAAAACTAGACAGAGAGCTGGACCACATGCCGATGGTATCGTTGGTTCAGCACAAACCAAGCCTGCTGAGCAATTGACAAAATAATTGCAAAAAATATCTATACAACACTCAGCGAACAACTAGACTACTGCTTTGGCTGCTCCTTCTACCCAAATGTTGGAAGTACACTCCGTGCAGTCGACTAACCCAAAGGCCACCCAGTAGCCTGAAGGGAAGAAAAAACAATGAAAGAAGGGTAAGGGGGAGAAAAAACCCACTGATAATGCTGGCGAGGGCACCACAGAAAAATGGAAGGCGAGGTATCCATGAAACTTGTGTGCGGAAGACCACCCGACCCATCTTTGTCCTCGACTTGTAGAGGCCCAAACATTTGTCACACAACAACAACAAGCCATGTTGACTAATCCCTTTTAGCATGGGAAAAATTTAACTCAAGCCTCTACAAGTACAAAAGGGGGCAGCCAAGAAACCTTTCCTCCTCCAAATAATTCCTCATCCACGAACGTATATATGGTTAGGGGTGATGCTTTCATAACGACTAGAGAGCATGACTATAGTAAACCAAGTGCCTCTAAGAAGGGTAAATAAGCTGAGCTCTCATCTCTTCCTCTACAGATCGAGAAGACGTTGGGAGAAACAATGACACGCATTACAAAGGGTACATTTAAGAAAGCTTCTCACAACCCAAACGCAAGGTCCGCCCAGATTTACTCTGTGGTGGAAGATTTATCACAAACCCCTTGTGCGATGTCCAATTTGGAGGTCCTCCAAAGCTGCCCTACTCAGAGGAAAGCCTTGTTAACTGCTTTAGTCTCTACTGAGACTTGTAACCCGGGTACCATCATGTTAGGTACGACCGACTTAAAACCTCGTCTGCCTTACCACGTTGCATTTCAGATAGAAGTGGCTCATCCCATGAAAACTTTTACACGTAATATCTTTCGCACGGTAGTCAACGAGGGCGCCTCGACATGCGTTATGTCATTAACATGTTGGAAGGCCATTGGTCAGCTCACTTTGTCTCCATCACCTACTCTCCTCACTGCGTTTGATGGTCGTTCTTTCCGACCACATGGCATCATTCCTTCTTTCCTTGTGCAGTTAGGAGGGAAGACCGTGTGTGTCGAAGTAGAGGTAGTCGATTATCCCCTCAACTATAACCTCTTGTTAGGTCAGAGTTGGAATTATGCTATGCAAGCTGTGGTTGCTACAGTTTTCTGAGTCTTGTTGTTTCCACACGAAGGCCGGATAGTGACCATTGATCAATTGTCCTTCTCTAGACCTGACCAAGCTTTGGGGGCATCCACGGTTCCCATGATTGATAATCCTCAACCTGGTGTCATTAACGTAGGAGTTGGTTTGTGCCCATCCTTGATGGGTACCTTCGACTACCCACCTCCTCATGACGATGTCAAGTTTATATCTAATCACCACAAGGCTGAGATTTTTCAAGTTTCGTCGTTCCGCACGACTTACTTTGAGGATCCATGGATTCTTCCTTCCCCATCAGTCACGATGGATGAGACAGGGCACTCCAACATGTCCATGCCCTTGTCGACTGCTGAAGTAGCGTACTATTTAGTCCAGCAAACTTCAGCTAACCCTGATTCAACTCCCGCACAAGAGTTGGATCCACTTATAGAGCCTATTTGTGCTCAGGGTTCTCTCACCAACACCGATTCGTTAGACTTAGTCTTGCCTTCTGACGAAGCAGTAATCGAAGCAATGACTAATCCGGATAAACCTTGGGAAGATCTTCATCACAGATCATATTTCCTCCCAGAGTTAAGCCGAATCGAGGCAGGAGAATTCACTATCACCATGAAAGGAGATCAACCATGTCCTATTAATCTCTTAGCTATAGAGGAAATTTATGCTGAGGGGAATATGGAAACTATCGCTGAAACTATACCTATCAATATCTCTTGAAACCCTGGCGTTGTGGAGAATGTCTTCATCGGAGCAGATTGCTCCCCCAAAGAGATTCAGATTTACATGGATCTTTTCAAAGAATTCCACGACGTTTTTTCCTGGTCTTATGAGGAAATGTCAGGTATTGATCCGAAAATAGTTGAACATGAAATCACAACGTATCCTGATGCCGAGTCGGTTCGAAAAAAACTTCGTCCAGTCAATCCTAAGAAAGCAGCAACCATTAATCTTGAGGTTGAGAAATTTCTCAAGGCAGGGTTCATTTATCCTATTCATTCGACTTAATGGGTGTCAAACCCCGTGCCGGTCAATAAAAAACAAGGCACGATTAGTGTATGTACCAATTTCTGTGATTTGAACAAGGCATGTCCAAAAGATAATTTTCCAACACCATTCATTGACCATATCATTGATGAATGTGCCGGTTGTGAAGCCTTTTCGTTCATGGATGGTTTTTTGAGATATAATCAAATCCAAATCAAACATGAAGACCAACACAAAATGACATTCATTTGTCCATGGGGTACATTAGCCTATCGTAAGATGCCTTTTGGCCTTAAAAATGCTGGAGCCACATTCCAGCGGGCCATGTCTTTTGCGTTTCATGACCTCAAACACATAGTCGAGGCCTATCTAGATGATTTAGCATCACGCTCTCGCAAGCAAAAGGATCATCCTACACACCTCATACTAATCTTTGAACGCTATCGCTACTTCAGGATTCGCTTGAATCCCAACACGTGCAGCTTCTGTGTAACGTCAAGACATTTGTTAGGTTTCATCGTATCAACAACAGGGATCATGGTCGATCCTCTTAAGGTGGAGGCAATAATCCAGTTGCCCCCCCCACGAACAATATTACAACTTCAATGTCTTCAAGGCAAGGAAAACTTCTTACGATACTTCATCGCCAACTATGCCAAAATCACCAAGGGCTTTATGCGTTTACTGAAGAAAGATGTTCCCTTTTTCTGGGATGAAGCCACTCAATGCTCTTTCGACACATTAAAACACGCCCTCACAACCACACCTCTACTACGACCACCTAATTATAACAAAGATTTCTTATTATATCTGGCTGCCGCAGAGTCAACCATAGGCATGGTTTTAGTTCAGGAAGATGATTCGTTTTCAGAATACATGATCTATTACCTGAGCTGAGGCCTCATAGGACCGGAGCTTAATTATTCCCATCTCGAAAAACTTTTGTTGGCAACAATTCATGCTGTTCAACGGTTCCGTCACTATGTTATTTTTCGCAAGACCACCATCGTTGCTGTCGTGAATCCATTCCAGTACATGTTGACATGACGAGTTATAGGTGGAAAAATCAGTAGATGGATGGTTATCCTCCAATAATTTGACTTAGACTTCATTTCAGCAAAGTCCAAGAAGTCATTGGTCTTTGCAGAACTTATTTCAGAGCTTTCGGTTGAGTCAAGTGACGTTGTGCCTGAGGAATTGCCTATCCGGGGGGATATGTTTTTGATTGAATCTTCAGACCCCTAGTATGGAGATATACTGATCTATCTCCAGACTTTGAAATGCCCCACCTATTCTTATCGTGATGAGCATCGAAGAATACGCCATCAGGCTAAGAATTATCTCATACTCGATGATACGTTGTATCGGAGAGGTGTAGACTGCATCTTGCGTCGATGTCTCACTCATGAGGAGGCCATCATAGTGCTCAATGATTGTCATATAGGATCTTGTGGCAGTCACTTTTCTGGGTTGGCAACAACCCAAAATATTTTACGAGCAGGTTACTTTTAGCCCACACTTATCAAAGATTGTATCGAGTCGGTCAAGAAGTGCCATCTGTGCCAAATATTCTCTTGGAAGATGAGGGCATATCCAACTCCCATGTTTCTTGTCATCACATTTGGTCCCTTCACTAAGTGGGGGATTTATTACACTACATGCAACCCCCCGTCAGCAAGGGGGCACCGCTATATCATCGTTGCTTTTGACTACTTCACTAAGTGGGTCGAAGCTATGCCAACGTTTAAAGATGATGGAGAGACTGCAACTCTCTTCTTATTCAACCAGATTATAACACGGTTCAGCGTCCCGAGAGAGATTGTCACTGACCATGGCAGTCACTTTCAGAACCAAATGATGTCCGAATTAACATCAAATCTTGGGTTACAACCAGAACATTCCTTACCTTACTACCCCCAAGCCAATGGGCAGGTGGAAGCTGTAAACAAAACCCTTAAGACTATCCTACATCGAACTATCAACTCATCTAAGTCAAATTGGCATTTGATGTTATACTCAGCATTATGGTCTTACCGAATATCTGTTAAGACTGCAACCGGTTTCTCACCTTTCCAACTCGTTTACGGGCTGGAGGCAGTCTTGCCCATCGAATGTCAAATCCCATCTCTGAAATTGGCAGTACAGTTATTTCCATACACTTCTCCACTTGAAGAGCGGTTAGTACACCTTGAGCAGCTTGATGAGCAGTGTTGCAATGCGGCCCTGGCTAACGAGGCTCATAAACATAAGGTCAAGTGTCAATATGATAGGTCCATTCGTCCTCAGATTTTTTCTGAGGGCGACCTTGTCCTGGTCTATGACCAAGATAAGGACCCCCTGGGGGCATGAAAGTTTAAACCCATGTGGTTCGGACCCTTCATTATTAAAGAGGTATTAAAAAAGGGTGCTTATCATTTGGTCGATTTTGAAGGGAATGATTTGGCGGAGCCTAGAAATGGGCTCTACCTCAAGAAGTATTACTCATAGAAAGGTCACTATGGGTAACTTTTTGTAACATATGTATAGTCTTTGTACTATTACTTTTTTATGGTTCTTTTAAAAGTGTTATGGACGTGTCATTGATTTTATCTTTCATCAATATGGCAGATGTCAAGTGAGTCCGAGGTGTTCGTTGGGTATGCGGACAGTGCTAGTTGACACAAGTGGAGGCTTGCCTCCGCAACTTGGGTAATCGTTACGCCATAGGGTCAGTTGTTATCTTCCGGAGGTATATGCTTAGGTGACACCACAAATAATGTTGCCGAGTATAGTGTAGTTATTGAATTACTTCGTGACGCATTATCATTGGGTATTTCTCATCTTCGGGTCTATCTAGACGCTCAACTGGTTGTGTCGCAGCTAAACAGAATATACTGGGTTCATGATCCAACTTTACACCGATGATTCCTTAGGGTACGTCTCTTAGAACGCAACTTTGATTATATTACATATTTTCATGTTCCTAGGAGATTAAACCAAATTACAAATACTCTAGCTAATCACATTTTAGATTGGCATCTTTCCCACATATAAAAAAGATCATGGACATAAACATGTAAATACATTTTTGCACACGTAATCCATAAGACACAAAAAAGAGATAAAAACCATATATAAACATCATAAAATCCTCAGAGTACATAGATGGATGCAAGCGCCTCAAAAGTGGGAATAGTAACGAGTCACCGGGCTTATGACCTCAAAAAATATATACAACAAGGTGCTTGTGGCACATAAAAAGTCTAAAGTCTGTTCAGGGCCTATGGGCCCTATTATAATCATCTACTGCATGGGCTAAATGCCTAAACAGTCGGACCCATGTCCGAGGTGCCCCCACAACATGAGTCTGCATGGATGGCGGCAGGTCCTCTATCTATGCCATCGGGACTGTACGAGTGAGCGCAGTAAAGTTCCGCTCAATTCGCCTAAGGACCCTCTCAGCCTCTCCTGCTGGGAGGTTCCCTGCTACTGCTTCTCCCCCAGCGGCGGCAACTGCGGATTCTGGCCGTGGGCGACGCCTGTTCCATGCATAGTCGACAGGTCGCACGGGTCCCACATCTGCACACAATACATGTTTATCCATCAAATAATCTGGCATACAAAAAAAAAATGATATATATAACAAAAAGACATAAAAATTACATATGCAAACAAAAAAAAACTACAAAGGTGGAGACTTACCCATCTCCCCTCGCTCCTCACCAGGAGGCATGGGTATCTCTGGATCTCTAGAAAATTCTATCCCTGCATATGGGTAGTCCTCGATAACAGGGATCTGTCATGACAACCAAGAAAAAAAGTCGTCGTCGAAGGACTCAACGGTCCTTCCACCACCCTGTTGCGGCAGTAACACTGCCCATCTACACACTGCAGGGAAAGTGTCCAGATGTCCCCGTACTACAACTCGAGGACTGAAGCACGAAACTCTCTCAAAAAAGAACAAACACAAGATGGTCCCAAACCCAAAGTTCCTATGTGTCCGCTATCGACAATATGTCAATTGCCTCCTCATGCACTCCAGCAGTGTGGTACTCTAATAAAAAATGTGTGCATTCATGCACTGAATAGCATAATTCATCTGTGCGCGTGAACCCTGATGCATGGCTGCTAAGCCAGTAATCCGCCCAATAAGCAACAAGATAGTCTGTAGTGCCAGGTTGGTAATCTTGCTAATAGGCACCTGGGAACCTCTATGATCAGTCCCAGCCTCACAGTACTCAGCTACCAATTCTGAGATCTTACTCGGCCCCATAGGGAAAGTCTGGAAATTGACTGGTTCCCCTCTCCTTTAGAGGCCAGTCAGAAAGTAAATGTCCTCAGTGGTGGGCACTAAGGATTTCCCCTCTAGCATGAACGCCTATGCATCAGGGTGCCAATAATCAATCAAGGCATTTAGTAGCCTTGGTTTTGCATGCATAAACGGACATAAAAATAATTTTAGCAAACCGCACTGCATAAACATGGCCACAACATTCGGATCTGCAACAACTAAATCATTGCTGGCCTCATGCTCCCTTTCCCTCCACTGGACATACATCCTGCCAACACAACAAGGTAAAGGAGGGTCAATACTTCTTTCCTTTTGCTTTTCCATCAATAGGGAGGGGTACATGCGGCCTGTAGAGGTGACAGTCACGTTTACACACGTGTAGGCTTTGCTCTGCACGCGTGTACATGCGGGTTGTCTCTGGACAACCCGTGTGTACCTAGAGCCAACCTTTTTGAGGTCGACGCCCACCCAAAAAATAAATTAAATTCTAAAATGGAAGTATTGAATATCTAGATAAGGGAGTTTGTACTTACTTGGTCCAAGCATAAGTCCGTTTCATCCAATGTAGCTCCCGGAATCACGATCTTTGGCAAAGGGGGTCTATTGGCTCCAGAGTCAATTTCCAAATCAACAATGGTGATAATGAGCTGCCAGCTTCTATTTATAGACTTTTTGGCCTCTTTTTGTCACTTTTTTGGCCCCCCTTATCAGTTTCTTT
>JZKD02S0923337.1:6142-30651 GCA_000966675.3 Picea glauca | reverse complement strand
TACCACTCGAAGGGGTACCAACAGGGGTTACAAGGGTGGCCAACAGATGTGCGCTTAAGAACCACTTGTATTTCCTGTGTGTATGAATCCCTCAACCGTGGGTTTATGCGCATAACTACAAATCTCAATGGATTAAAGACATCAGAATATGTCTCTACCCTAAAAAAAAATTTACCCACAATTTCTTCCAAGGAAAGTGCTCTTATACCACTTGTAATATACCAGATATAAAAAGTATGCAGAATAGAAATAAAATGCTAGAAATGGCAGAATAAAAGTAATATAACCAGAACAATCACCACAATAACATTGAAATGATATAAGAATAACAACATAAATATCACTTTGATTTTGAGAGAAATGTTCACAGGCCTCTTCGAGGGGGCAACCTCTAGTCGAGAAGAGCTCTATTACAATAATCTCCAAGCTAGGGTTCTCATACCCTCGACTCCTATTTATACTAAATATGTCTATCAAAAGAAGCATCTAGAGGAAGATCCTTCTAGAAGTGGAATCTTCTATTAGGTCTTCTTACATTCATCTTATTCTATTTTATTGCAAGGCCTTATTAATATTGACCTTTATTACATCCGAATATATTGTTCTACCTATGTGCGGGTTAGGAGCCTAACAGTCACTTTGTCCCAGACTATTCCACTCATGCACATGGTTTTATCCACTTACTACGCCATGATATCCCATTTCGATGGATGAACATGCTCAAACAACTTTTGATGATTTAAAAGCCGCCTTGTCCAATGCCCCTTTGATTAGTCCCCCATACTATGATCAATATTACATCCTCTACTTATCAACCTCTACTGTTTCAATCGCAGGAGTCCTTGTCCAATTAGGGGATGATGGGCATGAGCATGTGATTTACTACATTAGTAAAAACCTTTCAGGACAACCCTTAAAATATAATCATGAGGAAAAGCTTGCGTCAGCGGTTGTCCTTGTAGTCCAAAAATTGTGGCATTACATTCTACTTCGAACTACCAAGGTCATGGAAGATTCCAAACCCATGCAGTACTTTCTAAACTGAAGACAGATCAATGAAATTTTTTCCCAATGGATCATTATCCTTTAGGAATACGATCTAGATTTCTCCACTCCCCAAAATAAGAAATCTCTTGTCCTAGCCAAACTCATTATGACTTTTACCTCAGATGCCAAAGCTTCTCCCATCAATGAATATTTCTCTGATGAACACCTCTTCTTCATCTCCTTAGATGACACCTGGTACAACGACCTTCTCATCTACCTTCGTACACAAAATTTTGGGTCTCACCTCTCTAGCGATGATCACCGATGCATTCGCCATCAAGCTCCTCGATACCTCCTCACCGGAGACATTCTTTACCGACACGGGATCGATACCATCCTTCGATGATGTCTTACCATCGACGAAGCCGACAGAGTCTTGAATGATTTCCATAATGGCGTTTGTGGTGGTCACCTCTCGGGTATATCTACCACCCAAAAAATCGTTCGAGCAGGATACTTCTGGCCCACTTGATTTCATGATTGCATCCACGCTATCAAAATATGCGATAAATTCCAGATTTATGCAAACAAAGCATGAGCTCCACCCACTCTTCTACACCTAATCATCACATCTGACCCCTTTTGTAAATGGGGCATAGATTTCATGACTTGCAATCCTCCATCCAGTAATGGACATACGTATATTATGGTGCCAGTGGATTATTTTATCAAATGGGCCAAATCCATGCCCACATTTAATAACACTGTTGACACAACAACACATTTTTTCTTCAACCATGTCATTACCCGTTTCAGAGTCCTGCAAAAGTTAGTTTCCATTCATGGTAAACACTTTGAGAATGAGATATTTGTAGAACTCTCCTCAAAGTTAGGATTCACCCATGATTTTTCCTCCACATACTACCCCCAGTCCAATGGAAAGGTCGAGGCTGTCAATAAATTCCTCAAAACCATGCTACAATGCACCGTTAAAAAACATAAGACCAACTGGCATCATATGTTGTTTTCAATGTTATGGGCCTATCGCACAACGGTCAAAATTGCCACCGATTTTACTCCATTCCACCTCATCCATGTGATCGAAGCCACACTCCCTATCGAGTGTGAAATCCACACATTACACACTGCCATAGAGATCTTATCTGACACTTCTCCAATGGAGAAACACCTACTAACCTTAGAGAGTCCCTTGATGAATACCATCGCTCTTCATTATATTACAACGAGGAAGCTAAAAAATGATCTAAAGCCATTTTTGATCGCCATGTCAATCTTCGCTCATTCAATGAAGGTGATCTTGTGTTAGCCTATGATATCGCCCACGACACTCTTGGACATGGGAAATTTGAGACATTATGGCATGACCCCTTCATCATCCAACATTGCCTCACTAAATATGCCTACATCTTGGCCTCTCCAGAAGGATCCCCCCTCAAAGAACCCATCAACGGGTTGTACTTGAAGAAGTTTTATGCCTAAGCATAACCCCCCTACCTTAGGTTTCTCCTTTTACACATTTGTAGAGTTTTTAGTCTTCTTTTACATCAATCACCACTCCTCATGTCTGATCTATCACCCATGTTGTTGACAAATGCATCATCCATCAGCCTACCACATTGGTTATGTTGACGGTGCCAACTGGTGGACCTAGAATCTCACTTCGGCTACTTGAGGTCTCTATGCACCCTCACATGTGCTACTCAGTTCCAATGACATATGCTTAGGTTTGGCCACCAACAACCAAGAAGAATATGATGCCTTCATTGGTCTCCTCCTTGAGGTCAGTCACCGCCACATTCGTCACCTTAGCGTTCTGTTAGATTCCTAGCTCGTCATCATACAACTCAACAACATGTATCATGTTCACGATCCTTTCCTCTTCCAAAAATAACTACAAGTTAGACTCATATCTCACAACTTTGATTCTATCACATTTACACATATTCCAGGGAACCTCAATCAAGTAGTAGATCACATGGCTAACCTAGTATTGGATTGATATTTATCCCATTAAAAACATCATATACATAGCATGATATATCTGTCAAAAATAGAAATAGACATCACAACTATAAACAAAAAACACAGAGACAAGTATGATCATCAATATATCCACTATATATATCAAAAAGGTCATCATTGTTTTACAAAAAATATATATATACACATCTGCTCGTAGGCCCATACGTCTCATCATCACTATGATTACAAAACTAGATATCAGATACCCTATACAAAATCAGGCCCACAAACCCATACATATCAACTCGACACTTGTGGTGCCCCTAGATCTCCCCCCCAAGTCCCCTATCAGCTGGAGGAACTCCACCAGTTAGGGGCACTCTAGCTCCAGGAGGTAGCCAACCCATCATAGCTGCCCTCGTCACCGCTGTCTTGCAGATCAACACTTGCCACTCTATTGGTAATCCTACACATTAGTCCAAGACCTCATCATCTTGGATTTGGACCCATACTCCCTCTGGAACCCCTTGTAGGACCCCCTCAAATCGTCGGAGCAGATCCTCTAAAACTGCTGCCGCATCCCTCTGGCTCTCTCGACGGTCTTTCAACGACATCATCTTGTGGGCACCTCTTCCCATCCCTCACCTCTATTGGATCTCATCAAGATATATCATAGATGACCTCATCCTCCTGACCCCAGGGTCCAACATCTACAAAAAAACCCAGATATACTGTGAACATCCATACAAATTTATGATCAATACTATCTACCAAAATAAAAAAGAAAGATAACACACATATCTCTTTGATACCAATCCTCCCCAAGAGGTAGGACTATGTATGGATCATGTTTGTAATCCATACCAACATATGGAAACTGTAAAAGAACCTACGCCATTTTCCTCCACACTCGAGCAACTGTGGCCATAAATTAATTTCCACCCTCCCCCCCACCATTTCGGGCCAAAACATGCGCAAACCGCATCAACTGAGGCTCTCTCCATGATGTTGGCACCAAAAAAATCTGAGGGCACAATAGGGGCACCCTCTTAAAGAACCAAGCAACCAAAACTGACCCAAAAGAAAAGTCAGCAGAATCGGCACACCGACACTGGTTTCTCTTGGGACACCATCCGGGTCTACATCAACACACCCCACACAAATAGGTCACCATCCAAAACCTCCTCAACCACTCTCAGCTGCTCACCTGTGATCCAGTGAGTGGCTAAGGATGCATAAATCCTCACTACCATGGTCGTTATAGACTCTGTCATCAGGTCATTCAGGGCCTCAATCTACACTACTGAACTCGACATAGGGTTCGACCCTGAACAATGTCATGCCACGATAGTCTCTACCCTATCCTCCCATGGAATATGGGGATCAATCGCCAATTCCCTCCCATGAAATGGGAGTCCTGTCAAAAAATATATGTCCTTTGCTGCAGAGAGCGTCAACTGCTCACCCCGTACCACAAAGCACTGCAGATCAGTGCTCCACATATGAATAAGAAACTGCAGTAAGAAATCATGTGACCATATCAGCAGACAATCAAATAACTTCGACAAACCGTAGGCTACTAGGTGTCTACACACTATTGGATTCTCCCTCAAATGGTCCTATTGGCCCTTGGTTCTGTAAGTAAGCGAATATTAAGGAAGAAAAGACGAAATGCGAACTGCGCGGACGACACAATGATTGATATTGGGTCGAAGTGAGAAAAATAATAGAAAAGACGGAGCGAAGTAAGAGAAAGCAAGCCATTGGATGAGGAGATCGAAAAAAACAAATCAACAAGGAAGACAGATTGTGGACAACTTAGCAAGTGGAAAAATCCACTGGTAGATGCTTTGGAGCACCTCATGGGAAAGAAGGAAAGACATGCTGGAGAAGCCGTGAAAAGTGGGTCAAGTTGACCTCGGGTTTTAGACACCTAGGGTTTTGGTATCTAGGGTTTTAGACACCTAAGCTTTGGCCTAAGGCTGTCGGTGAGCTATTGTAATGTATAAATAAAGGTTAAGAGGACCTGATATGGGTTTGATTATGTGATGATGAGCGATTTTTGTTAGTATTGAGAGAGGAGTATAGTCTGGAGAGAGAAGTTTGTGTTGTAATATCTTCAACTGGGTGTGAAGATCAACCCTGTAGCTGGGTGCACAGGGAAGCGAGGAAGAGAGAAGAGAGAAAGAGATAAGATCTTCTAGATAAGAGCATAGATACAACTGTAAATATTTCACCTAATATATTATAAATCACAGTTCTGTGGACGTAGCCCTAAGGAGAGGGTGAACCACGTACATCTTGATGTTTTGTGTGTGATTGATGTTGTGTTCTTTTGCTCTATGCTATACTATTATTGAATTAGTATGTTAGATATGATATATAACTGTTCGAAGTAGGTTTATGTTTGGGAAGAATAAGCTGATCTCCTTGTGTGACTGCCTTGATTCCACTTGCATTTCCTTTGGTTGTAGACAACAGTGTCCCACAAGCCCCTATTGCTGCTTCGGGTGAGATTGCATCTGCTTTGTAGGTGTTGCTGAAAGGGCCAGTAGTTAGGGCTTGTTTGTGTGCTATCAGAGCTGAACCCTGGGTCTGCCCCTATGCCAACAAATGGTTCCATTGTCGGGACCGAGATCTTCTTGAGGGAATTTCAAGGTGGTTTCCATCGAAGAAATAGATTCAAAAGTGGATAGAAGAACAGGAAAAGGACTTCACAGAAGCTCAGAATAAGAACTCTAATACTAGCACACAATATTGGTTGGGAAGATATATCTTTACTGATATACATGAGATTTTATTTGGAGGAATTCATAAGGAACTATACGAGTGGCTGGCCACATTAGCAGACACCCAGTTTGAGATCAGATCTAGACCGCCTATGGTTTGGACATCGACGCTGATCAAGAAAGTAAAAAGAGTTGATAACACCATGTCAAGAGAAGTAGATCACTGGTTTGATAGTACCATTGGAGGGTATATCATAGAGTTTTCTATTGATAGGGTAGAATCATATAGCCAAGCAGAGAGATATTTCTTTAAAGGACCTAGAGGAAAATTTTTACACTTCTTGAAGTTGAAAATCAAGATGCTATTGCATGAGAAGAATGTCTTGAAGATACAATAGTGGGTCAGACTGAAAAGGCTAACGTTCAAGAATTCAAACAGTGACAATGACACAAATATTGGACACACGCGTAGTGGGAGGACCTTCAGAGAAGTTCCTTTGGTGAACTTGTTCGAACAGAGTCATGAACCAACACAAGAAGAAGGGTTCTACAGTGGAGAAGAAGAAGAGTTGTTGAACGAGGAACATTTAGGGTTCGCTAGGGAAGAAGAAGAGAAGAATTAAGAACCTCACCGAGAAGAGTAAAAAACTTCAAGGACTGCGCAGACCATTGAAGTAAGTGCTATTACACCCCCTGTTTTTTTAGCAACATTAAGTAACCAGAGTAACCTAAGTTATCAGAACACTCAGAGCACTAGTACAAGTGGTTCAACGCACACTCAGTCAGGAAACCTAGGAAGATCTATGGCAGATGAGATGAGGTTACCCACCTTTAGAGGGGGTGGATTTGAAGATCCTGATCAACACTGGTTTCTATGTGAAGCTGTATGGAGTATTAAGAATGTCACCAACGAAGCTGTTAAACGAACTCAGTTTAGTACTACCTTGAGAGACCATGCACTAAGTTGGTACATGAAACTTGTCCAAGGAATTGCATAGCCTAAACCTCTGAATGAGATCAAGAATGCGTTGGTTGCATAATTCAAGAAACCCAAGTTGGAGTCACAATGCACTACAAAGTTGAAAGAAAACAAGCAAAGAGTAGTTGAACTTGTATGGGAGTTTGATCAGAGGTTTAAAACCTTAACGGACCAACTGACTTTTCAGATCCCAGATGAGAAGAATAAGGAATGGTTCATTCCTTCCCTTTTACCCCACATCAGAGTCCCTCTGATGCAACAAAAGATTGCTTTGCAGGCTGAGGCACTGGAGATTTCCATGAAGCTAGAATCAACCCCTATGGGAGAATGCATCTCAGGTATGAGTCAAATTTTAATTCAGTTAACTAGCTTGTCTCTGCAGGTCAAAGATATGAAGAAAGACAAGGGAAAAGATAAAAGAGAATATATATGGTGCATTATATGAAAATTGGAAGGCCACGACAAGGAGCACTATCCCCTATTTCACGAGCACTTGGAATCTGGAGCTCCGATCCCTTTGAAGCAAGTTACCTTACCGTGGTGTGAGGTATGTAGAAATAGACATCACCCTGGTGAATGTTATTACATGCAAAAATATGTTCAGACACCCAAAAATCTGTATTTCACATTCTGTAAGTCAGCAGGGCATGATGATAGGGATTGTAGGGCCTATGACCTCATGCATGAAAGGTCAAGGGATATATACAAAATTCAAGGCGAAGTACAACAAGAAGGGAACACTACGCAGTATAATTCCCTTGGAAGAGGAAACTTCAAACCTCATGGTGGATTCAAAGGAAGAGGAGGGGAAGGAGGTATGGGTCGAGGTTGAGGTCAGATCATCTGTTATAACTGCGCACAACTAGGACATTTGGAAAGGAACTACCAGAACCCTTGTACCACTTGCAACTACTGCAACTCATTTGAACATGTCATAGAATATTGTCCTGCGCTGTTAGCCAAACTTTAGGAATGATGAGGAGGAAACCAACAAGTATATCTAATCAAAAAATAACCTCGCGGAGCAGATCCCAGAGTCACTATTATCACTGGAGGAGGCCCTTCTACAGGAGAAGATAGGGTGACCCCAGGGAAGACTACAAAACAACCAGGAGTTAGAAAAGATGGGGAGAAGACACAAGAGTTTGACCCAAAGAGAGAGAATCAGACATTTGAAGAGGACAGATTTTTTTTTAGAAGAGATTAGGCTTCATCATCAAAGGCTCAACCAAAAGTAAGAGAATGTGGAATGCCCCTGGCCATTGATCAATCCACTTTTCCTAGAGAAGGAAAATAGGTAATTAAGCTCATGTAATTTTTATGCACTTTTATTAATTTGATAAAGGATGATACTGTTGTACTAGAACTCCAAAACTTGATTATACAGTATGATCTAGGAAAGTTAAATCCTCTACTGAATAAAGCAGTACATCAACTATCCAAAAAGAGAAGGACAAATAAAGAACTACACCTTAACGCTCAAATTGGAGAATATGATATAGATTATGTGGTCCTCGACTTAGGATTGGAGGTCAATGTTATGACGAAGTAGACTTGGGCACTGATGGGAAAACCTAAGTTGGTCGATTCCCCCATTAGGCTTAGGATTTCCAATCAACAAGTTGTGAGCCCCTTCAAAATACTGGAACATGTCCCTGTGGACAT
The DNA here is from genome assembly GCA_000966675.3 of Picea glauca. Lineage (NCBI taxonomy): Eukaryota > Viridiplantae > Streptophyta > Pinopsida > Pinales > Pinaceae > Picea > Picea glauca. The sequence continues at coordinate 22,308 of JZKD02S0923337.1, read as the reverse complement.
CGATGGGGTCAAAACATTTGTGGACTTCGAGGTGAATGAGATAGTCGATGATAGTTGTCCTTATTCCACACTGTTAGGAATTGATTGGGCTTTCAAAAATTCTACTATTGTTGATTTGAAGAAAAGAAGAATGACGTTTGAAGGTGATGGCCTTAGGTTCATCACACCTTTGGATCTTGATGAAGGTCCCAGATACACAGATCCCATAAAAGAAGAGGATTGCACATATGAGTTAGAGAATATATACAAATTGACCACAAGACATCAGGATTACATTATTCCTACAACATATGAGAACCTAAGATGGCAAAGTGATAGGGCATGCTCATCAGACTTAGAAGAAGCACTAGAGAACTGAAAAAAAAAGATGTATGATTTTTTTGCATGGTGTTGTGCTAGATTAACCAGAGAAGTTCACTGGATCGGCACAACAGTAAGTAATTTACCCATGTTTGATGGTTTAAATCACTTAGAAACTTTCTTTTTGGACTTTGAAGAAACTGTACGAGTACAACAAGGACTGTTGGCACTGGACGAGGCTTTGAAATCTACTCTTGCAAGATGGTGGGAAACACATAAAAGGAACATCATGAACTGGATATAATGTCACACTTTGACGATAGCGCGATTTTTAGAACAATTCGAAGGATGCGAAGTTAGGTACATAGGTCAAAGATTCCCAAAAGACCATGGGCGAAGCTGTGAGGAGGCCTGGAGATGCATTCCTCAAGAGATGTGGGTGCATAAATTCATCAATAATATAGACACAATGCTTATCAACTGGTACCTTGAAGTGAAATTGTGCCTCACCACTGCAGATTGGCAAGGTATGACACATAAATTCGTAGCTACATTCTTGTTTGAAATTCAGTACCCTATGGTAGATCAAGATTTACATGTTATAAGAAAAAAAGTATTTGAGGAAGCCCCAAGCCTCCCTGCAGAGCAAGAAGAAGATGAATGGACTGTACCTCTTTAGAAAATGCAAGGATGTTACAATATCAATGCCGATGAAGATGATGATCCTAGGAAGGTGAACATCACAGAAACAAAAGGACGGAGAAATATAGAAGGACCAGGCATCGAACTACATTTTATTGAACAACCAATCAAAATCAAGAAATTCAATATTGGAACAGAGCAAGCACCTAAGCTTGCTAATGTTGGATATTACTGGGATGATGCCACTATTGATACGATCATAGAGTTACTACATGAATATCAGGACTTGTTTCCAACCAATTTCACTGATATGAAGGGCATCAAAGGGCCATGGGAGAGATGAATATCCCCTTGAAACCAGATGAAAGGCTAGTTAAACAAAGACCTTACAGATTGAGCCCTAAATATAAGGAGAAAGTGAAGATTGAACTAGACACAATGCTGGAAGCAGGAATCATAGAACCTGTTGAAGAGTCAGAATGGATTAGCCCTATGGTGGTATAGGATAAGAAGACTGGAGAAATTAGGATCTGCGTAGATCTCAGGAAGCTGAATGATGCCTGTTTACATGACCCATTCCCTACACCATTTACTGATGAAGTGTTAGATAATGTAGGAGGACAAGAAGTATATTCTTTTACAGACGACTTTTCAGGATACCATCAAATCAGGATTGCCAAAGAAGATCGCCATAAGACCACATTTTCCATAGAATGGGGATCCTACTAGTATACAATGATGTTGTTTGGAATGAAGAATGCACCAACCATCTTTTCTAGGGTTGTGGTCAAAACATTCAAGGACTTTTTACATAAATTTATGGAAGAATACTTTGATGATTGGACCATTTTTAGCTTATTGAAAAATCATATTGAGTGTTTAAGACTAATGTTGGATAAGTACAGGCAATGTCAGATTGCCCTGAACCTGAAAAAATGCATCTTCTTTTCATCCTTTGGAGTGCTTCTAGGCCATATTATGTGTAAGCATGGATTGCTAGTAGATCCATCTAAGATTGCCATTATAGTTGATTTACCCCCTCCTACTTCAGTCAAACAGTTGCACATTGTGCTGGGACATAATGGATACTACAAGAAGTTCATTAAAGTCTATGCACAGATCAAAACACCCATGGAGAAGATTTTGAAGAAAGACTATCAGTTTCACTAGACAAAAGAATGCCAACAAAGCTTCAACACATTGAAACAGAAAATGGTTACTGCACCTATTCTGGTTTTCCCAAATTGGAGAAAGGAATTTCATGTGCATGTTGATTCATATTATATTGCATTGGGAGCAATGTTAGCACAACCAGGAGCAGGAGATATTGACCACCCGTTATCCTTTTCTAGCGGGAAGCTATCAACAGCTGAGATAAATTTCACCACCACTGAGAGGGAAGGCTTGGGACACTTTAAAATGTTCACTGATCACTCCATGCTGAAATACCTAGTCAACAAGCCACTATTGGGGGGAATAATATGCAGATGGATTTTTCTATTTTAGGAATATGATTTTGAGAGCATGGTTAATCCAAGGAGAATGAACAAGAGACCTGACCACTTTTCGAGGTTGGAACATGGAGAGGAACCTACTATCTTGGAGGATACGCTGCAGGATGCATAGTTGCTAGCCATTAGAAAGGTTGATGATCACTTCATCGATATAGTTCAATTCCTGTCAATAGGAATGGCACCTAGTGAATATACAATCACCCAGGAGAAACAACTGGTAGTGCGCGCTGCAGATTTTTCACTTATAGCTGGACAACTATATAAGCTGGGACCTAATGAGATCCTGAGGATATGTGTCATGGAAGCATAAAGACCACTGGTTTTAGCAGAATCTCATGAAGGCATCACAAAAGGACACTACGTTGGAAAAGAAACAATGCATAAGGTTCTTAGAGCTGGCCTCTAGTGGCCTACTTTACACAGGGATGCTAAAGACTACTACAGAGCCTGCGATGTATGCCAAAGAGTTGGGAAACCATCCAAAAGAGATGACATGCCATTAAAACACCAACTAACCTTACAAGAATTTGAGAAATGGGCCATTGACTTTGTGGGACCTATAAACCCACCAGGGAAGCACATAGGAGCCATATATGTCATCACTGTGACAAAGTATTTGACTAGATGGGCATAAGTAAGAGAAGTTAAGGACTGTAGTGAAACTACAACTATGCATTTCATATTTGATGATATCATAACCAGGTTTGGATGCCCAAATATCCTCATGAGTGATCAAGGTACACATTTTATTAACAAGACTATTGAAGCCTTGGCTCAAGAATTTGAAGTTCACCATCAGAAGAGCACTCCTTACCACCCACAAGTGAATGGGATGGTCGAACCTTTCAATAAGATCTTGGATACAATGCTGACGAATATTTGGAGTGTGAACAGAGATGACTGGGATTTAAGAGTACCAACAATATTATGGGCCTATAGAACAACTTGTAAGAAGATGACAATGCAAACCCCCTTCTACTTGGTTTATGGTATAGAAGAAGTTGTACCCATGGAATATTTAGTCCCTAGCTTAAGAATCATAACCTTTGCAAATATGGATGACACTGGTGTTGTTCAAGAGAGGCTTGAGTAGTTGGTCGAACTAGAGGAAGACCAAATTATTGCAGGATTCCATCAACAAGTCCAGATGGAACAAGAAAAGGCCTACCATGATAGGCATATCAAGAAGAATGAATTTAATCACGAAGATCTGGTATTGGTATACGATATCAAGTTCATGAAGCATCCAGGGAAGTTCATAACACATTGGATGGGGCCGTATGAGGTTGCCTATGTCATAGAAGGAGGAGCTGTGCAATTGAAGACTTTGAATGGAGAATGGAAGGAAGGATTGGTGAATGGGAGCCGATTGAAATTGTACTATGACAACCAGCTGCCTCCCATCTCTCGGTAAAAATAGAAGGAGAAGGGTCTAGGTACCAGGTGCAGTTGAAACTGGGTACCAGACAGAGAAATGACAACCTACACACAGTGGGGAGGAACATAGAAAAAAGTACAGACTATGTTGTGCAGTCTGCAGTTGAAGAAAAGAAGAAGGTTCACATCAGAGTGCCTTAGGATGAGTCACATGTGAGTGTTGGGGACCTATTGGCCCTTGGTTCTGGAAGTAAGAGAAGATTAAGGAAGAAAATATGAAACTGTGCGGATGACACAGTAACTGATACCCGGTCGAAGTGAGAAAAAGAGCAGAAAAGACAGAGCGAAGTAAGAGAAAGCAAGCCATTAGATGAGGAGATCGAGGAAGACAGATCAGGAAGGAAGAAATTTCATGGAAAACTCAACAAGTGGAAAAAGCCACTGGTAGATGCTTTGGAGTACCTTGCAGGAAAGAAGGAAAGATAGGCTGGTGAAGCCTTGAAAAGTGGGTCAAGTTGACCTAGGGTTTTAGACACCTAAGGTTTTGGTATCTAGGGTTTTAGACACCTAGGCTTCAGCCTAAGGCTGTCGGTGAGCTATTGTAATGTATAAATAAAGGTCAATAGGACCTGATATGGGTTTTATTATGTGATGATGAGAGATTGTTGTTATTACTGAGAGAGGAGTATAGTGTGGAGAGAGAATTCTGTGTTGTAAGATCTTCAACTGGGTGCGAAGATCAACCCTGCAGCTGGGTGCGTAGGGAAGGGAGGAAGAGAGAAGAGAGAAAGATAGAAGATCTACTAGCTAAGAGCGCAGATAGAACTGTAAATCTTTCACCTAATATAATATAAAGCACAGTTATGTGGACATATCCCTAGGGAGAGGGTGAACCACATACATCTTGATGTCGTGTGTGTGATTGATGTTGTGTTATTTTTCTCTATGATATACTGTTATTGCATTAGTATGTTAGATCTGATATATAACTGTCTGAAGTAGGTTTATGTTTGGGAAGAATAATCTGATCTCCTTGTGTGACTACCTTGATTCCACTTGCATTTCCTCTGGTTGTAGACAACTGTGTCCTGCAACCCCCTATTTCTACTTCGGGTGAGACTGCATCTTCTTCACAGATGTTGTTGAAAGGGACAATAGTTAGGGCTTGTTGGTGCGCTATCAGAGCTGAACCCTGGGTCTACCCCTATGCCAATAGCTCCCAGTCTCGCTCTCTCCAGTGGGCTGACATTGTCACCAACTCTGCTAATCACCCGCATTCACCCAGAAACACTTGATCAACTAGCTCATACATCAAAAGTTAATAATAATAAAAAATATCATACATCCATGAGCCGATGCACAGTGCACATATTTATCCAATATAATCATGCATATGTGCATGACTCTTAATCAGACAGATGCGCAAATGTCACACCCACAACCACGCATAAGTGTGCAACTATCTGTGTGACAGGCGCACATCCAATGCACGCCTTTCTACCTATCACACATGCCCATATGCGCGACTGTGATCCTCACAACAATACATTTCCCCATAACAATCATGCATTCAAAAATGCATGACTCTTTGAGATAAACCCACACATAATGTGCATGAAATTGAATCCTATCCATGCACCCATGCGCAGGTATTCACCTTTTTGCTATGCACTATTGTGAACCTACCTTTAAAAACACCCTGCATAACCCCCCTTACATCCCCTAACAAAGTGTGGGACGATAAGGCCACTAACCTGTCTCTCACAACCGCCTGATCGGTAGCCCCAACCTCCCATAATCTTCCAAATCACCTCACAACACTCTTTCCAAATCACCAATAGTGTTGGTGTAAATGAGGTGGCATTGTGGGCCCACCATCCATATATAATCCATTTTTCCCAACTTACACATTTTGGTATAGGAGCCTAGAGCCTCTATTTCCCAAATCATTCTCGGCCACGAGATCCTAATCAAACCACCTACACATTCATATTCCTCAAGTTATCATCTCCACTTCTCCTTGGAGGAGCATTTTTTTTTCACGCCACGTTCAGGTACGCATGCTCACTTTCAGTTTTATCAAATAACTATTATATGTTCTTTATCATTAGATATTGTTCATGTGTGTACTTGGATTTTGTGTGCAGGTAATTTTTAAGAAAGATTACATCCCCTTCAGGTATATGTTCAACACTGACATGTAATTACTCCCTCTGTAAACAATTTCATATCCTAGTCACACCCTCTGACATTTTCCTTTAGGGTCCCTACATCCAACTCTATAGTAACTTTACCTCTGCCACATTTTTATACTCTCAATCAATAATACTCTCCCCCACATGAGTTTTCCCATTCATAGTTCCCCTTGGAAACTTGACACTCATGCTATTTTCACCCCCTAGGATTGGGAGTCCCAATAGTTTTTTCACTTCTGGGAATGAACCCCATACTTCTTCTTATCATATTGCTGACCTTCCCAATGGAATCCTGGGTCATATCATACTACACTTGGTTCTGTTGACTACCCCCCCGCAGTTCCATTATCCCTCCATCTCATCCACCAACGTTTTTCACATCTGTAGATTTTCCTCCATCCATTTACCTAATACAAAAACCCACCCATGGAGCCCCCACCCTCCATCTGTTCTCTTTCACAAACTTGCATCCTCAATAGGCCAAGCCATATTTCATCGGGGCACCCATTTCTGTATCTGTATACTCAACCCAAATTATTCTTTATTCATTTTGGTAACTGTATAAAGCCATTGTTTCCATCATATACATAGCTTTTTAGTCATCATCCCAGATGACCTTATTTTACTTGGCAGAGCAACCTATGTCACCCTTGTTTGGGGCATCCTCTTTTTTCATATAGCCATCATTGACAAACCTCGAGTATCCCAAATCCATTTAACCATGATATCTGAGTTTTCCCACTTTTTCAACCTCCAACACAGTTTAAACCCATGTCTAGTTGTCCCCCTGACACTAGATCCAGTTTTATGGTTGCTACCAGTCATCCTTCAAAACCTGAACCAAGGGAAATATTGAGTCCCATAGTGTCTTGAATTCATGCATATTACCCATCAATACCTAATATCACCTATTACTAAGTGGATTTCAAGAATCCCCTTGCATCTTGACATCACGTCTCCCTTCCTCTCGACATCAACATAGTTTCCAGAAGGGCGATAGTATATTGAATCTCATTAACTTTTTAATGAGGAGGCTGATATGAAACATAGAGAATCATCATCACTTTTTGATTCCGTTGACCCCCATAAAATTCAACTTCAACAAACTCTCATGTTAAGGTGGGTCTTACTATGTGACCATTCTAGTTTTCCATTGTTGGCGCTTGACCAAGTTGTGGAGAACCTTGGTTGTGTTTGACCATTTTTGGGACTTCGATAGGCTGGTCGAAGACGAAGAACCCAGGCGAAGCTGAGATCGCGATATCTCACCCCCTTTTATGGGATTTTTGGATTTAGGGTTTATGTAACAGGTATGGGATGCCAACCCATGGGTTTGCCCATGTTTAGGCCCATTTTGTAATGTATAAATAAGTAGCTAGGCGATGTATGAAGGGGATTGAAGATCTAAGTTTGATCTATGTGATCTTAGTGATAATTGGCTTCGTGCATGTTGGCACAGGGGAAGACCTAGGGTTCAACGCTGCAACAATGCACCAACAAAACCCTACTACCGACCCTTTCGGCAACACCTGTGAAGCAAATAAAGTCTCACCCGAGGTAGAGTCAGGGGTGGTTGCATGACTCAAGTGTCTGCAACCTTAGCTGGGACACAAATCTATGATTATAATACTTAATAGAGCACTTAACATCAATAGTTCATCAATATTCAACCAATAACTACTGCACAGATAGAACAGAGCATCACATCATTCCCACCGATCTAATGTAATTAAGAACTTAGCACAAACAGATGGATCAGATCTAACATAAGAAAGCACTAAGCACATTCATAGAAGTCAGATCTAACATTCATAGCACAAAGCATAAGCATATCTATCTATCTATATCAAAGCACTTAGCTAGAGAGTCATAAACACATTAAGATAAGCACAAAGCATAACAACACAATATTTACGTGGTTCACCCCCACCAACTCTTCTCGTTATTGTCTTCTGTCAATCGGTTACAAGCACAGAGCCTCAAAACCCTTACTCTACACAGGACATAAGATCTGTGCAGCTCGTCAGATCCTTCTTCCTTGCATTCTAGGACTAAGCCTTCCACGGTCTTTCTACAATGACTTGCACTTAACTCTACAAGTTTCACACAATATGCACAAAGCCTTACAAGTCATGATCATATAGATCCAAATCTTGGCACTTAGCCTACTTGCATACTAACATCACATAGATGCACCACTACTTCTATCTAGCCTAAGCACTTATTTATGTATTACAAAATAGGCCTAAACACGGGTAAACCCATGGGACGACATCCCATTCCCGTTACATATTCCCCAAAACCCAAAAAGGATCCAAAAAGGGGTCGAGGTCTCGTGATCTCCGCTTCGTCTTGCGATCCTCCTTCGACAGGCTGTCGAAGTCTAAAATAGGTCAACATGACCAAGAATCTCCCAAATCTTGGTCAAGGGCCAATAGTGCATACTGTGTGTTGAGAACTTGCAGAACTAAGTGAAAATGATTGTGAGAAGGCTTTGTTCTTTGATCTACTCAGGAAAGGAGGATCTGGTGAGGTGCGCGCAGATCTCCTGTCCTATGCAGAGTTGGCTTTGAGGCTCTGTGCATGTAAGAAGATTGGAAGAAGTTAATAAAGAAGAAGAAGAGTTGGTGGATGTAGCCCCACACTGGAGTGAACCATGTGTTACACATCAAAATTACTCACTTCAATGATAACCTATTTTCGTCGTTACAGGTGTCGCAAGTTTCACAAACATCATACTTCCATCTTTCCCATGTCATGTCTCGAACGAAATCACAAGGACACTTGAGACACCCTCAAATATTGGTTTAAGGAGGAGAAATCATCTAATGAGGAGTACAAAGCATTTTCCATGAAGAAAACCACTTAAAAATGATTTTTGAAATGAAACGCTCCCCTACCCACTGTGAGGGAGTGCCAACGCTCCCTACCCCTCTTTGGGGGAGCGTTGCAACACTCAGGACACCATTCTGGGGGAGCGTATGGATTTTTTGAAGGATTTTTGGGCAGCACTCCCCTGACCACTGTTAGGGAGTGCCAACACTCTGTACCCTCCTTTAGGGGAGTGTTCAATACTCTGTGGACCCTTTTGGGGGAGAGCTGGCCTATTTGAGAAAATTTTGGGTTGTTGAGGAAAATCAGGGAAAAATCCCCTTCATCTTGGAAATCAGTTGGATTTGAATCTGAGGTCAAGGCTAGATCTTAAGGAGGATCCACAACTGAAGGAGAAATATCCTCAACCTATCCCAAGAATCTCTAAGGTGGTTGGGTCTCTCCAAGCTTATATAAGGAGGCCTTCTCATGGTAAAAGCATATGGAGTTTAGAGGAATCAAACTTATGATCTCATGAGGGATATTTATCAGTGAAGTTATAGTCATTTTGATCATGGAACTTTTGAGCAAAGGGCTAGAAAAATAGATCTTGGTGAAGCTGCTGCATCTACATCTATGGTTGTAAGCACTTTGATTTGTTTTCATTAATATAAATATGTGCTTGGCCTGTTTCCTTTAAGTTTGTGCATGTTTCATGAACTTGTTTCTTTTGATAGATATATTATAAAGCTAATCATGGTAGAGTAGGAAGTATGTTTTGTTGTTGTTGCTCATTGTATTGCAGTACCTTCTGAAGAACTTGGAGATCAAGATCAACTTGGATTGAGCAAGGACAAACGTTGGAAAAGGTATTTACCTTTCTTTCTTCTTCTTCCTTGAATATTTTAGCTTCATGAAAAGGAATGTCAGTGTCCACATTAGCACCTTTCTGTCTTGGTTATAGGGGTCTAGTATCCAAGTGGAAATCCAATTGTCCGCAGGGGGATTTTCCTGTAACACCACGTATATCCTGTGTCAATGTGATTTGTGCCATGAGTGTTCATATTGTTCATGCATTTTCTTAGTGCACTATTATGATATATATATCTATGAATGCTCAGTGTTGTATGATGTGAATGAATGCTAGATATGCTCTAATGCTATGTGCTAATGGTTAGATATGCTTATTACCGCACTGTTATGTAATTAGGGCTTTAACCTACGATGTGAATAGAGGATAAATACTAATGAATGTTATTGGATAAGTTCTCTATTAAGTACTGTGATCATAGATCTGTGTCCCATCTAGGTTGTAGACACTTGAGTCCTGCAACCCCCTCTACCTCTACCTCGAGTGAGACTTCATTTTCTTCGCAGGTGTTGCTGAAAGGGCCGATAGTTAGGGTTTTGTTGGTTCGTTGTTGAAGTGTTGAACCCTGGGTATACCCCTGTGCCAACAAATGGTTCCGTTGCTAGGACCTGAAACTGTGATTTCTGGGAACTGAAGAAAAGATAAATCTCTATGCATAGATCTGTTGTTGTGGTGCGCAATATTCTACTTGACTTGTGAAGCTCTGTTCTAAGAAAAGAACCAGATTTGAAGAAAAGAGGTAAGATCCTAAATCTCTGTGCTTTGATAAAGGTAATATAAGTGGAAATTTTTGTTTTGAAAGAATGTATCTAGGTATGTTTGACATATTTTGTCCTAGTCTGAAAACTAGGGCACAACTAGAAGAAAGAAGATTTGATATGAATAGATCTGATATAAATAATGAAAGATATGTTATTCCTATGCATAGAAAGAATTTTTGGACAAACAAGTGGATGCAGGATCATAGAAATAATTTTTTGCAGGTTCATCACTGTGATCCCAGTGCACAGTACAAGAAATTTTGGGGATTGTTTAAGAGAAAGAGAGGATTGAATCTTTGTTATAGTTGTAGAATACCGAGACATATTTCTAAGGAATGCCCTGGTAGAGGTCCTATTTGTCTTTGTTGTAAATTTACTGGACATGAAGTTTTGAACTACCCTAGAATGATTGCTAAAGTTGAAAAGATGAATATGAGACAAGAATACCATGAAGAAGTTCAAGAGACTAAGGATATGCTAGAACACTAGAAATAATAAGAGACTATATTATTACAGATGAAAGAAACCCTGATTGATCATAGAGACATCAGTTTATCAGAGATCTTAAAAGAGAAGGAGTGCATAGAAACAAGAATATGAGACTTTGACATAGACTGTGTATTGTATGTAGAAACACAGGTGACCATCATGCCAGAAAGTACTTGAGAAATTTTGGAAAAGCTTGCTATGGTTCCCTCATTGGGAGGAATAGGATTGTTTAAAGGAAAGATGATAACCCTATGTGGAAGACTTACTCATGTACCTACAATTTCTCATGGATCATCGAATGAAGAAGAATTTGAGGTCATTAAGTTTGTTGAGAACAACGCACCCTTTTCACTTTTGCTAGGAAGGACCTGGATTGAGAAAGATCAGATCCGAAGGAAAGAAGAAGAGGAAGCTATAGAACATAAAAAAAAAGAATTAAGGGACTTCATAGCGAAGAAAATAGACCGAATAAGAGAAAAACAAGAGGACAAGTCGAAGAAACCAAGGGCTAGAGAATTAGTTGTCAAGGTTGAAAGAACACAGAAAGGCTTGAAGAACCTATCCATGTAGGAAAAAAGAGCACCTACCCCTGAAGTAATAAGAGAAGAGGCATTCCCCTTAAACCCTTTGAAAGACCCTCAAAAGTGCGAAGTTACTATGCTAGGAGAAGATAAGAATAAAAATGGAAAGAGGAACCTAGTGACTCAGATAACAGGAAATAAGGCCATAAATCTCAGGAAAAAGAAAGCAAAGCTAGAAAAATTGCATGAAATTCCATAGAAGACTTCGTAGAAAGTAGGCTTGCAGAACTTGAACCTCGTCAGAATAGAAAAACATCACATATTGGCACTTCACCACGACGAAGCAATATGACCATTGGAGGCATCCCGACCGTTAGAACGATGCTCCAAAACAATTAGAAACATAGTTATTGCTGGAAATATCGCCATTGGACCATTGGGACCGCACCATAATGGATGGATCGAGGCATTCCTTCCCATTGGAGGAATCCATTATGACATTGTCTATTTAATCTGTCGAATGTCTCACAGGGGACACCTTTTCAAATTGTGATTACCCGATATAACAAAGAATTGATTTCTATTGTGCTGTGCTTATTGAGACTTCACCATCCATTTTTCTTACCTTGAGAATCTATTCACCTACCCAAGAATTTGACCACGAGTTTGTATGTCGGGCGAACGTAGCGCAATAAAGAAGTCTGTGGAGGAGATCCTAATAGACCTTATGGCTGAGAAGGTTATGTCCACATGAGTTCAAGCCTCATTGACAGGAGGATTGCAAGCATCCCTCTCGACTGCACGACGATCTAGTTGATCTGGGCCATCCCGGACCATGATGGAGAAAAGAAGCAAGCACTGCGACGACCTGGCGAATGTGAAGCTCATACCATCGGTCTTTCCTGACTACATCCCACCTCTGGTTGGAGAAGTTAGTCATGACAACATTTCGAGAGATTTCGAGTACACCCTCATCACTGCCTACCTCCCGAAGGGGATACACGCAGTTGGACCACAACTAGGACTGATCCTTGATATTAAGATCAATGACTTTAACCTAGGAGATAGGAAGAATTATGTGTTTCTCGAACTGCATAAGCACTTGAAAAAGACAACAGGGAAGAAGCCGAAGATAGTCCCCTAGCCATGGACTAAGGAGATCATGAGGTCCACCATCCTCAAAGTCATGAAGATACCCCACTTTGAAAAACATAAGGAGGTTAACGCATGCATTAAATTCCTCCTATTGTTCTTCCATGGAGGTTATCTATGTTTAGACAGGCGCGTGACTGTGGATCCGACGCTGATCCACATGATCACTGGATTAATCCTGCAGGGACCAGACCCTCGAAAATTATACCCAGAGAAGGCTGTAGATCATGCCCTGATGCAGGGGATAAAGGACCTACAATGATGTGGAGAAGGGGAAGAAAGGATACAAGGTAGCCTCCATCCAAGATGGTGCAGTACACCTAGCTTTCCAGTTGATCACTGGTAATATCATCAGGAAGAACAGACCAATGCAAGTCACGGGGTTCATCGTCGACCTTGTAGGAAAGTGCGTTGAAGGGATGCAAATGAACTGGGCGAGCTACCTCGTCAACCATTTGGAGAAGGATTTCCGTGAAGCACATGACCAGGGCTATGAGTTTCACTTCAGTTGGTTGTTGATTCGCATTGGATTTTTCGCTTGGGAGATGCCGGAGGGAGAGACCTTCCTATAAGTTGAGCCATTAGAACCCCTGGCCACGAGGTTCACTACCATGTGGTATTCAAGTGACATGGAGAAGCAATGGAAGTCAAATGAAGTGTTCCACACCTATTACTTGTAGCTGAAGAGGGCCATTGAATTCTTCCTTCACATGATGCCGAATACACTCCATAGGTTAAGGCTTCTTGTGAAGTTCCACAGAGATCGACACTTCATATATATCACTGTGCATGGGGACAAAAACAAGGAAGAGATGCAGTCCTATTACAAACTGACCAAGGAAGATATGGAGGAAATAACCAAGGAATGACCTGCATAATTCCTTGTACCAGTCGAGCAAACATATCTCTCCAACCTCGACCTTATCGGAAGTCCTATGGTCATCCGAGAAGAATACGATGGACTAAGCAGTGCTAAGAAGATGATGAAGAAGGAAGAAGTGTAGGAAATAAACAACACATTGGAGGAAACTACGCTTGATTCACCTGGAGGAGGAGGAGGTGATGAAGTAAACCAAGAGCAAGAAGGGGAAGAAGACAAGCAGGAAAAGGGCGAAGTGACACCGCCTAAGGACCCCCTAACAGAAGCCGAGACATCAAAGAAAAGGAAGGTTTCTCCAAAGAAACCCTCAATGAAAAAGAAGTGACAAGCCAGTAAACCTTCATCCTTGAACTTACTCATGATGGATGACATTGACCTCATCATCGCTGCTATAGTAGACACTTCAGAGGATATTTTGTAGCAAAGTGAAGCAAATCAGGAGACAATATATGATAGGATCGAGGTAGAGCTGAAAGGTGTACAACAAGCCCTGTATTCGAGCCACACAATGTATACAACGCCATCATCATCAGAAGCCATAGAAGTGGGAGATGAGCTTTCCCAACTACGCAGATTAGCATATGCAACATAGGCTCTCCTTCAACGAGTACAGGAAGAAAAAGAACAGGCCACAGAGGCCTTGAAGCAAGATAATGAGGAAGCCTTAGAGTAATGATGGGTTATGCAATAAGATAAAGATGACCTCTGAGTGAAGTTGGAAGAGGACAGAGAGAAGATTCAGAGAGAAAAAGACCAGCTACTCATGGAGCAGATTGGGGTTAGAGAAGCAATAACTAGAGAACTTTGCTCTGTGTTGGGCCTGGCACAGATGGAAGAAGAAACAACTAAGAGTGAAGTGGGGAAGCTTGCTGAAGCCATTCAATAGCTTCAAGCAAGACTAGTAGAACTAGAACTACAAATAGTTTCGAGAACTCCGCATGAAGTTTGATACCAGAGGGAAGAAACTTCCAGGAGCGCAGTCAAAATAATCAAGGCATTGGCTTTATAATGCAAGAAACTAAGTAACCAAAGTTCCCAGACCTATGAGCACCTTGCAGAAGACCCAAAATTGAGGACATTAGAGTCATAGCTCCAGGAGGCAAAGCAACAAGCATCAACAGTACAAGCACAACTGAAGCAGATTTCATAAGTAGAGAATATGAAAAGGTCACAGAAGGTGCGCGCATTTTAGCAACAGGTCAATGCCATCCAAACTAGAGTCATGGAAGTGACCCAGAGACTCCAGCCATTGCAAGACGAATCCTGCGCACTTTTTGAAGAGATCAAGGGACAAGGTGCACAACTGGAACAAGTGGTCACCACAGTGGAATAGGGCTTGGAAAGGCCTGTCACTGAGAAAGTCATTCAGAAGTTTGCCGAACAAGAGGCTCTGACGAAGTAACAAGTCGAGGTAGCTCGAGCCAAGATCTAGTCCTTTGAAGTAGAATTTCCCAGATCAGAGTGACTTGGGACGAGTCACAGGTGAGTGTTGGGGGCCTGTTGGCCCTTGAACAAGTTGTGGAGAAACTTGGTCATGTTTGACCATTTTTGGGACTTCGACAGGCTAGTCGAAGATGGAGCACCCAGGCAAAGAGGAGATCGCAGGATCTCACCTCCTTTTATGAGTTTTTTGGATTTAGGGTTTATGTAACAGGTATGGGATGTCGGACCATGGGTTTTCCCATGTTTAGGCCCCTTTTGTAATGTATAAATAAGTATCTAGGCGATGTATGAAGGGGATCAAATATCTAAGTTCGATCTATGTGATCGTAGTGATAATTGGCTTCGTGCATACTGTGTGTTGAGAACTTGCAAAGCTAAGTGCAAATGATTGTGAGAAGGCTTTGTGCTTTGATCTACTCAGAGAAGGATAATCTGGCGAGGTGCACAGAGATCTCCTGTCCTATGCGGAGTTGGATTTGAGGCTCTGTGCATGTAAGAAGATAAGAAGAAGCTAATAAATAAAAATAAGAGTTCGTGGACGTAGCCCCACATTGGGGTGAACCACGTATATCCTGTGTCGATGTGGTTTGTGCCATGAGTGTTCATATTTTTCATGTATTTTCTTAGTGCACTGTTATGACAAATAGATTTATGAATTCTTAGTGTTGTATGATGTGAATGAATGTTATATATGCTCTAATGCTATGTGCTAATGGTTAGATATGCTTATTACCACAATATTATGTAATTAGGGCTTTAACCTGCGATGTGAATAGAGGCTAAATACTAATGAATGTTATTGGCTAAGTTCTCTGTTAAGTGTTGTGATCACAGATTTGTGTCCCAGCTAGGTTGTAGACACTTGAGTCCTGCAACCCCCCCGCCTCTATCTCGGGTGAGACTTCATCTTCTTCGCAGGTGTTGCCGAAAGGGACGATAGTTAGGGTTTTGTTGGTGCGTTGTTGAAAAGTTGAACCCTGGTGTTTGCACTCTTTTCGTCGATGTGTGAGAAAAAAGTGAGTGCTTACATGCCTATTTGGGCTCTGCTAGGCATGACAGCTGTATGGTAAAAGGTTAGAAAAGAAACAGCAAAGATAGTTAACAAGAATTAAATAAAAACTAAATAAAAACATGAGCATGGAAATAAAAATAAAAACAAATGAAAGTGGACTAATGTCACCAATAGATAGGCTGATCTGATTAGTGAAAT
>JZKD02S0923336.1:868449-890079 GCA_000966675.3 Picea glauca | reverse complement strand
ATGTGAAAATAAAAGGAAATTAAAAATGAGCGCACATACCCTTGAATTTTTGAAAAGAAAAATAAAAATGAAATATATAAACAAAATAAACTAAAAAGAAAAATAAGAAAGTCAAGAGAGAAAAAGGGGGGGAAAACCGAAGAAAAAACAAGAATTAGGGTTTGAGACTGGATAAAGGAAAGGGAGAAGGGGAAAGAAGGGACCTTTTTGCTGAGATTGGGATTGTTATGCTGGAGGATAGAGACTGACTGATTTCTGGTAGGAGTTGGGGATCCTCAGCAGACTTGAGTGGTAGCTCAGCCTTGGAGGCGAGCTGAGGAGCTAGTTACTCTCTGATTGTGTGTGGCCCCTTTGCGGCTCGGGGGGCTGAGGGGGAAGAAGAGTACCCCTAGCGTTTGGCTGGGAGGTACCGGTGGGTTATTCACGGTCGGCAAGCAGGAGCTAGAGCGGTGGGAGCACAAGAACCATTGCTGCAAGCGTCAAGGGCACATGTATGTAAATCTCTGGGTGGTTCTATCTCGCTATGCATATATATGAACTGTAGTTTTATGGCTAATGTGCAAATTGTAGTTCAAATGGTCATGGTGTGATTCGGGTCCATAATCTGTATTGCAATAGTTATTGTAAACTTGTAGTTCCAGGGTTATGGTAAAAACTTATTTTATAACCTAGTTCAATGGCTATCGTTGTCTGGCATTCAAAGTTGTAGTTCCATGGACTGGTTATTAAACTTCTGTGGCGTTTTTGTAGACGTAAGGGCATTCAGTGTAAAATCGTCCTGGACTGTGTATATTTTATTTGAATAAATATTATCCTTCCGGCCCAACCAGTTTGAATGACTGTGCATATTTTTATTTGAAGGACTGTGTATCGGTTTGGATTGTTACTTTTATCCTGGTCGTTCAACCTTAAATCCTTATTGATTAACTGTAGCATTCCCATCGCGCGTGATTAGGGATAGTTTTAAAAATGTAAAATAAAAACACGAAGACCCTCTGAAAAGTTAATCCTTAGCCTTGATTTTTAATGCGCGCTTAAGGCAATGTTGGGGTTGCGCTGGATCTGTGCTTAAACTTTCATTCACCCTCACCCTTTGCCATAGGGCTGCGATTCAATGGTCTGGTGGTTCTCCAAGTACTTGTCTGTTTGACTTACGTCTCCTCTCCTTCACCAGCTGCCTACCAGGTGGCAGCTTATCCACACTTTGCCTCTTTTTAAAACTATCATTGCTCTCCACAACCAGTGCTTCTAATGATGAATCACCCACAAGGAACCCACCCCCAGAATCTCAGGTTTCCTACTCAAAGAACGTGGGCTGTTCCAGTCAGAGGTGTCCGATATCTTCAGAAGAAGGGGAACCCGGTTAACTTTCAGATCCGTTCATATGGCCCAGGTAGCTAATAAGCTCGTGAGAGAACCAGGATTCTCAGAAGAGCAGGCAAGGAAGATCATAACCCAATACACAGGTGTACTTGCTAGCCATGCTGTCTGGGGGTCGAAGCCCAAGATTGAGCTCTTTAAAACCATGGGCAATGCTGTAAATGACTTGGGAAGCCTTGGTCCAAACACCCAGATCGCTTGGCTGCATTATAGACCCAACCTGATTCCAAACGTCCTTTTTCTTTAAGCATGTTCGGATCTTTTGCCACTGTCTCCACGAATTTGACAAAGGCCGCTCAAAATTTGGTTTTCAGGGATGGGCCTGATATCTGGAAAAATTTCTTAGGGTACTGGGCAAGTTTTAGTCTCCGGGATGATGAAATCAAGGAGCTCGTTGGGGAGTGCCCATCGGTACTGGAAACTTGCAGGGATAAGACGCAGATGAACGTGTAATTATTGATCACACTACCGCACTTCACCCATTATTGTTAATTAATTGCCTGTCGTTTATTTCGATGTGTTCACAGAGTGGCTGAGTCTTTATTATAGTTTAGCTCTCAAATTGTAAACCTAGACATTAGCCCAGTACCCGGGACAGTCCATTGAATCCCTGGATCACATTTATATGTGTTTCTAATTTAAAACCAACAGGCAGTGCCCAACAGATGCATACCTGATCGAATGTTGAACAGACTGAATATTGATTGTTGAGGATGGATTTTATTAAAGGTTAATTAAAGTATTTTCGGCCTAGAAGATTATTCAGCCTAAACCCTAAATCATTATTCTGCCTAGCTTAATTATCCACCTAAGTTTTAACGGTCATTAATCTAAATCAATATCTATTACAACGTTTTTAACCTAGAATAATTCGTAGAATGGAAGGTTATAACTACTGGTTAAATCGAATGCTAATGCTGATGCTCCAGCTGCCATATTAATAATTGCGTAACTGGAGATGATAATACTTGTCGAAATATGCGATAATCACATTTGTTTAATCTGCGCGGTTAACGAGGAGGTTTAATCCAATGTTAATAGTGGGTTATTATGCAATGATTTTCTTGTTTAATGGCTACGTTGATATTGGGTAAATTGAAATGCTAGTAATGATGCTTAACCGACAATAGTAATATTTGTTTAATCTGCGCGGTTAATGAGGAGGTTGAATCGAATGTTAATAGTAGGTTTTAAATGCAATACTGTTGATGCATTAAGTGGCCATGATAACCTAGTTTTGATTTATGCCTTTACTGTTAAAAAAAAAAAAAAACCAAAAAAAGAAAAAAAACAAAGAAAAAAGCAAGATCATAATGATGCGTAAGTAGCCACTTAACCCTGTTCTATTTAATGTTGTCACTGTTTAAATTACTACATCATGAAGATGCATAACAGTCTGTGTTAACCTTGTTACATGAAAGTCTTATTATTAGAGTGCAATATTATTGATGACGCGCCAGCTGCAATGTTATTATATGTCAATTTGCAAAGTTAGGACTGGTCTAAATGGCAAATTTAATATTATTTAATTAAAGTGCCAATGTTGGGTGGAATGGCAGGGTTAAGTAATCGTTGATTACCATTTTAATATTATTGATGGAAATGTTGATATTAGTTGAATTGCAATATTAAGTAGTGGTTTAATTGCAAATGTGCATGTCATTGATGGAATGTAAATGCCGGTGGAATTGCGATGTTAAGAATTTGGGTGACTGCCATATTAATACTATTAATGGAATGCAATATTAAGTAGTTGTTTAATTGCAATGTTAATGGGGATGCTTAAGTTGCGAGGTTAATATTTGTTCAATGAATGATTCGTGATGATGTCTAGGAATAATAATTTTATTGGCTTATTTGAAATGTAATGATGATGTTGGATTGCAATGCTAATATTGTTTAAATGGAAATGCCAATGACGAGGTTTAAATTGCGATGTCATTATCTTGTAAGGTTATTACAATTAGAGTAACAATTGGTAGGAAGGGCAAGATCATATGGAGGTGGTAAATGCTCGAGGGTTTACCATTAGGGTATGATATCATTGCGCTTGTGCTTCTTGTTGACCCCGATCTAGTGCCTACTGACCTTATAACAACATAATGGGGGTTGAATTTATTGGTTTTTTTTACCTTAGGATAAAGCCTTTGTCGGTTGATGATAAGTAATGGAGCAATTGCCCTTGATTAATGTCCTCGGGTCTCAATAGGGGTCGGTCGATATTAGAGTCCTCCTGACTTGTGTCGTATGCTCGTGTCGGGCGGGATATAGACACCTCTTGTAGCCTAGTATTTATGTCTGTGTGTAAATCCGGTGGAAGGAATCCAGTGTCGTATCAAGAGTCTCGGGCTGTTTAAAGGCACAGTTCCACTCTTGCGACACACTCTGAGCCGTATCAGTAGTCTCGGGGTGTTTAAAGGCACAGTTCCACTACTGCGACTCTACTATTGGATTCTTTCATTCTGTGACATTACTGTGCCTAACCCCTGGTGTCTGTTTCTGCTTACAGTTGCTAGTTGCCCGCCTCATGTCCAGGGGCGTTGTTTCTGGTTGTCACTGTGATAGGTCAGGTCGTCTTGATTGTGTTCGTCTTACTTGCGTCTTGTTGGTTCGAGTGCTGACGTAGAGTCGAGGGGGTTGTTTCTTCTACACGCGCGCACACACTTTAACAAACACACAAAAAAAAAATTTGCACCGGTAGACAGAGTAGTTGTCCTTCTTTAGGAGGGTGGTTACAATCTGGTCTGGATGTTGTCACATAAAGTAGGCTTCCAATCATTGATCTATACTGCCTTTGATCTGTAGACTTTGAATCATCATATTTACTTAACTTGCAACTGGTTTGCATAAGAGTATTGACGGGTTTGCAATCCTCCATTCCAAACCTCTTTAACATTTCTATGATATACTTGGTTTGAGAAATAAAAATGTCTTGGTTTATTTGACATATTTGAAGACCCAGAAAGAAGGATAGTTCTCCAAGTAATGTCATTTCAAATTCATTCTACATATCCTTTACAAATTTCTGGCTCAACCTATCATCATCACTTCCAAAAATAAATCATCACCATAAAATTCAATTAATAAAATACTATCTTGAGTTACCTTGATGTAGAGGTTGTTGTCTACATTTCTTTTTCTGAATCCTTGTTGCTATAAATATCTGTTCAATATAGAATACCATGCCCCAGGGGCATGTTTTAGACCTTACAAGGCCTTCTTCAACATGCAAACATAATATTCATTCTTTGACAACTGAAATCCTTATGGTTGCTCAATGTAGAATTCTTCTTCTAGTTCCCCATTCAGAAAGGTTGATTTCATGTCCATCTGATACACTTTAATATTCTTGGAGCATGCATATGCTAGGATCAATCTAATTCCTTTCATTCTGGAAACTGGGGAAAATGTCTCTTAAAAGTCGATACCTTCAGCCTGTGCATATCCTTTACATACCAATCTAGATTTGTTCCTGGTAACCTGTCCATCTTCATTCAATTTATTTCTGAAGACCCACTTTATGCCGATCACATTCTTGTACCTTGGTCTTGGAACCAATTCCCAAGTGTCATTCTTCTTTATCTAATATAACTCTTCATCCATGGTATTTATCCATAATTCATCCTTACCGGCTTCTTCAAAACTGTTTGGTTCAATTGAGGATAAGAGTTCTAGGTGTAGTTGTTCTGGTGAACAAATTCTTCTTCTAGTCTCAACTCCTCCATCTTTTTTTCCGATAATCTAATCTGAGGGATGATTCTTATGTATTCATTTTCTAGGTGTCTTTGGAGGTACTTGTTGTTCTTTCTTTTCTATTTTTATCTGATCTTCTTCATCTTTCCCTTCTTCTACTTCTTCATTCTTTGCTTCTTCTTCCTAAACATGTTCCACTGACTCCTTTTCTTCTTCCTTTATTTTCTGTCCACCCGTCTCATCAATTGTTACATTGATTCTTTCCACAACTTTGTTGAGCCTTAGATTGAAACATTTGTATGCTTGTAATTGATTAACCAAGAAGCATGCCTTTGTCCACATGAGAATCAAACTTTCCCATTCTTCCATCTTCTCTTTTGATGTAGCATTTTCTTCCAAAAACTCTGAAGTTCTTCACATTCGTTGGTATTCCTTTCCATAGCTCGTAGGGAGTTTTATCACTGTTGTTTATGAGAATTACTTTGTTTTGAATGTGAACTATTGTATGCACTGCATGTGTCCAAAATATATCTATGAACTTAGAATCCATTAACATTGTTCGAGCCATTTCCTGTACTGTCATGTTCTTCCTTTCGACAACTCCATTTTGTTGAGGTGTCCTAGAAATGGAGAATTGTCTTTTTATTCCATGCTTGTTGTAGAAATACGTAAATTCCTTTAAAGTAAAATCTCCTCCATTATCATATCTCAAACATTTTATTTTTGAATCTATTTCATTTTCAACCATTTCCTTGTATACCTTGAAGTTTTCAAATGCTTCTAATTTCTTGCTGAGAAAACAAACTGCAGTCATCCTTGTATAATCATCAACCAATAACATAAAATATTTCTCACCTTTTAAACCCTTTGTTCTAGTTGGTCCAACTAGATCAATATGCACAATTTTCAATGGTCTTGTTGTGGAGTATTCCTTTGATTTGAACCTGGTCTTTATTTGCTTTCCTTGTTGACAATGCTTGTATAATGTGTTGGTTGGCTTTGTGATTTGGGGAATTTATCTGACTGCTTCCTTTTTGCTGACTTTGACGAGGTTGTCGAATTTTATGTAACCCTATTCTTTTGTTCCATAGCCAAACTTCATCTTCCTTTCCTATACAACACTTTTCATTTCCAATTTCACTTGATACATATATGTTGCTTAAAGTTCTTATAGCTTTTACAACAAATTTTCCCGAACCTGCTTTTCTTATCTCACACTTTTGTGAATCAAACATAAGTTTGTGACCTTCGTCACACCTTTGACATACACTTATAATATTATGTTTCATATCTTCCACTAGTAGAACATTTTCTGCCTTGGTATCCTTGTTTCGAATTCTAATTGTGCCCTTTCCAATGATTCTAGTTGAGTTGTTGTTCCAAAGGAGATTGATCCATCTCTTTCCTTTCTCAATGTTAGAAACATGTCCTCATCACTTGTCATGTGCTTTGAGCAACCACTATCAACATACCAAACACGTTTCTTGTGTTTAGCTTGTAGAGAAAGTGTGCATTCTTCATTGTTATATTGATTATGATTTCGTATCCATATTCATTGTTGAGGTTCCTATTTGTGACTGTTGTTATTTTGTTGTGATTCTCTAGGAGGAACTGTCATTCTACAATATTTGGCCATGTGTCTAAAGTTTTTGCACTTGTATCATTCCACTTCAGTGCTCAAAGATTCAAACTTGTTGTAGCTTCTTCTTCGTGTTTCACTAGACCTTCTTGGATAACCATTTTGTGCATGACTTTCATAGTTGTTTCTGTTTCTGCTATTTGTTCTGCAATTTACAACTTTATGTACAAAATTATTACATGAACAACATAAACCAGAAAATATAGTTTGATACATGGAAGTTGAAGATCTTCTGAAAGAAGTTACTCATCTGAACCCATATTCTTCTTGAAATCCTTTTTGTTCCGACTGCTGTAGATACTGGAATCTAAATATTTTGGGTGGTGGAACATCTCTGTGATGAAACCTCTTATTTTATTCCTTCTCAGGAGATCCTCTAACTATCTCTGCATAACTTCTTGATATGTAGTTTTGGAGTTTGAGCCTCTTTCTGTGTGAATGTATCCTATCCCGAACTTGCCATGATGTGGCCTTCGACTGTTGATAATGTTATCCAAAACCTTAGAGCTATTCTGCATGTTTTTCTGTTGAAGGTATTTTCTCAATGTGACAATCTCTTCTTCCAAATTTCCAATGATCCCGTCTTTTTCTCCCAATCGTTATTTTAGTGCTTCTTCGATTCTTTTGTCTTCTTCAAATTGAATTTTTAAATTAGAGATTATTTTCTCTAATTATTGAGAGTTTGAATTTTGTGTTTCCTCTTTTCTTTTTAGTTCTTCCTGTAGTGATTTTTTTTTCTCTCTTTTTTTTTTTTATAACATCTATGGCACTAAAAAATTCTTCTATGTAGTCAACTTTTGCCTCTTCATATTCTTCTTCGGTGTCTTCTTTATCAAAGTCTTCTACTTCCATGAATATAACTCTTTCTGTCTCACTTTCACTGACTTCATCTTTGTCTGATGAGGATTTGTCTTCTTTGGTACAAATTTTTTTCTTGAAAACTTTATTTTTGGTTATTTTGCCTTTGTATATTTGTTTTCCATTTGAATCATCTTCTTCATTTATTTTATTTTTCTTATGAGGACATTTGTTATCAAAATTACCAATACCATCACAATTAAAACAAATCAATGGAAGCTTACCTGTATATCTATCGTCGGTTCCCTTTTCACTTTTCTGAGATGTCACTAATGTTGCTATCTTCTTTTGTATTTTGCTTGCCCTTCTGCTTTGAATTCTTGGATGCTTTGAATGTTGCTTCTTTTGTATCTGGATTATCCTATTCGGTTCTCATTTCATAGGCCATGAAAATTCCATGTAGTTCATCCATGCTTATTGAATCCATATATGTTATTTCTTCTAGTGTTGAGACCTTAGGATCAAATCTCATTGGAAGATATCTTAGTACCTTTTGAAAAGTTATAGATTCATCAAATTATTTTCCCAATCCTCTAATTTCATTCACTGTTTCATCAACTCGTAACAAGTAAGTTGCAATATTCTCATCTTCCTTCATCTTCAACTCTTCAAATTGACCTCTATAAGTTTGAAGCTTTGATGCTTTGACGTTTGCAACTCCTTCATAAATATTCTAAATTTTGTCCCAGATCTCCTTTGCGAAGCTGCAATGCATAACTTTTCCATATACTGAATCACCAAGACCATTCAGAAGTGCATTTTTGTCTTTTAAATTATTTAGATTGAGTTTCCTTCCATTGTCACTTGTTGGCAGAACTGTTGGTTCTTTATATCCATCTACAACTGATTGCCAAGCCTCAAATCCCAGTGCTTGTACATATGTTTTCATCCTTATGCTTCAAAACACATAGTTCTATCCATCAAACTATGGTATTCCATTTTTATACAAAATGTTTCTCTCTATGATCTACCTTTCAATGGTTAAATTATTCAATTTTTATCCAATTGTTAGATTACTGAGACGGGGGTGAATCAGTAATAGATATTTTTAATCCTTTTAACCACAATATGTAAGTGTTATTTATATTTATGATCAATATACCATTATAATTAAACAATTTCAGAGTAAATAAACCATGAACAATGAACAATCATACACATACACAATACACCAATATTTTTACGTGAAAACCCAATGCGGGAGAAAACCACATAATAATTTTTCTTATATGTCTTTAAGAATTATATTCATTGGAAGCACCAACTTTCTTTGTTCTCCAGTTGCAACTGGAAGGAGGCTCTGACCCCCTATATTTTTAGGCTACAACCTGAGGGAAGCTCCAAATCTCTAATTCTTTGCATACAACCAGAAGGAGGCTACAATCCCCTATGTTCTTCGGTTACAACCAGAAGGTGGCTACAACCACCTATCCTTGCCCCGTCCTGCTGCCCTAAAATATAAGTGAAAGGATGAAACCAATTCCACACTATCATTGTGAGATATACCACTGTAAACTTGTACCAATATGTGCCAACAACCTGTAACCAACCTGTACCAATAGCCTGTGATCAACCTGTATATGTAACCTTCCCGTTCTAACAAAAAACAATAGGTACATGACATGTTTGTGCTACATATCACATATGTAAGCGACCTGTCTATATTGTAGCCTGTGTATGTACGCGACTTGTCTATACTGGAGCCTGTGTACGCATTCTAAAAACTAGGGTTTTCACCTTCTTGAAAAACTCTGACCCTTTTTTGCCTCTATCACATCAACTTGCAACCTGACACTTTGTCCAAACTATAGTTGTTCCCTATGCATACATCCTCATACATATCCTTTAACCAAATGCATCTATGTCTCTCTATTCATGTGCCATACATGTGTATGTAATCATGATCAAGTGTGATAACCATCACATGGACTAGGCACCAAACCCTTACTCTTATTCAGCCTTGAACTATACCAACAACTTCACAACCAAAACCCTCAAACATGTACCAAGAAAAACCCTTAACCATATGCCAAGAAATACAATATGTGCCTCAACACTAGAAAGATGTACCAATGATATATATCAAATATACCAGCACTACAGTTCTATAGATTTGGCTTATATAGTAAGTGCCATGCAACCAATAACCTCTCTAGGGAAAATCCTCAAATCCCCATAACCATTTCTCATGCAGACAACAAAATCCAACTACACATAGAAATAAGACACACATTTTGAACCTGTAGATAGATCTTTTGTACCTGATCACTGTAGACCTTCCTGGGAGCTTGCTTTCAGACTCTAGAGACTTGGCATATTCATCTCCTCAACTTTTCATGGATTTTATCAACTCTACGTGCCCTATTATACTTTTATCTCACGTACGTACGCGCCCTTCTCCACTGCGGCCCGTGTACACCTAAAAAACTAGGATTTTTTCAATATTTTTTGCAATTATGAAACTTTCATGGTCAACCCTTCGTGTTACCTCAAACTTATGTAACTTCATATGTATCAATGAGTACCTATAATAAACCTTACACAATAATAGATATTCAATGTGCTCAATAGGTGCTAATATGAGAGCCTTGTTCTCTTACTTATACTTCCATGTAGCTTCCTCAATGGGTTACCTTCTAACCAACTTAACCTAATTTCCTTCTTTTAGGGCTAACCCACTTCTAACCACTTTCCACTTATAACCACTTTATCCACAAATAGTAAACTCTCCACTTCTAGTTGCAAATAATTTATTTTTAATTATTTTCTTATTGTAACAAATTAACCCATGATTAAATCCTAGTCTCACCCATTTGACTAATCAACTTCTTCTAGGAGATTTTAGAATAATTTGACTTATTTGACCTTCTAGATAACTCATGAGGGTTCTCCAACTTCACAAGGCCATAACTCTCTAATCGTGAGGAGTTATGTAACGTTCCACATATCACCGGAAATGGAATGACATGTACTATCCATATAGAATAGTCTTACCTACAAATATGATAACCTTCATACCATTATACATCAAACAAAGTTAATTCCCTTAACAATACTATTGGGACTATCGAAATTTTCTACCGGAAATTCTTTAAGGGTTGACATCAATGACAACCAACCCAATTAATCAACAAGAAAAGGGTCGAGACTCTATTTTAGACACTGTACCATGTTTGATGATGAAATAAAGGACCGAATTTTATTCATGTTCAACTATTGATTGTCTGTGTTCACAGGTGGGTGACATGCATGCTTATGAGTGAAGGAAGGGCCCCTTTCATCTCATAAGTAACACCTTAGTTATATTTTATTTGTGCATTTATGATAGTATGTTTATTTCATTTGATTACATCCTTGTAGTTTCATTTTTAATTCGGTTCCTATAGAAGAGATAACGTTATCCAATAGTGTGAATGCCACTGGTTTGAAGTTGCAATTTCATCAATGTTGTGTGAGTTTATTTAATTTTTGAGTGCAATTTATGTTAGTCTCCAATTTTGACCATATTTTTGCCTATATCACGTCAGATCTACCCCCATTCCTTATCCAGTATCATTCCTTTTTGGCCATTACCTTGATACATTTCACATCATTTTGCCCTAAATGGAGCTATTCAAGGTATTCATATGATTTAAATTATTTTTAATGTATTTTGATACTTTAAATTGATACTGATACAAACGTTGCATGAGTTAGGTACTTGTTTCCTTGAAACAAATTTATCAGTACCAGGTACCGGCTTGCACTTAATGGAGATGTCAAAGATTTGTATGATGTTACCAAATTGGAATAACAGTTCCAATTCATATGATTGATCGAGTTATGGATCAGATTTCAAATCTTGAGTTTAATTTCGAAAGAACAGAACGTGATGACTCAGAGCGGGATTATAGAACCATTTTTCATGATGCTTATCTCTATTTTATAGTTCACGCTTCTTGACACTTCGTGTCATGAAGCTGTGAACTTATTTTTAACGAACTTTGAGTCATTTTCGGATCTAAGATTCGCTTAATTAAATGTACCTATGTCCAAGTCTTTTTTTGGGGGATTCATGACTATAGACGGGGAGAAGATCTATATAAACTCAGATCTCTCTCTCAAGAAACATGTTATGATATATTATGTTATGCGACATTGCTGATAATACAAATTCTGTGCATTATATCATATTTTCTGTTAAATGACTTGAGTTTATTTTCGAATTATGGAGCGTGAGGAATGATACAGTTATGCATGGAGTGAATTGATTTAGTTCTGGTTTCATTTTAAGGCGATTGCACCTCTTGGTTGGGCCCGCCAACAGGTTCAATTCGATTTCTCTTTTCTATAGTATAGTTAGTTCGTTTCTAGTTTTAGAATATGTGTGAGAGTTATTTTTAACTTGAAACCGTTCTGTAAATTTCTGTCTTGAATCGGTTTCGTTTAGTTCACTCTTAGTTTGGTATTACCTCGGAGATCATTGAACATTAGAATAAGTTGCTTGCAAGTTGTGGAATTTGATGAATAATCCAATTGTTGCTTAAACTTTCTTAAATTAGTTTAGATTCACTCTGTTTTTAAGTTTCTAGTTTAATCATGATTTGAAATTAGATTTGAACTTAGATTTACTTTGTTCTTAGGGTAGTTCATTGGTGGTTTGGTTAAAGGAAGCTTCCAATATTTGTAGGGTAAAACAGGACATTGATTAGTTTCACTTTTGCTAGATTTAGAATTGTTTGGTATTTAGATTAAATAGAAGGATTTTAAAATGTTCTGTCTTTTATGATCAAGATAGATGTTTTGATGATTAGGTATTAGTTAATGGTAGATAACATTGGATGATTTCTTTGAATTAGGAATAGAAATACATTTGATTAACTTAGAATTGTTTCCATTGATTAATTAGATAAGATATGATCAATTTTAAGATAATAATTAGGATTCAATTTATAAGAGTAAGTTTATGTTTTCTTCTTAGAATAACATTAAGTAAAAGTTAGAATCTTACCAGCACATATAGTCTAGCAACTCTAAGTTTACTTACCCTGGTTTGACAATTTAGTGTTTTCAGATAATTAAAATCATTAATACAGAAGCCTGAGATTTTTGGTGTTGTTGTTGGGGAGATGTTTAGAAGGTAAGTTAGATAATTGATTTGGTTATTTTGAAATGCATTTGGTTTGGTGTGGTATGTTTAGTAGGTTGACGAAAGAGGAGCTGTGAGACGAGGGGTAAGAACCTACACATCTTTTATCACAGGTTCCTCCGAAACCCAATCTTAGTCTTTATTTTATCTAGTATGTTTTCATGAGAAATAGAGATCATAGAGGTAGATTTAGGGGAAACTCAAAACAACAAAAAGAAGAAACCTCCACCCAAAAAGCAATAGAAACTGAGATTGGAACTCTGGTTGAGGAAACCATAGAGAAAAACATAGAATCAGGAACAAAACAAACTGAAATTGGATGAGAAGGGGATAATAACACACAAGAAGAACTTAAACCATTTATCATTTCCCCTCCAAAACCAGGAAACACTACATACCAACAAATTCAAAATCTTGGTGATCCAAACTCGGTCGACATAGTTAATCCAGAAAAGTGCAATCTATTTTCAGGAACCCTAATACTATAGTTTCACAAGTAACAACTACAACTGTTGAATCATAGGTAACATGATCCTCAAAAGAGCCAATAGGAGATAGTTACTCTATCAAAAAGAAT
Source organism: Picea glauca (assembly GCA_000966675.3). Classification (NCBI taxonomy): domain Eukaryota; kingdom Viridiplantae; phylum Streptophyta; class Pinopsida; order Pinales; family Pinaceae; genus Picea; species Picea glauca. Next base: position 876,804 of record JZKD02S0923336.1, on the reverse strand, counting down.
CCAGAGAGGTGGGATTTCATGCCCTCACCAAAGAAAGATCGGATTGCATATACAATTTTTGGTAATCTTTTTAACATGGTAGAAAGAGGGAGAGAATTGGAGAGAAGAGAAAGGGAAATGGATAGAAGAGAGAGGGAGGAAATTCATGTTGAACATGAAGAAGAAGAACAGGTAGAGACTGAGCCAAGACTAGAAACCACCTTTGGGTTTCCAATTTTGGATTTGGTCCAAAATGTCAATATGAAAAATATCCCACCTTCGACACTACCAACCTTTTATGGGAAAAGTAGTGAAGACCCAGATGTATTTCTTTTTGAATTTGATATCCTGTGCAGGAGTTATAATTATCTCCACGATGCACATAAGCTGAAGTTGTTTCCTACTACCTTAAAAGATTATGCATTACGCTGGTTCATGAGTTTAGGAGAGTATAGCATTAGATCTTGGGAAGATATGAAGACAACATTTTTAAAGAAGTACCAAGACTATTGTAGACTCAAGGATTCTCGAAATGATATTTTTAAAATGAAACAATAAGATGAAGAGAGCCTTGAGGATTTCCTAGAAAGGTTTACATATACTCTTCAAAAATCCAAATATAATGATCTCCAAGATGAAGTAATCAAGACTCTTTTCTTAAAAGGGGTTTTAGATGAATACATTGACACTCTCAACTTAATGGCTTTAGGAGACATTTATCAGAAATACTTTGAAGCACTCAGTGAACTATGTAGAACTTATTCGAGAAGTAGGGGGAAAACTGTAAAAAGTGTGAGAGAACTTGTCAACAAAAACACCAAAGTACCCACATCTGGTGGAGTTACTAGAATTGAACTGGGAAACCTTTTGGAAAATTTTAAAACAGATATTTTAGGAATAATTGGCTCTCAGTTAGACACTCTAAAGATTAAGAAAAAACAGGAAGAGGAAAACCCTGTATTAAGCATATTCTGCCTGAAATGTAGAAAAGGCATCCTTTACGAGAATGTCCTTTGGCCAATATTTATGTAGGTGCAATTTATATTGAAAATCATAAAACAGAAGATTGTCCATCCTTACCAGGACTGCAAGCTATATACAAGGGAGGGGAATCTCGAGGAGCTTCATCTGCACCTAAGAGGCCTTGGCAACCTAGGAACCCAAATATGTATCAAGAACCATCCTCACAACCTTTTGACTATTATCCACCTTTTCCTCAACAACAACAAAACCCATGGAACTGGCCAAATTGGCCACCACAAAATGTTCCTGCTCAACCTTGGTTTCAGGGATGGAGAGAACATAATTATTGAAACAATCAACAACAACATGCGGTACCAATTCCCTAGAATCCATGTACTCAATACCTTCCAAACATGCATCAATTATTGCCTGGATTTACTCCACCTCCTCTACCACCTATTCAAAAAAATCCTTCGCAGCCTCATAATCCACCTCGACCCACCATATTACCCGCTCAACCCATTCCAAATCCTAATAACATACCACCTCTGCCACTCCATAATGCTGATTTTCAAAACTTCCCAGCTTACACCATAAACCCCATTTCCATACAAGAAATACAATTGAGATCTGGGAAAACTTGAAATAAAACTCAACCTGTAAAAAGAACAACACCGAAGGTAATTATCCAAGAACATGAAGAAGAACCTGTAGATGATTTATCAGACGGAGTATCTTTAAAATATGTCATCATTCCAAAGAATAAAGTATCTGAATCACAACAAAACATACAAACTCAGGTTCCGCGAACACCTCCTTTTCCTGAGAGGTTGCTTATTGAAAAACCAATTGCTCAATCTGAGTTTGACATCATGAATGAACTAAAAAATGTCCGTGTTAAGATTCCATTGTTACAAGCAATCAGAGATGTTCTGATCTACACCAAGACCATTAGAGAACTTTGCATTAAGAAATCAGGTCGGAAACAGAAAGATCCACCCATGATACACCTGATAGGTTAATTATCGAATTATATATCTGAAACTCCTAATATTGTGAAGTATGCCAACCCTGGGAACCCAATAGTATCAGTTACTATCAATAATGTTTCTATTGGTAATACTTTAGTCGACTTGGGTGCAACCATTAATATAATGATCATCAATACAGTTGAGGTGTTACAACTAAGTCGATTCCTTCGCCCTACCCCTACAGTTCTTGAACTTGCTGATATAACAACTATAAAACCTGTTGGGGTCCTTGATGGCATTCTTGGTACATTAGCTTTGTGGGAATATCCTGTTGACTTCATGATTGTTCACTCAGAAGATTCCATGAAAGGTCATCCAATCATTTTAGGAAGACCTTGGTTGGCTACGACCAATGCTTTCATAGGATGTCGTGGTGGGTATATGTTCATCTCAAATGGCATTTCTTTGCAGAAGCTTACTCTTTTTCCACCTGCTCAACCAGTTACAGAAGAATTATGGTGGCTAAAATGTCCATATCAAGAGAATGATGAGGAAGAACCTTTATTCTCTGTTGATGAATTTCACGCGTTACAAGAACCAATAGAGGATGATGTTTTAAGCCAATTTCTCTCTGTGACAGAAAATGTCAAATTTCCACAAACCTATTTTCAATATGATCAAATTTTCAAAGAGGAATTCCAAGAACGAAGTGAGCCATTCTTCTCATTTTCACCATCTATGGTTTTCACCATTGATGATCATCCAGGATCATATACCATTCCAATAGAAATTAGTCCAGGAAAATGTCTATACATCAATTCTGAATTAAGTCTCAACCAACAGGAGCAGTTAACAAATCGTTTGAAAGAACAATCAGGGGAATTTGCATGGGAGTACACTAATATGAGAGGAGTGCATATTGATACTTGTATTCACCACATATATATCCAACTAGATATAACACCAATAAAACAACCATAGAGGCGTATGAATCCAATCCTGAAATATTTTGTGAAAGAAGAGTTACAAAAATTATTAAACGTGGGGTTCCTTTATCCAATTTCTGACAGCAAGTGGGTTTCAAATTTGATGAATGTTTCTGACGATCCCATCACCTGTCACTCTTTGAGGGCATGTGTTTCGGGCACTTTCCTAGACCCCCCCTAGTTATGTAGAGCATTTGGCTCTGGGTATTTTTTGTTATTTTAGCATTTTTTTACTATTTTTAGCAATTTTGTTATTTTTAGCGTTTTTCTAAATTAATCTCGAATTAAGGGATTAGGGTTTTGGTAGCTGAGGGATACCTAAAATATTGTATATATTGTATTTTGAATGGTGAAATTAATACAATCAAGAGTTGAGAGGTGCGACACGAAGGAAGGCTGGTTTTCTCCTGGTTAAGGGTTTCTAGCATAAATCTTTGTCTACTATGTGTATGAGCCATTCATTACTTTCTATTTTTCTTTAGAATTTGTATGCATTGCTTTAATTCACAGGTTTAAAACTTACATGTGGTATTAGAGCATGTTTTTGGCTTCAAGGGGACGCCTTTGTTGTTGATGTTGATGTTTGGGCAACATAGGGAAGGCTTTCTCTTAGGTTAATAATTAATAATATAATTATTAAATAATATATATAATAAGTAATAATAATAATAAATAGTTATTGATTGTCCAAGGGACACAACCTTTCATGGATGGTCACAATATGTTCTCTATATATGGTGCATTTATCATTGTAATAATGAATCGATCTGACCTAATTTCTTGGAGCGCTGACCTAATTTCCTGGGAAACCTAGTGAGCATTGACATGGTAGTTTTTCTTGAGTTTGAGTTTGAAAATCATGGTGAACTATAATTTCCATGGAATGGATTGTAATTCACATAGTGGGTAGCACCACCATCTCCATCATGACCATCATTATCATCGTTTCAGATATCATTCATTCTTATATGCTATGCTTGATGCAATATTTAAGTCTACCAAAGACGAGGGATGAATGATGGCATACAAAAAGAGTAACAATCGACAAGAGACGAGAAAGGTCGATGTCGAGAATAATATGCTCATGAGGAATTCCAGTTATAAACATGTTTCCATAATCTAAAGGCAATGGGATGAGGATCCAAAATGGATGAATATTAATGAGAAATCTATGCATGGAAGATCTCTCAAGATAGGTGTTTTCAATGGTGAAAAATATTAAGTCGAAGCTACATACAACAAGCATAAAGAATTTTTTCTGTCCTTTCAAACTATGTCGTCTGAAACATTGTGTTTTTCTAATTATATGAGTTATACCAACTCCAACTGCTCATATTTATCTTCGTATGCGGAATCCTTGTGCTCATGTGCTCATATTAAGTTTTACCATTGAAATTCTCAATCTCGATTGTAAAACTGCTCACCATTATCTTTCAACACACGAATCACCACTGTAAAGATCCCATTGAACCCATTTAAACATAATTGAGTAAGAATCCCATATGGTGCTACAAGATCAAAGGCGACCTTAGAGTTGATACACAATGATGTGCTTGGACCTATGTCTGTTCCATCACCAGGTAAATCCATGTATTATGTTTCATTCATAGATGATTTCTCAAGGAACACATGGATTTATTTTCTTTTGTAAGAAATCTGAGGTATTTGATAAATTTAAAGAGTTTAAGGCTTTGGTAGAAAATCAAACATAGAAGAAAATAAAGGTGTTGAGGACAGATAATGGTGGAGAATTATGTGGGAATGAATTCGAAGAGTTATGTAAGAAGTGCAGTATAGAAAGGCATAAGAATACTACATACACACCTTAACATAATGGGGTTGCAAAAAGGATGAACAAGACACTGATGGAAAAAGAAGGGAGCATGCTTAGGGGTGTCGGGTTAGGATAATAATTTTGGGGAGAGGCAGTGGATACTGCATGTTACCAAATAAATAGATTTCCCTCGTCAGGGTTGGTGGAAAAAACTCCACATGAGGTATGGACTGGTAAGAAAACCTCTCTTGAACATCTCAGAGTGTGATGCTTATGTACATGTTCCAAAGGAAAATAAGAGTAAGATGGATAATAAGTATGAAAACTGTATATTTATTGGTTATAAATATTGTATGAAATGTTATAAGATTTGGAACCCAGAAACTAAGAAGATTGTTTATAGTCAGGATGTTGTTTTTAGAGAGGTTAAAGATGTTCCAAAAAGGAATTCCTACCAAAGTAAGAAGGACTTGAGAAAATAGAGTTTGAGTTGGATGCACCAAAATCTGAACCAATGGAAAAAGATGAATCAAAAGAAGAAGAACCTCATACTCCAATATTGAGGAGATCAATGAGGGAAATAAGGAAACCAAAAAGGTATAATCCACCTAATTTCCATGCTAATTTTTTTTTTTATCTATTATTAATGATGATCCCAAAACTGTCACGGAAGTCGTGGATTAAGAGGATAATAAACTCTAGAAGAAGTCCATGGTTGAAGAGATGGATTCCTATAATGAGGCATGGGGTCTAGTTGAGTTTCCAACTGGAAGAAAGGCCATTGAAAAAAATGGGTGTTTAAGAAGAAGTTGAATGCAGAAGGAAAAGTGGAGAAATACAAAGCTCGGTTAATAGAAAAAGGTTATTTTTAGGTAGAGGGAATTGACTTTGGTGAAATTTTTTCTCATATTGCCAAGTTAACTTCTATTATATTTCTTTTATTTGTTGTTGCTGCTTTTGATTTTGAAGTAGAATAGATGGATGTGAAGACAACATTCCTAAATGGGGATTGTTGGACTCCAACCTATTGAAGTAAATTAGAGTGCAATTGATTGTCAATCCGGTGTTTGTAAGACTTAGAAGCACATCCAAAATATATGGATTTAGAGATAAATTTTGTTCTTTCAATGGAAATAAATCAAAGTTAACCTAAATGTTGAGTATGAAAGGAAGTTCTAAGCTTCTTTACAGAAGGTGTATTCATAGATCTCTTACCATTAATCAACAATTAGAGTAGAAAAGCATTCAACTAGTTTTAAGTATTCAAAACAGTAAACATTCAAACTAAACAAGAGATACATTCTTTGCTTTCCCACATTCATCAGCCAGATAACTTGATCAAATAAAACACAACAGTTTTATCTACAACATAATGTAAACTGAACTAAAGCTCATACCAAAATTTGCTTGAAAAGAATGAAAAATGAGACGTGTACTAGCTTGGCAAAGGGGGCCCTCCAGTGCTTCACTTATACACCTAAGTCATCTCAGCTAAGAATGAAATTCCAACAACATTCACATAATCATCTCATAGACATCATCAATAACAAAACACAAAACTGATCTCAAGACTACAAATTCAAAGTTTTCTTCATTAACATAAGGATGTCATACTAGTCCATGTCTTGGAGTATTTATACAAGAGTTTTGAAACTGATAATGCTAAGAAACCTCCTAAAGATAATGATTAGATCCATAAAATATGCTAGGAAGGTCTAATACCCCCTTCAGATCCATAAAATATGCACAAATCCCAAGAAAATCTAAAACTGTCCATGATTTTATGCTAAAACAGGGTATTTTTAGCTGAAGTGGCCCTGTTTGACCAGCGTTGACCGAACACTTGGAAAGATCAGATCTTGAAGCTGATAGGTATTCATCCATCCTTGTACATCAAGGATCATGACCCATGTCTCAGATTTCACCCAGCTATCCTGCGAGTACATGGACCTTGGAGCAATTACGGGATTTAGTCAAATCCTATAATTTCTAATAAATTTTTAATTTTAATACTAAAAATTCAAAAATTCAATTCTTAAGCTAAGGAATGATAAATGTACCTTCCATAAGATATTTTATGGAAAATATGGAATAATATGAAGGAAAAATGGATAGTTTTGGAGGCAAAAGTATAGTTTATGGAGTGGAAGGAAGCATAAAAATGTACTCAACATCTCCTCCAAGAGGAAGACTTTGCATGTCCTCACGAACAAAAAAAAAATGTTCTTGAACCTCTGTCAGTAATCTTCTGCCACCTCTGCTGCCTGCAACAATGTATCCACATTAACCTAAGTTGTATGAAGAAATTTCAGTCTTTGATATTTTTCTTTGTATGCCTTCTTCTGCTGAAACCATTTGTAGGCCTGTTTGGAGATTAGTTTGTTTTGCTTTTGAAGCTTCGTATTCTTTTTCTTCAAGGTTTCATTTTCTTCCTATGTTCTATGGCTTTGAGTCCTTAATATTTTGTTCTCTGTTTTTAAGTACCTTTCCAGGACTTCAATTTCCTTGATCTTTTTCTTCATTTTCTTATCAAGTCCTGATGTGGACCCACCAACGATTTCTTCTATTTGTTCTACTGTCTGTGGAGATTGAGTTTCATCTTTCATATATTCAATTAATTGTTTCACATCTTCTCTCATTTGCTCATATGTGGAAGTTTCTTGTCCTTCAAAATCATCATTTTCCAATGATTGTGTTTTCCCTATCTTTCTTTGTTTCTCCATAGTCTGAAGGTGTGCATACTGTGCTTGATGTGCTTCATTATTTTGGTTTTGTTGGCGTTTCCTTGATTTTCTTTCATATGTGGTGAAAATCTTATCTTTTTTTTGGAATTATTTCTCCATTTTCACCATGCTTCTTGTTCTTCTCCTCCCCATAGGTTGTTTTGAGCTTGTTGCCTTGGGGTTTTGTATTTCTTCCTCATCATTTGTCACAACCAAGATTTGTTCTTCTTCTACTTCCTCTTCCACTGTTTCAAAACTATTCCCATTGATAAACTACTGCCAAGTCAAGTTCTGTTTCTGTAGCTCATGTATGATGATCATTTTAATGAAGCCACAATGATATAGACTCTTTTCTATATTCCTCCCTTGTTTTTGAACAACCTTAGCCATCTTAGAAAAGCTTTGCAGTAGAAAGTAGGGCATGTTAATTTCACAGTCACTTTTTAAATGTTGTAGCAGCTTGATGTGATATAGGTAGATAATACTAAATCTTCCTTCACAAGTTATAAACTTCTGGATGAGATAGGCTAATTCATCCCAAGGATGAATCAACCAACTCCTAGGAATTCCCTTTTTCCAATTGACTGCTGCCACCCTAGATCTGGAAACAAAGGATGGCCATGATTTATCTTTAAAGTGCTTAGTTTTAAAATATCTTTCTCCTGTTTGAGGTAATCCAGTGACCTGTGCAATTATATCTTCAGAGATTCTAATAGTGAGGTTTCCAACAATGGCCCTTTCCCCATCAAATGAATGAGCAAATTTTAAAGCAAATTCCTCATAACACCCATAAAATATCTCAAAGAAGGTTATCCATTGGTTTTTTTCAAGAACTTGCATACAGTCTCTGTGAATTTCTGAGGGGTTAAATCTTTCTGGTTCAAACCTAGATACCATCCTTCAGATTTTTAAGAGAATGAAGAAAAATTCATTGCTCAAGAGAAGGTCTATTCTTGTTC
>JZKD02S0923336.1:817815-850482 GCA_000966675.3 Picea glauca | reverse complement strand
TATATATATATATGTTGAGTGATCTATATATATATTCATAGTTGAATTCATCAAGATCTTATTTAAAAATAATTTTGGATCTAATTTGAAATATATATATTTTTTTTCTCAAGAAATTTTGGAAAAAATGGGATATGAAAAATATGTGTACATGTATTTTATGAAAAAGGACAAATAAGATTGTTCATTTGATTTCATCATCATTCATTCGGTCCCATCACTTATAAGATTTTAAAGAGTACAATTTTTTTTAAATGTATTAAAATATTTATATTTTTCTATCTCAAAGATTAAAAAAGTGTGAAAAAATAAATAATTAAAAGTTAAACGAATACAAAGTCAACTATGAACTTATTATAACAAGTGCCACTACAGTGACGATGTTCTTGTTGAGAAGGTTTTTGTAGTTTGATTTGGATTGAGAGGTTTTTGATAGTTTGATTTGGATCACATGGGTAAAATTGGTGCTATAGGTGATGCTTATATATATGTGGGGTTTATAATAGTAGGTAAGCCATTCTCAATAGTAAGTTTTATTATTTAAGTAATTAACTGATACTAGGTTCTATTAATAATTGCTTTGGAACCAATGTAAACTAGTTTTCTAATAAAGGGCCCTACCTATAATGGAAAGGTGAACCCCCTACACACTTTTTTTATTAGTCCATGTCGTAGGCATATAGGGACTATAGTGATCAATAAATCGTTGACCTCGTATTAGATTGTGCATTGACCATAAATATTTCCACATTATCTATTGTTGGAATAAGGGAAGTGAAAACATTGATTTTTATATAATAGAAAGTATCATGTTTGTCAAGATTTGATTGGACAACGGATTGGAGCTCTTATTGTCGGCTTTGCTATTCCCAATGTTATATATCTTGGCATATCCAAAGTATTAGATCGTATATGGTTTTTTTGAATCATATCTTTTATTATGCATTGGTCGAAGGTGGATTAATGCTAGCATTAGTTCGAATGTTTCCTTTAGCATTTTCTTCTAGGTAGAATACATTCTCTACCATATTACTATGTGTGATTTTTTTTTTATTGTTGCGTGCTTCGAGAGAACAGGCCTGCCACACTACATTTTTTCTTAAATGCTTGCACAGGGCTATTCCCTTCGATGATCCTGATAGTCTTAAGTGTTTAACTAACAGCTTTGATAGTCTTAAATGTTTATTGTACAGATGTGTTGCAATACAGTTTCGTTCATGGTCGACATCACTGCTCCAGTGGTCGATGCTCGTTCGCTTCTTCGTTCCATGATTCTTGTTCTTGTTTGATTCAACTTTGCAAAGTTGAGATCCTGTAGTTGCAGTTCGACCTCTTCGTGGTTGTTCAATGGTTTGTTGTACTTCAACTTTGCAAGCTGTTGGACCTGTTGTTGCAGTTTCCAGTTTTTTTAGCTGAGCTCTTGTCATCCCTCGTTGACAGGTAAGTTTCCATGTTCTTGATATTTTTCAATGGTGGGAGTCCCTGCCTCCAAATTCTATTGCAGACCATCTTTGTATGTGCTCTTGATTTCTGTTCTTGGAAACCATGCGTCTTCATATGTCGGCTGCCACGTCCATAGCTTTTCCAAAAATTGCAATGCAGAGGGGTTGACGGAAAGTAGTTCAGAGCTATAAGAAGAGGGAACCATCCGGCAGGGAGTAGACACAGGTAATGCTTTTATTGTGTTGGTTGGAAAACTGTGTTCACTTGCTCTCTTTCTGCTGAGTAAAGTTATGGTCTTATTTGTTTTCGTTGTTTCTTCTGTTTGGTTTAGTTTCAAGTGTGGGTTTGTTTTCTTCTCATCTGCTATGGGGACTAGGGGGGATTGAAGTTGAGAAGAAGAAGGTTGAAATATACATATGGGGATTGGTACCCAGTTCCGTGCTTGTAGTTTTCCTATGTTGCTTTCCTTTTTTTTGGCTACCTTTTATTTTTTTTCCCTCTTTTTCTCTGTTTTCATACAAACTGAAAGTATCTAGCAAACAACTTCAAAATCACAGTTCAAGAGATGAAAGAAGTAATAGATGTTGAGTCGTATGAAATAGATACACAGTCCATTATACATGACAACATTGACGTGGTTTTGCATAGCAATGGCCTTTTTAGATTGGATGCATTCTCGTATACTGTTGGGGATTCCCTTTTCGATACATTCCAGGTTCTACTGCATTTCTGGTATTCGTTGACTGACCTATGCAATGGATTGATAGATTATTTCTTGAGATGTTTTAAAAATGGTGATGGCGAGGCTTTGGAGTCCTATGAATATGAACTGGAATCTGATTTTCTTCGACAGTTGCATGGAATAGATAATGTCGCTATGTATTTATCAAAGATGCGGTTGTCTGCATCTCCAGTTCTACCTGCACATGAGAGGGGACTTTGGGGAGATACATTTTTTATACGTTGGTTGTCTAACTGGCTCAATATATCAGTTGGAGTATGGTCATTGACAAGAAAAACAAGATATCTACTATTCAACAAAACTGCATCTGACAATCCATATTGCATCTTGTTCCATGATGCCAATGCCATCAGTGGTCATTATGAACCATTGTTGTACAAAAAAATGTCCATATGCAATGTTGAAGGGCCTCATATTTACTTGTCCGTCATTTTCAAAGACCTTGAATTGCAATGGAAATAGATTTTGCATCGCATAGATTGCCATGGTTTACAACTGACAACAAATGTTGTGTCTAGCCGTGGAGACAATCTGTTCAATGCAATTTGCCGCTTAGTGGCAGCAGAGTTCAATGTTCAGTCGATGTGGCTTTACACTATACAATCATTTTGCAATGCAATTATAGGCGATAACCAACAGGATTTTAGGTGCTTGCATCAACACCTTTGCCCATATCTCTTAGAAAATATGCCGACATTTGGAACTTGGCAGGAATACCTTGTGAACATGGCGCTTCCATATGAAAGAGGGAATGTGGAGAGTTTCATATTGTGTTTGCAATGGTTTTCTATGATATTCAGAGTGAATATCCATGTCTGGTCGGCCTTGCTAGATGGCACTGTCCATTCCTGGTTTACTGATTCAAATTATGATCAAACAATTGACATCCTCCCGTTGAAAACAGATACAACACATATCCATTATGAACCTTTGCTTGGACATGTAGGTATTTCAGGTTTGAATGTCCATGCCACCCAAACAACATCGAATTTGCATACATGTCAAATGCTTTTTAGTGAGAATGAGACTCGTCCGGGTTGCGATATGGGCATACATGGCTTGAAAAAAAAAACCATGTGTCAAATTCATCATAGTTGTGATGAGGCCATACAGGGCTTAAACAAAAAACGTAGAGTAAGTTATCACAACTTGAAAAAAGTTCTGCGTCAAATTCATCCCAGTTGTGATAAGGCCATAGAGGCCTTAAACAAAAAACGTAAACTAGTTTATGAGAAGCTGAGTCAGAGTGAAATTAATCCCAGTTTCCATCAGCTCATCGTGCCCTTGGGAAAGAAACGTAGAGTAAGTTACCAAAACTTGAAAACGGTCATGCACGAGATAAAAAAATACATTTCTAGGCTTCCTTTTAGAGAGAAACTCACATATCACAATCTAAAGAAATTTGTTCTTTCAGAACATAAAAAAAGACAGGTATGGTCGGATATCCTAGAATGGTCATGCAATTGTTCAAGAAACAATTTCTACCCATACTTCCCTGTGAAAGAAAAATGCAAGACAGACCTACATGAAACAAATTAAAGACACTCCTTCCATTGCATGTGCAATTTGTGAACAATTGAATTTTTAAAAAACACTAAGTCTTTCATACCTGATTTGCAAGCAGAATACCTCCACTTGACAGTGCATGAGAAACCATTTTCCAGTGGCAAAGTTTGTCTTCCATGAAAATGGTCGCTTGAAAATGGAAAAATGCCACAGTTTGCAACCCATGACCAAATAAGATGTAATACACCACTAGCAGATGTAAGTGCACTTACATAACTTGAGGAGAGACTTGTGTCTCTGCAAATTGCATTTTCTCAAATCAGACCTTGAGGCTATAAACGACCCCAAATGGGCTTAACATGATCAATTATTAATGTGCATGTTCAGCTAGATGTTGTGCAAAAAGCGTTGCCACAATTCAATAACAATCCACTAACAATTTTTGTGGCTTTGAAAAGACGCTTGCGATAAAAAAATGCCTATCAGACAGGCAAAGTGTGTGTGCATGATTTTATGAAAGAATTAAAGGAATTATGTTCCAGGGCCATGTACAAAGCACAAAACATTTGTATAAATGGAAACTGGAACAATTTTCTTGCAGAAGAGGATGACAACTCTGCAGACACTCTTGAAAATCCTAGTGATTTTGATACAAGTGATGAATAGGAGAATGAAACGCATGCTGAAACATTGGTGCATGGATTCACTGATTCACAGTGCATTCGTGACTTGCAAGACAAAATTCTCGAATTGCACCTACCGAGGGATAACGTCCACTTGGAATATTCAAGGACAAATTCGTTGAGGAAATGAACTTTCCAACACTCTTCTATGGAGATCCATGTGCCAATGATATTACAGAACGATTCAGTTATTATAAAATAGTCCAATGGGAGCTACTGCATTCAAGCGGTTACATCTCCTGTCACATAACAAATTTGTTTTTCAAAACAATGCGCATAATAGTAGAGCAAGTTATGTCTTCCATGTGGTTCCAAATAAAAAAAGGCCAGTTACAAGGAAGAAAGTTGTTGGCCAAGGATGTGAAGTACAAAGTAAATCTAGAAAAAATTCTGAAATCTGATATTGGATACATAGATTTCAAAAACATTCGCACCTCTCCTGACTATTTGCAAAAAGAAAAAAAAATATTTTTGCAATGATCCGACAATTGGGCCCGCCAACATTTTTCATCACATTTACAAGTGCAGAGCATTGCTGGGATCCATTGGTGGCTGCCATATCTGACTTGCATAGGAACAGGAAACATAAAAAAGAAACCGATACACTGGAAAATAATGACATTGACTACCTCATAAGAAAAGTCCCAGTGACATGTACTTGCTACTATATATATAGAATAAATTCTTTGAGACAATTGATATGCCATGAAGAAACATTTTTCGGAAAAATATTGGACTACTTTTTTGTGACTAAATTCCAGAATAGGGGAAATGAACATGACCACACACTGTTGTAGATAGAGGGTGCACCAGTCTATGGAGCTAATAACAATTCAGAGATCGAACAATTTGTGGATAAATACATAATATGCAACACAAATCATTTGGATCTAGAACTTGCCAAAGTCCATAGACATTACCATACAAGAAGTTGTATAAAATGAAAGAACTCGCATTGCAGATACAACTTTCCCATGCCGCCAATGAGAGCTACAAGAATCATAGAGCCACTTAGTTTAGAGGACAATGTTGTTGTTGAGAAATCTAAATCCTTGTTCGCATTTCTAGAACAAGGAGAATTTAACGATTTTATGAGCTTTGATGCCTTCTTGACAGAGGTCAATGTATCAGAAGATGAGTACATCCAAGCCATACAATGTACGCTTAGGAAACCAACAATTTTCCTTAAACGAAAACTTTCCCATATTTGGAACAACAGTTTCTCCAAGGACATGCCATTTATGTGGAAATCAAATACAGATGCCCAGTATGTGCTCAATGCATATGCTGCAACATCGTACTGTACCTCGTATATGACAAAGGTTGACAAATCTATGACAAGTGAATTCAGAAGAATACACAAAGAACATGAAAGAAGTCATATTGATGCCATACAAATGATATTCACACTTGGCAATACGTTGCTTAATATTCAACAAATGTCTGCTCAATAAGAAGTTCACATTGCACTTTCCCTGCCCCTCACTTGTAGTTCAAGAAAATTTGTCATCATAAACACATATCCACTTGAAAAATGCACATTTGTGCTTAAACCACCACTTTTTCTACAACAAGAGCCTGCGAATTCAGAAGACATGCTATGTTGCTCTATTGTTGATTATTACGTCCGACGTCCATCTCCTATTAGGCATATCTTCTTAGTAGAATTCGTATCACATTACAAAAAAAATGGTGCACCCATATCAAAAAGAAAAAAACCCTCTGTGATATGGTTTGTCAAATACAATAAACATTGTGACTATGAAAAATATTGTAGAGAAAAACTGTTGTTGTACGTTCCGTTCGATGAAAACAAAGAGACATTAAAACATAACTTCTCTACATGGGAGGCTGACTATGTTGCGTCTGAGACTATAGTGCACGTCAATGAATCTAGATTTACCTACAATGTTAATCCAACATGGGGTGATCTAGAAGTTGCACTTAATGACCTAGAAAACCCTGGCGATCATGATGAGACATTCACAAACCGAAAAACAACCAGAGCTCCTTCCGAGTCCTATGACTTACAAGCGGATTTGCCTCATCCTCCAGCAGGTGGAAGTGAAAAACGTATCAATCTTGGTTTTCAAGTCACAAACATCCTTTCCTAATTGAAAATAATGAATACCACAGAATAAGACGTCTATTGAATCGCGAACAACAAACAATTCTAAAGGACATTGCTCTTAAAAAAACGCTTGAAGATGGACAATCCTGTGCACTTGTTCCTTATAGGCAGAGCGGGAACATGCAAGACATTCATAATGAAAGCACTATTCCAAATGCTTATACGAATCTATGATTCAAACAATTCCTTTGATCTTATGAAACCAAAAGGCCTAATAGTTGCATACATAAGAAAAACTACATATAATGCTAGTGGAACAACAATCCACTCTACATTTTTAATGCCTTTTAACAAGTCACAGTTTCTTCCACTTAGCAAGGAAATGTTGGATACATTATCTAAGCTTTATGAGGAACTCTAACTTGTCTCTATAGATGAATCATATTTGATTGGGATTCGGTTCTTGTATTCCATTGACAACCGACTAAGAAGCATAAAACATGTGCACACGAAATACTTTGGAAACATTGACATGATATTCTGTGCGGATCTTTACCAGGCATAGCCCATCCAAGATTCTTTGATATTTGAACAACCTACCGTTAACATGGAAACAATCACCCATGACTTCTGGAGAGACAATATTAAATGCTTTGAGTTGCATACTAAAATGCACCAGACAGATGAAACATTCATTGCAATTCTGAATAGAATGCACACAAACAACCAAACATATGATGACTTGAACCATATAAATTCGAGGTGCTTACGACCTGCACCAACAGAACCAACGTTCCCTTACCTGTTCTACATAAATAAGGATGTTGCAATGCATAATAGCCACATGCTATCGCTCATGCCTGGCAATGATATCATCATAAATTCTATTGACTTGGAAGAAGACAACCATGGAAATGTGCCACGTCATGAACATTAAGTTACTTTACCTTTGCAACTTGTCCTCAAATTAGAAATGCTAGTTGAAATATATGCCTGTAACTATGATTCACAGGATGGCTTGGTGAATGGTGCAGATGGAATTCTCAAAGGCTATACGAAGACAGAAAAATTTGATGTCCTTTGGATTAAGTTCCATGAACCACATATAGGCAAGTTGTCTTATCTATATAATTCAAACACCGGAAGCGATTGCACACCTATTTTGCGAATATCGAAGCCAGTATTGACATCAACAAAGACAGGCCAGCTGAAGATTCTAAAACATTTTCCGATTAAACTTTCATTTGCACGTACAATCCATAGATCACAAGGACTAACACTTGATAATGTTGCATTTCAACCTGCTAGAATTCAGATACATGTACTTGTATACACAGCATTGTCCCGTGTCAGAATCATAGACTCCTTGTATTTACTAAGTCCTCTCACAAAAGATAACTTCAAAGTGAAACATAAAGTTGATATTGAAATGGAACAACTGAGGACCACCGCAAAATGGCAACTGCACTATTATTACCAATCCATACAAACAAATTCATCTGTATCAATTCTCTCGCTTAACACACACAACTTAAATGCACACATGGATGATATACTGAATGACTATGATATAATGCAATCCGATATTCTGTGCTTCCAAGAAACACACATGGCATTATGCATGCAGAACAAACAATTCCCAAATCACAATTGCATATCAAGTTACATTACACATGGGGTGATGATACTAGTGAAAAAACATGTACCAATTTTGGACCATATACATATCCAAGAAAAGAATGTTGAAGTGGTGCTTGCAATTTTTTTTTCCATGGAATAGAAGTTGCAAAACTGAATCTATATGTTGCTCCCCATGCAACATTCTCTAACATAGTAGATGTTATTTCCAATGCATTGGGCCATTTCCATCTGAATGGACCCATTGTACTTGTAGGAGACTTCAATATTGACATGCTCCAAAATAGTGGCAGGACAGAAGAATTGGAAAACTACATGTGCAAATACAATCTCCGCTTTCTTTTGAACAACACAACCCATCTGCAAAACACACTTATTGACCATATTTGGTCCAATGTGCTCATTCCTCATTATAATATGTTTATCTTAGACACATATTGGTTTGATCACGATACAATTGGTATTGCACTTGAATTATGAGATATACATCAAGCATATTGCAAAGTCATATTTCTATGTTTCAAAGCATATCTGTATAACTTGTTGCAAAAAAAAATAAAAAAATCTATCCAAGTTCTTGGTTTTCCCTAATTTCTACACATACTATTCTGGTGAGCATACATTCGGTGTTGTACTTGAATTATAAAATATACATTATGCAAAAAAAAGAAGAAGGTACATCCTCCTAAAAACTATTTGTTACTCTATTCATCTTATTCTGTTTCTTTTAGTATATGTACATCGTACTTGCCTTTTTCTTTGAATCTCAACTTATGTTCATATCCCTTTTGTTTTGTAATTTTGTTGATAGAAACAAACATGAAATCTAGATGTCGCAAAGAACTCCTACCAGAGATGTAGAGGAATCCATGAAAAGGTGCATTTTTTTTTTTGCCCGTGTTCCATACTAAACAATTTTTTGTTTACTTTGTCTGTATTTGTTGAACTTGTTTGCAGCTATGTTTTTCTTTTTATTTTTTTTTGCGCCTAGAGCCCTCCAGTCTGCAGGTCCGCCATCCAACATAAATTGAATGTTGAGCCAACCAACCTGCAAGTCCACTTGTCAATTTGTATATTGCCCAACTATGGGTGCTATTTCCAGGACACAAAACATTAGAGGCCTAATGTACAACCCGCAAGTCCGCGGTCCAAATAAGTGGCTAAGTATGGAATAAGGGATCTGTGCATATTTGGTATGTATTGCTCCTTTCTGGGAGCCTGCCAGGCTTGGAGTCTGTGTCAATTTGTATATCGCGGAAATCGACCCAATGTAAAGCCTGCAAGTCCGTGATCCAAATAAGTGGCTAAGTATGGAATAAGGGATCTATGCATATTTGGTATGTATTGCTCGTTTCTGGGAGTCCACCAGCCCTGGAGCTTGTGTGTCAATTTTATATCGCGGAAATCACTAGAACTAGAATGTTGAGCCGACCAACCCACAAATCCGCTTGTCAATTGACAAATGTTGAGCTGGCCAGCCCGCAAATCCGCTTGTCAATTTATTATCATAAGTTTTTGACCCCGCCAGCCCGAGAACCCACGATCTAGAAACTGTACATGCTCTATAAAATCTCAGCCACCCCACAAGTCTGCTTGTCAATTTGTATATCGCGGAAGTGTGTGTGCTATTTGTAGGACACGAAACAATAGAGGCCTATTTTTTTATCTCGCTAGCCCGAGAACCCGCGATCCAGAAAGTGGCCAAGTATGGAATGCAATATTCATACATGCTCTAGAAAATCTCATGTCCATACTTTATAAAGGTACATATTTAGTTTATCCTAGTTTCTACACATACTGATCTAGTAACCACAATTGGTGTTGCACATGAATTATGAAATATGCATTGGGAGTCAGATTGAGCCCTTTGGTTTGCTTAGCCAATTTTTAGCCTGCCAGCCCGAGAACCTGCTATCCAAATACTGCACATGCTTTCCTTCGCTATGCTCCCTGAGAGCCTACACAAAGTTTTACTTTCCATACTTAGCCACTTTCCCACAATTCCCCAAATATACAAACCCTCCGCTGAACTACAACATCATGCCCTCTTACGTTTTACGTGTTTTGCAGTCAACAATTCTAACTCATGTAGTTCCACCATTGGACACTCACCAGTTTCACCCTGTACTTTTAGACTTGGCCATTCCTTGCTTGCTCTTCCCTGTCCCTGTCACCTTCGCACATGTCCATAATAATAAATAATGTTTATATATATATATGTGTGTGTGTGTGTGTGTGTGTGTGTCTTGTCTCTAAATATTCAATGCTAACAAGTGACCGTGCAGGCACCGTCTAGGCTGTCATTGATGCGTGCAAGGCTCGAGAAGTTATGCCATTAATGCAATATTTGCGAAGGTTTTTCTTAGTCATTCCCAGTCTTAATTTCAAATACCATGGAATGTCATTCACACGCTGCCAACTTGGTTCCTTCACGAAACCTCCAATCCTTAAATGTTCTTCATCGTAACCACCACCTTCGCACTTCTAAGTATGCAATGATTAAGCTTTACTTCTAACATGTCACCATACATCACGCATAGATATTGTCATTAATGAGGAGATTTTCCATTCGCATGCATTGAACCAACGTTTCCGGGGCGTTATATTGTCCCCTCCATTTCTTCATTTCAAGCAGCGTTTGGAGCAAACCAACATTTTCATAAACTACTGACAGTAGCCCCACAACAATTTTGTAGAAATACAATGAACATCTTCCACATGAGCTTCCCGTGCAGAAGACGGGAAAAAGAACTATAGGGGAGGCACATCAACCTGAAATTTATAGTGAAAACATGGATCTTGATGCCGATCTAGATAGCATATTCTGCAACCTTCATAAGCCCGGGGACGATATTCACCATTCCTACTCAATGGACATGGTTGATACCAAATTTTTTTATGAAGATGAATCCTTTGTATTCCAAAGTGTTGTTTTTGAAAGAGAATCAAAAAAATTAATCATTGAAAAAAGAGACGTAAAAAATAAGAAAAGAAAACACCGTTCAGAACTTGACCTTGCAAATATGCAGCCATCCAAAATCTCTCAACTTCACGTGGAAACCAGAGATGGTCTTCGTGATTCTGTTGGAGCCATTGAGGCCGAGAATGCTGGACTAAAGAACCGGATTAAGGAATTAGAGGAAGCTTTGTTTCCTATGCCATTGCTTGGCAGTCCTTTGGAAATAGCCATGCTCGCAACTACCTCCCCCCCTGCACCAAATCTAAAAGGCTCCTCCAGTTTCCTCGCATCTTGTAGAGGATATGTTGAGAAAAATATCAACAAAAGAATGCAATTGATTACCAAGGCCTGGGAAACATCACATAATATGGATTCCCTAGGGAGAAGGGCACATAAATTGCTCCAACTTCTGCAGGCAGATTTAAAAAATGAAGAAACTTTATATTTTCACATGGTCATCCCTTTTGCCTTTCATGTCAACAACATGCCAGACACGACAAGAAGACAACATGATCTTTCGTCCAAAAAATGACTCACTCAATTAGAAGCATGCTGGAAAGAGAAGGTGAAGAACTTGTATCTCATCGTCCAATCATGTGAGCAAGCAATATCAAAGAAAGAAACATTACTCACAAAGCTCACCAAAATAGAGTTAGTAGGAAGGACAAATGACTTCCAGGACCCCAGCTTAATTGTCAACTCACTGGCGTTAACTAAATAAGCTTTCGATAAACAAGTTGATAATTTTAAGGCCTTGTCTTTACAAAAAAATTACAGGATTCTTGAATATCATGAAGAAGAGGTGGACAACTGGCTAGTCCGCTATTCGGTAGAGAATGGAGACATTCATGAGGCTCTGTGTAATCTTTCAATTGATCTAAGCAAATTAGAAAATGAACTTTTCAGCATTAAAATCCGGAATGACATCAACATCGCCCCCTTGAGAAGCTATATTGAAGAGAACTTGAAGTGGGTCGCCGATGAAATGCAACAGGAAAATGCATAAATCCTTTGTTTATCAATCCAGTTATTCAAGCTGGCCGGCGACAAAAACCAACAGGAAAAGGCATCAACAAGAAAATACCAAAATTACTTATATGCACCATGCCTGTAAGTGTATATTGATAGTCCTTTCTTTATCAATCCAGTTATTCCACCTTTTCTGAGTAGAAATCTATAGCCAAAAACGAATATCTTCCCATTTCTACTTTTCAGGTATTACACTCTACTGTGTCCGACTTCTTCTTTCCACAATCCTATTTCTTGTACATATTTCTCTTATGGTCCATGGGAGCCCCAATCCCAATCTATATGACAAACACATTTACATTTCCAGGGATATGTAACAAGCTATTCTTTTTTTCATATATTCCAAATAAAACTATTCTTTTGTCTCCTTATATATTTATGTGTTCCTAGATTTTTATCTTCAGCTATGATGAATGTGAAGATATTCTGTTTATTTTATCTCAATTTATTTATTTATTTATTTATTTTTCTGATGCATATTTTCTCCTGCCTGGTCATTTTCAAAATTAAGTATGAGATAAATCACTCACTCAAATTTGAGATATCATATTTCACACACACACACACATGTTTCTTTAAATTTCCAGGAATATGTAACACGTTTTATTATTTTTTTATATAAATGTCATAACATTGTGCCTAAGTACTTTTTTGCTACTCGCACAAATAGAGAATGTCATTTCTTGCATCTTTACCAGCTATCCTTCATACTGCTTGCCACAAAGGCCCTTAAAATTAAAATAGTCCACAAGTTCGCTTGTCAATTTCTATATCACAGAACTCTGGGTGCTCTTTGTAGGCCATCGAAGAATAAAGGCCCAATTTTCAACCTGTCAGCCCGAGAACCCGCGATCCAAAAACTGCCTACATATGGAATGAGGGCTCTGTACAAGTATGGAATGAGGGCTACGTGCAAGTATGGAATCAGGGCTCCGTGCATGCTCTATAAAATACCATCCCCATACTTTATAAAAGTACATATTTCATATGTATAAAAGTAAATATCTACTTTAAAAAATTACGTATTTGGTATGTATAATTTATGTTGTCTAGGAACCTATAATTTGATAAATTTCAATTTCTTGTGTCCAGGATCCCCTGTTTTAAAGAAAACTAATTCGAGAATGCTATTTTTTTGGTCCTTTTCTCCACCACCCTATGTAACAGACATTATTACTGTTTTTTTATGTTTTTGTCCACCAATGTATGTAAAACCTCTTTAAAGAAAACTAATTCACGAATGCTAAAAATTTTGGACATGAATCCCTTGAAATTCAAATAGTTCGCAAGTCTAATTGTTAATTTGTATATCACAGAACTATCGGTGCTAGTTTTAGGACACAGAACAACAAAAGCCCGATTTTCAGGTCCCCATCCCGAGAACACGCCATCCAAAAATTGGCTAAGTATGGAATGAGGGTTGCGTGCATGCTCTATATATCTAGTTATTCAAATTACATATTTGGTATGTATAATTTATGCTGTCCAGGAGCCTATAATTTCACAAATTTCAATTTCTTGTGTCCAAGAGCCCTTGTTTTAAAGAAAACTAATTTGGGAATGCTAGTTTTTTTTGTGCTTTTGTCCACGAACCTATGTAACAGACGTAGGTCCTTAAAATTCAAATAGTCCACAAGTTCGATTGTCAATTTGTATATTGTGGAACTCTGGGTGCTATTTGTAGGACACAAAACAATAAAAGCCCAATTTTCAGCCTGCCAGCCCGAGAACCTGTGACCCAAAAACTGGCTAAGTATGGGGTGATAGATTTCAATTTCTTGTGTCCATGAGCCCCTATTTTAAAGAAAATTAATTTAGGAATGCTATATTTTTTCATACTTTCTTCCACCAGCCTATGTAACAGATGTCAGTACTATTTTTTAAAGAAAACTAATTTGATAAATTTCAATTTCTTGTGTCCAGGAGCCCTTGTTTTAAAGAAAACTAATTTGGGTACTATTTTTTAAAGAAAACTAATTTGATAAATTTCAATTTCTTGTGTCAAGGAGCCCTTGTTTTAAAGATAACTAATTCAAGAATGCTAGTTTTTTTTGTGCTTTTATCCACGAACCTATGTAACAGATGTAGGTCCTTAAAATTCAAATAGTCTACAAGTCCGATTGTCAATTTGTATATCGTGGAACTCTGGTTGCTATTTGTAGGGAAAGAAACAACAGAAGCCCAATTTTCAGCCTGCCAGCCCGAGAATCCGCGATCCAAAAACTGGCTAAGTATGGGGTGATAGATTTCAATTTCTTGTGTCCAGGAGCCCCTATTTTAAAGAAAACTAATTTGGGGATGCTATTTTTTTCATACTTTTGTCCACCAGCCTATGTAACAGACGTCAGTACTATTTTTTTGTCAACCAACGTATGTAAAAAGAAAAACTAATTCAGGAGTGCTAAATTTTTTTGACATGAGCCCCTTAAAATTCAAATAGCTCGCAAGTCCCATTATCAATTTGTATATCATGGAACTCTCGGTGCTATTTGTAGGGCACAGAACAACAAAAGCACAATTTTCAGCCCGCCAGCCCGAGAACCCAAAATGAGGGTTTCGTGCCTGCTCTATATATCTACTTAATCAAATTACATATTTTGTATGTATAATTTATGTTGTCCAGGAACCTATAATTTGATAAATTTCAATTTCTTGTCTCCAAGAGCCCTTGTTTTAAAGAAAACTAATTCCAGAATGCTAGTTTTTTTTGTTCTTTTGTCCACGAACCTATGTAATAGACGTAGGCCCTTAAATTTCAAATAGTTGGCAAGTCCAATTGTCAATTTGTATATCGCGGAACTCTGGGTGCTATTTGTAGGCGACATAACAACACAAGCCCAATTTTCAGAACGCCAGCACGAGAACCCGCGATCCAAAAATTCAAATACTCTGCAAGTTCGGTTGTCAATTTGTATATCGCGAAACTCTCGGTGCTATTTGTAGGGCACGAAACAACAAAAGCCCAATTTTTAGCCAGCCAGCCCGAGAACGCAGAATGAAGGTTCTGTGCATGCTCTATATATCTAGTTAATCAAATTAACTAGTATTTTAAAGAAAACTCGAAGCTATGTAACATACATAGCCCCTTAAATTTCAAATAGTCCACAAATTCGATTGTCAACAGAAGCCCAATTTTCAACGTGCCAGCCCAAGAACCCGCATCCTCTATATATCTACTTAATCAAATTACATATTTGGTATGCATAATTTATGCAGTCCACGAACTTATAATTTGAAAAATTTCAATTTCTTGTGTCCAGGAGCCCTTGTTTTAAAGAAAACTAATCCGGGAATGCTAGTTTTTTTGTGCTTTTGTCCATGAACCTGTGTAACAGAAGTAGGCCCTTAAATTTCAAATAGTCCACAACTCTGATTGTCAATTTGTATTTCGGAACTCTGGGTGTTATTTATAGGCCACGGAACAAGAAAGCCCGATTTTCAGCGCGTTAGCCTGACAACCCGCGATCCAAAAACTGACAAGTATGGAATCTCTTTCCCATACTTCATAAATGTACATATTTCGTATGTATAAAAGTAAATATCTACTTTATAAAGTTACAAATTTCATATGTATAATTTATGCTATCCAGGAACCTATAATTTGATAAATTTCAATTTCTATTATGTCCACGAGCCCTTGTTTTAAAGAAAACTAATTCGGGAATGCTAATTCTTTTGTGTTTTTCTCCACGAACCTATGTAACATACATTACTACTATTTTTTTGTGTTTTTTTCCACCAATGTATGTAGAAAACTACTTCGGGAATGCTAATTTTTTTGTGTCCAAGAACCTTTTAAATGTTAATACTTTTTGATAAATTTCGGGAAAAAATTAATTCGGGAATACTATATTCTGCATGGAAACCACATGTACTTCAACTTCCTGCCCACGTGTTTGTACTCGGTCGCATTGTTTCCCATTCCAACCTGGCAAGGACTACGCTGCCATGCAACACTTGTTTAAGTAATTAATTGATAATAGGGCTCTATAATAATTGCTTTGAAACTTGTGTAAACTAGTTTTCCAATAAAGGGACCTACCTATAATGGAAAGGTGAACCCCCTACATAATGTTGGGAAACATAACCCTCTCTATGTATTTAATATGTGTTCCAGTCATCCACGTACCAACTACTATAGCATTAGCTTAGTTGTTGGTTTGTTTAAATGTGATCAAAGATTGCCTTAATGACTTCTGAAGCTCACGTTCCATTCAAAAATGTGATTCTACTTGCTCAAAGGTTAAGTGCATAGGATTTATATTGGATGTAATCCCTACAAAATCAATATTATATATGTCAACCTTTAATTAACAAGATTTGTTGGATTCACCCTATTTCTTGGTTTTTCTGCAGAAGGAGATCATTCAATAGATTCTCCCTATTTTTTGGGTTTTTAGCAGAAGGAGATCATTCAATAGCTTGGCATCCTCAAATTTCCTATTGTAAGTGGAGCGATTTCTCCCAACATGCCTACAATTGTAATTTACAGTACATATGTAGGTAAAGCATGCTAAACTGATTAAAATAAATTCCCAACATTTTATTCTACGTTTGGGTGTATTGAACCTCAAATTCACCAACGTCTAGCTACATATCAAACATGAACTTAAATGAATTTGGATCAAATCTAATTATAGACAACTTTATGAATTGCATGTCATTCTTTAAATGTGGCAAGCAATTTCTTAACGAATTAAACAAATTTATAACATATTTGAATATCAAAAACTCCTCCATGGAAAAAATTGCCTAAATCTTTTTTCCGTCCCATCTTTGGGAGCTCACAAACAATATATAAGAACAATTAAAGAATTCCTAGGTAAGCGTGAGCATAAAATAAGCTTATCTACCCTTGTTATCACACATGTTTCAGTCTGACATGTCCATCCCTGAATGGCATACAATGAGATACCAACCAAATCTTCCATCGAACATGTGTGTTTTTCACTTTGATAGTTGGAAACATGTGCTATATAATTTTCCATTAGCAATGGACAACTGGCATACAACAAGAAACCAATCAAATCCTCAAATGTTTAAAACATTATTGCCAATTGGAAGACGTGGGTTTGAGCAGTGGATAAAAACTGGGTGTCGATGCATAAATCCAGGCACCTTTGTTGACCTCAGGGAGGGGAATCGATTCTTACACAAACATAATACTCCCTAATGATAGCTAGTCATGCAACACCTATGTAAGAACAACCAGTGCGTGGTCCGGTTTGTTTCACTCTTTTTCCGTGGTTTCATCTCATCAGGATGGATCGCCCTACCCGAGATCTCAACCAGGCTGGGGTTCTGGGAAGCTGTATCAAAATCTATGCCCCAACGTTACATATATTAGGGCCTTAGGGTGGTGGGTGCAATAGATTGGAATCTATAGGTTTTCTCCATGTTGTAGATATTCCAACAACAAATGAGTTGAAATGAAAATCAATGTTGAAATACACAGAAATGAAAAGCAATGACCAGGTGATCGAAAGGTAGTTAATGCATAATCCCCCATGCTAGCCTCATCACCATGCAAGAAACAAATGAACCTACTTACATTCCAATAACCCATGGTGGAGCGTAACGAAGTTGGTGGAGCATTCAAACATCAATCAATAGTATCAGTTTTCTATTCCAACTATAGTAATTCCAATAACAACTCTCAATATGGGTTCAGGGTTGCTTCCTAAATATATAAATCTCTACCATCCCCAACAATAGGAGCAAGGGATTGTTTTTTATGTTTCTTTGTTTTGGAAAACAAACAAAAGCACAGGAACTTAAGAGGGAACAACTAGCCTCTATAGAAATCCAACAAAAAGCTACCCATGTTCGCTCAACAATAGTGAGTGAGTTTGTGTTTGAAAAATGAAAGATCAGTTTACATTTAAGATTTAAAATTGAAACATGAAAAATGAATTTAATGGAAGATTTGATAGTTTTTAACATATTGTTTCTATGGTTAATTGGTTTGGTTAGAGATTTTCTAATATCAACCACGCAAGTCCATTTTTTGTACAATTGATGTAGTTGTATTGTAAAAAAGTAGGAGTAAATTTCAAAGTGTTTATTATTTAGGAGAAGCCTTTTTGTGAGAAATTAGACTCCCCAGTGAAAAATTTCATAAAAATATTATGCCCAACAAAATATAATTTTGATGCTAAATAATATTGTATCCACCTAAATTGTCTCTCAATTCAGAAATGAAACTGAAACTACTACTAAGCCATCTCTCAATCTGGAAATGAAACTAAAACCATTGGTGCTTACTTTGTTGCTGCCACCTATGATGTTGCCTTCTTTGCTCCTTTTGTATATGTTTTTGACAACCTTGCCTTCTTTTCTCCTTTTGTATCTGTTTTTGACAACCTTGCCTTCTTTGCTCGCTTTTTGTTTGTTTATGATAGAATTGCAACTTGGTTTGTTGTTGAAGCTTTCACTAGTTAAAGACCCAAACTTTACAATTAGTATTGAATCACTAATAAGAAATAAAGATCATATATCTTACTAATGAATTGTATTGTGATTGTATGTAGTTTGTAATTCGATAGGCCAAGCTCAATTGTAGGTTCAAGATCTTGCAAAGTTTGACCAACAACTTTAACCAACCAACAACTAGTTATTTTACATTCAGGATAGCTTTATCAGAGTGGAGCAACCCGCTGATGCGGTGAGGCCGTCATCCGCTAAATAGATAAGGACAAGAAGTATAAGGTGTAGAGTATTTCAAAGAAAAAGTGTTAATGCACTCTCACACTAACATGGGAAGTGTTAATGCACTTTCACACTAATAGGGGAAGTGTTAATGCACTCTAACATTTACAACAGAAGTGTTAATGCACTGAAACTTAAAACTTAGGTTATAATGAAAAAATTGCATTGTATCTTGACAATAAGACTAACGAAACAATAAAACATTGGGAAGAAATGAAAAACAAAACATTGGGAAGAGTGAAATCTGCAATAAGAATTCAAATATATTGTCCAATGAAATTAAAAAGAATATTTTTTTTTATTATATAAAAAATAAAATTTTGAATTTGCTATCTTTAATTATGAGTTTATTATCTTGATCATTAAAGATTGAGAAAAAATGTATAATCAAACACAAAAGTAATACCAAGTCAACGAAGAATTGAATGCTATAATCACTGGCCTTTGACACACTAATAATACCTAACCTTGTACAACCACTAATACCTCACATCTTGAATATAACTATTGTGTTGTAGACAAGACGTGGGGAGATTTCAAAATTGTTTGAGTATAGATGCATGTATTTGGCATTAATGGTCTTGCCTCACTATCATGGAACACCCCTTATGAGATCTGGCATAGTCTTTTCAGATGTCTATTGTGTGGCCTTAAAGACAAAAGGTAATTTGTGCTCTCATGGCATGCAAGCGTTTGAAAAATTAGTAGGAGAACGATTGGGTCCCACTTTTATTAATTATAATAAATGAGTAGCCCGGGGATGCATAAACGAAGTGTAGCAATAGAAGGATGGTGCCCATCGACAAAAGGCAATGTAGATGAAAGTGTTAGATAAACGTCATAGATGAGGTGGATGAACATTCTAGATGCTTCGGACTGTATGAGTCTATTACAAAGTTGAAATTTAATTATTCTTTTCTCCTTCTCGATAATATAAATTTAATTTATTATTTTAAAAAACGTATTAACATGCATGCTTCTTTATCACATACCCTATGATGATAATCAAATGCAAAGTAAATACGTTTAGCATTTCGTTATATCTATTTATTAGAATTAAGAATATTTATTTTTTAATAGGTTATAGATTGGAATTGAGAGACGGTACGATATGTATACTTATATAAATTAAATATTAAAATGGGTATTTAAAAAAGATTTTTGATCTTTTATTTTTTAATTTTCGAGGAAATATAACTGTGCATATGTTATAACATATGCACTGTGAATATGTTATAACATATGTAAATTAAATATTAAAATGGGTATTTAAAAAAGATTTTTGATCTTTTATTTTTTAATTTTCGAGGAAATATATTTGTAGAAAACTCTTTGAATACTTTCTCATGTTTTATAGATGGATTTCCCTATGTTTCATGGATGGTAAGTGGGGTAACTGTTGGTCTTGATTATGGGGTCTCTCTTTGAGAGAATCAAGAAAGTCAAAACTGTGATCAACAACAAGCATGATAACTCATGTCTAGCTCTAGACTAATTGAGCTAACCTTAAGGCCTCTGATCTTTTATCTTATAAACAAAGAAATTTCATAAATCAATTTGAGTTTTAACCAGATTCTAATATTAAATTAGATGCTAATAACTATTATTATTATATATTATTGCAATAAGTAATATATAATAATAATATATTATTATTATATATTATTGAAATATACTTGTAGAGAACTCTCTGAATACTTTCTCATGTTTTATAGATGGATTTCCCCATGTTTCATGGATGGTAAGTGGGGTAACTGTTGGCCTTGATTATGGGGTCTCTCTTTGAGGGAATCAAGAAAGTCAAACCTGTGATCAACAACAAGCATGATAACTCATGTCTAGCTCTAGACTAATTGAGTTAACCTTAAGGCTTCTGATCTTTTATCTTATAAACAAAGAAATTTCATAAATCAATTTGAGGTTTAACTAGATTCTAATATTAAATTAGATGCTAATAACTATTATTATTATATATTATTGCAATAAGTATTTTGAGACTTGTGATTTTGGAGTATAACCTTAAATTGTTTCTAATTGGTTAAAGGTATGGTGATGGAAAATCATTAGTCTGTCAAAGAATAAAACTTTGGTCCAAGTGGAGTGCTCAAGCTTCCCATGCCAAGAATAGTGGGAATGATGACCAATGACACCTAGATTGGACCTTGGCTACATTTTGACAATTGAAATTGAATTATGAAGCCAACATGGTATACCAAATGAAGGTTTTCCCCCTAATCCAACAACTTGGCAATAGAAATAAGTGGTTATTGCAATGAGTCGACAAATTGAATTTTCTCCCACTTCATTAAAAAAAAATAATATATATCATCATGATTACTTTTATTTAATTACATAATAAATAATATCCACTATACAATTAATTTAAAATGTGTAATGTAACATAACATTAATAAACAAGTTGAAAGAAAATTTGAAAAATATAACTTAGAAAAAAAACTCTCAATAATAATAAAAAAATATGTGCACAAAATATATAATTATATATAATTATTTTATTTCAAAAATTTCAAAAATTTATAAATTTTTATTTTAATTTTTTCATTCTTTTTAATAATAAAAAATTTAAAATAAAAATTAATTTACATTCATTTTTTTGTTTGTTAGTTTGTCTTTGACGTGTGCATTTAAGTCGTCAAAATCATTTGGGGATCGCACTAGGCCTGAACCACACCAACCTTTAATATGGTTGGATTTTTTGTCCCCACAGGTTTCGAACCGGTAACTTTAACATCACATAGTGCCTTAACAACACTCTGTCACTCCTACATCTCGGGGACTTAATTTACATTCATTTTAATTATCAAAATAAAATAAAATTTAAACTTATAAGAAGGTTAAACATTTTATATTTTTATTTGCCATTACTATAATTTGATCAAACAATCTTGATCAAAATTATAATTTTGAATGGTTGAATCATTCTTTTTAATGTAAAGTGGATAAGACCATCCAAAATCTCTAGTGCAATCTAATAATATAATGCTAATATTTAATATTTACAATTCCATCAAATCCAAAATAATTCTTACCAATTTTAAGCCAAAAATATATGTTTTCTTTCTTATTATTTTAAGTTTAAAAAACACAATTCTTAACATATTTAAAAACTTATATTAATATACATCCTTTTAAATTAAATATCAAATCATTGTATTTAAGAAAGTATTCACTTTTTAAACTTTTATTCTTATTGTAGGGTCCTGTTTTGGCATGTTTGGTATAAAGGATCTCATTTTCACTGTTTACCTTGCCATTTACCTATTTTGTTACCTCAAGATGACATCTATTTATTATTTTACCTTTAAAGTGCATGTTTTACTCAAGAGGTAATTATTCTAGCCTAATATTGCATTTCCCTTGTTTTAATGAATAAGATATATTTGAATTGTTTTGAGTTGATGAGATTATTAGATTTTTTCCTGTAGCATAGATCTGCTACCATAAATCATCTAGAAGCATGTTTTTAGAAGGAGTTTTTCCATGACATTTCTGGGTAAATGAAGATGAATTTGGCAAATCCAAGACATGGATTTTGTGCAGGACATGATAATTCGAGTAATACACAAGCAAATTTCTCAGAAAATGCATGACTAGGGAAATATGGGCAGATCTTCCAGATGGGTTTTCCCAAAAATCCATGTTTTTGACTGGATCTCGTAACCACCTCAAAGGTTATGATACTTGTGGAACTTCCTAGCCAAATTGAGGACATGGGTTATGTTGAGGAATATGTACACATGGATTCATGTTGTCTAATTCGACTAAAGCTCCAACGATGAACCCGTTGTTCGCCGTAAATTCCCTAGACAACCAAATCATGCAACATGCAAATTATGTTAGGATTTCATGCCTTCGTTCATGAAATCATAACAAGATATCCAAATATGTATTTCTACTCTGTTAATTAATCTCTCTAGATCATATATTGTAACCTCTTAATTATCTTTAGCAAACAATGGTTTGGTATGGGATCAAGTGCACTAGAAATACTCATTTTGGTTGAAACACAATTTTATAAATATTGAAGGCATTCATGCCTGAGGGAGATAGTTATAGCTAGAGATAGGAACAAAATGTTGGATTACTGAGAGGTGGGTGAATTGATAATAGAGCTTTTTAATCCTTTTAACCACAATATGTAAGTGTTATTTATCTTTATGATCAATATACCATTATCATTCAACAAGTGCATAGTAAATAAACCATGAACAATGAACAATCATACACATACACAATACACCAATATTTTTACGCGGAAACCCAATGCGAGAGAAAACCACATAATGCTTTTTCTTATATGTCTTTAAGAATTACATTCATTGGAAGCACCAACTTCCTTTGTTCTCTAGCTGCAACTTGAAGGAGGCTCTGACCCCCTATATTTTTAGGATACAACCTGAGGGAATCTCTAACTCCCCAATTCTATGGATACAACTATAAGGAGGCTAAACCCCCCTATGTTCTCCTGATACAAACGGAAGGTGGATACAACCACCTATCCTTTCCCCATCCTACCGCCCTAAAATATAAGTAAAATGATGAAACCACTTCCACACTATCATAGTGAGATATACCACTGTAAACATGTGCCAATCTGTGCCAACAACCTGTAACCAGCCTATACCAATAGCCTATGATCAATCTGTACTTGTAACCTTCTCATTCCAAGAAAAACCAACAAGTACGAGACCTGTATGTGTTGTAGATCGGGTAGGTATGTGATTTGTCTGTAATGAAGCCTGCGTATGTATGTGGTATGTCTATACTCCATCCTGCATATGCCTTCTAAAAACTAGGGTTTTCACCTTTCTAGAAAATTATGACCCTTTGTTTCCTCTGTCACATCAACCTGCAACCTGACACTGTGTCTAAACTATATTTTTTTCCTATGCATACATCCTCATACATATCCTTTAACCAAATGCATCTATGTCTCTCTAGTCATGTGCCATACATGTGTATACAATCATGATCAAGTGTGATAACCCTCACATGGACTAGGCAACAAGCCCTTACTGTTATTCAGCCTCAAACTATACCAACAACTTCACAACCACTTCACAAACACTTCACAACCACTTCACAACCAAAACCCTCAACCATGTACCAAGAAAAACCCTTAACCATATGCCAAGAAATACAAGATGTTCCTCAACACTAGCAAGATGTACCAACGATGAATATCAAATATGCCAACATTGTAGTTCTATAGATCTGGTTTATACAGTAAGTGCCATGCAACCAATAACCTCTCTAGGGAAAATCGTCAAACACCCATAACCATTTCTCATGTAGACAACAAAATCCAACTACACATAGAAATAAGACATACCTTTTGAACTTGTAGATAGATTTGTTGTATTTGATCATTGTGGACCTTTCTGGGAGCTTGCTTTCAAACTCTAGAGACCTGACATCTTCATCTCCTCAAGTTTTCATGTCTTTTTCCAACTGTACATGCCCTGTTACATTGTCATCCCGCGTACGTACGCACCCTTCTCCATTGTAGCCTACACACGCCTAAAAAAATAGGGCTTTTCAGTATTATCTGCAGTTCCAAAACTTTCATGATCAACCCTTCGTGCTACCTCAGACTTGTGTAACTTCAGATGTATCAATGAGTACATGCAATAAACCTTACACAATAATAGATATTCAATGTCCTCAATAGGTGCTAATAGGAGATCCTTTCCCTCTTATTTATACTTCCATGTAGCTTCCTCAAGGGGTTACCTTCTAACCAACTTAACCCAATTTTCTTCTTTCAGGGCTAACCCACTTCTAACCACTTGTCCACTTATAAACACTTTATCCACAAATAGTAAACTCTCCACTTCTAGTTGCAACTAATTTATTTTTAATGATTTTCTTATTGCAACAACTTAACCCATGATTAACTCCTAGTCTCACCCATTTGACTAGTCAACTTCTTCTAGGAGCTTCTAGAATAATTTGACTTATTCGACCTTCTAGATAACTCATGAGGGTTCTCCAACTTCACAAGGCCATAACTCTCTAATCGTGAGGAGTTATGTGACGTTCCACATATCACCAAAAATGGCATGACATGTACTATCAATCTAGAATAGTATTACCTGCAAATATACTAACCTTCATACCATTATACATCAAACAAACTTAAGTCCCTTAACCATACTGTTGGGGCTACTGGAATTTGCTACTAGACTTGCTTCAAGGGTTGAAATCAATGAAAAACAACCCAATTAATCAACAATATCCCCCTTTGGAATTGATGGCAACACTCCGATGCAATATTGAATTCATATCACTTATGCTCCTTCTCTGACCATCGCTCCCCCTGTAAACATGCCTATTTTCTCTCTCTCCAAGCATCTAACTCTCTATCCCGCATATGATGAATCTTTCCCTCTTTTACATCTATGGAAAAGGAAACTTCACATTGGGGATAATCCCCCTAATTGAACTGTCCTTGCGGATACTCCCCCTGACTGAACTCTTTCTAAAATTTATCCCCCAAACTGAACTGTCCTCTTTATGGTGCTTCCTCGTGTAAATATAAGACATATAAGATAAGCATTCAAAAGCATTCATTTTGGAGTAGAAATTACTCTGAGTCTCTGTCAAAGATACTCAAAGGCTTCCCTTGGAAGCGATTTTGTAAAGATATATGAAACCTATTCTTTTGTTCCCACATATTAAACTCTGATGTTATTCTCTACTACCTGTTCCTGTAGAAAGTGGTACTTGATTGGAATGTGCTTCGTCTTGGAGAGCATCACTGGATTCTTTGAGATATTGATGGCACTTGTATTATCACAATATATTGGTATAGGCTCATCATACTCAACCTATATATCTTTCAAAGTTTTTTTCATCCATAGAAAATGTGTACAACATGATGTTGCTACAATATACTCTACTCCAGCTGTAGACAATGATACTGATGATTGTTTCTTTCTTAGTCAAAATACCAAGCACTCACCCAAGTAGAACACTGCTCCACTTGTACTTCTTTGGTCATCAATGAAACCTACCCAATCTGCATATGTGTAGGCAATAAGTGATAGATCCTTTCCTTTTGGATACCATAATCCAAACTCTTTTGTACCCTTGAGATATATGAATATCCTCTTTACTGCTAGAACATGTGATTCCTTTGGTGCTGCTTGAAATCATGGCACTTGTCCAACTACCTACATTACTTTTGGTCTGGATGTTGTCACATAAAGTAGGCTGCCAATCATTGACCTGTACCGCCTTTGATCTGTAGACTTTGAATCATCATATTTACTTAACTTGCAGTTGGTTTTCATAAGAGTATTGACGGGTTTGCAATCCTCCATTCTGAACCTCTTTAACATTTCTATGATATACTTGGTTTGAGAAATAAAAATGTCTTGGTTGCTTTGACATATCTGAAGACCCTGAAAGAAGGATAGTTCTCCAAGTAATGAAATTTCAAATTCATTCTACATATCCCTTACAAATTTCTGGATCAACCTATCATCATCACTTCCAAAAATAATATCATCACCATAAAATTCAATTAATAAAATACTATCTTGAGTTACCTTGATGTAGAGAATAGACTAATATTTGTTGTCCAACTATTATTAAGGGATAATAATAGTCGACATACATCTATAAATAGAATTCGCTCACCATCTATAAATAGACATCATCTTTAAATAGAATTTTCTCATCATCTAAAAATAGACTTCCACCTAAAAATAGCCTGAGGCTCCATCCTAGTGTAGGTGCATAATTTTCACTAGGATATTCTTGTTGAATCTCAACATTGACACATACATGAGGTGTATAGTTGATGATGTTGGTACATCTTGATGATTCATAGTTTATGTGTATTTGATGCATGATTGGTACATATTTGGTGCATGGTTGATGCACTCATTGATGGTACAGGTTGAGGTACAGGTTGGTGCATGGTTGATGCACCTTTTTATGGTACAGGTTGTTTGGACGGGTTATTGTGACAGGTTATTTGTAAAGGTTTGATGCATGGTTGATGCATTTGTTTATGGTACAGGTTGATGTATGGTACATGTTGGCATAGGTTATTGGTACAGGTTGTTACAAGTTGATTACAGGTTGATTGGTATAGGTTTACATCAATATATCTCACAATGATAGTGTGACAGTGATTCCATCATTCTACTTCTACGTCAGGGCGGTTGGATGGGGAAAGGACAGGTGGTTGTAGCCACCTTTTGGTTGTAGCCAGAGAACATAGAGGGTTGTAGCCTCCTTCTGGTTGTAGCCAGAGAATTGTGGAGTTGGAGCTTCCTTCAGTTTGTAGCCTGAGAAACTAGGGGGTTGGAGCCTCCTTCTAGTTGCAGCTGGAAAACAAAGGAAGTTGGTGCTTCCAATGAATGCAATTCTTAAATACATATAAGAAAAATCAATTCGTGGTTTTCTCCCGCTTTGGGTTTCCATGTAAAAACACTGGTGTACTATGTATGTGTATGATTGATCATTTGTTCATTGTTTATTTACTCTGCAACTATTGGATGATAATGATGTTAGAATATAATGGATGTACTCATTTAACCATAGACAATATAGCAATATTGTCACCCAACCATAGGCTGAATCCACTCCCGAGCACCTTAACCTTAACATAGAATCATTCCAGAAGAAAACCCTAGATTGGATAGCTAAACAAAGGTAGCACACCTTTCTCCAAGAATAGCGCACCAAGCAAGAGTAACAAGATCTGATCAGAGAGTCTAAACCATAACCAAGAGAGAGTCCAAGCCAAAACTGAAATTTTCTATTTGCAGCAGCTATAACAACATCTCTCCTCCAAACTTGCACACAAACTGGCCAACTGTAGTGTGCAGAAGTGTTGCTTCTACAGTTATGAGAATACTGGCAAGAATGAAGACTGGCCTCTTGTATTTATACTATTTCTGGCAGACTGCTTGGGCGGACTTCTCATTCTGGGTAATAATTCTTTAGTATATATCATTTTCTTTAGCCGACTTCATCTCTTGGAGGCTAATAACCTAATACAAGTCATTATCTTGAGCTGACTTGTCTTCTAGGGTTATTAACCAATTAATTAGGGTTTCTTCTTGCTTCCCGAAATATTATATTCTCGCCACGTTTACATGTGGAAGTAAATACCTCCTACAAATACCATAATATCAACAATCCCTCCTAGCTAGGGAGGTATTGAAGGCAATGGTATTGAGCACAAATATACCATTCAACTTGTAACATCATCATAGTCGTACAGACTATCTCATGATTAGATCATGAGCACCATCATCAATATCAATGTCATCAGCTGCATCATCTCTCGAAACCATACTCCATCTGAGTAATCAAACATGATGTTGAATAAGTCACTCACTCCACAGAGTGACAGAAGAACCATTCTTTTAATACAGACATATGTGCTAGAAGAATAAATGTCTTGGACCATTTTTTGTCTGGGGAATCTTTTGTCCATTGATCATCCATCTAGCTGATAATCATTTCCAACACTACTGATAGTCTTCAAGGCAATCAGAACAAAGTCATTCAATAGAACACAAATGTGTCTATCCATAGTAGTACACAACTACAATCCAGTGGTACACTACCACACCAAGTAGCACACAGATACTTAATCAGTGATAGATAATCACAATCAGTGGAACACATCCACCATAGTAGTATACATCTATTGTCCGGAGACATACAATCTCCATAATAATCATATCATCTGGTGTCAACCTACATAGAAAACATTGTTATGATATAAACTGAATCATTTGGGCCATTCTTCCACTCAGATCTATGAGATCTGGAAGAGCATCTGCCCTTAGAAGGTAAAAAATCAATGATGAGCTATCTGGACTATTCTTCTCAAGCAAGGAAGAATAACTGTCCCGATTTCTGAGCCTGGACCATTCACCTATCTAGTCCATTCCTCCAACACTAAACAAAGTGAAACCTGGAGAGAATGAACCTGCCTTAGGGAATGCCTGTCCCTGATTGCTGAACCTAGATCATTCACCTATCTGGGCCATTCCTCCAACACTAAACAAACTACAACCTAGAGAGAATGAATCTTCCCTAGGGAATGACTGTCTGGACCATTTCCTAAGGAAATGATTGTCCTGCACCAATCTCCAAAACAAACCATTCTTTGAAATTGCTCACAACTATGAGCTTCAAAAGAATGACTATCCAGCGAGGCAAACCATTCTTCTTGACCACTACTGAGAGTGACCGTCAAGAAAATAGACTGTCCTAGACCATTCCCCCACACTGGCCATAAGGGGAATCGTTGTCTATGGTAAATCATCAATCCATTGAACCATTTTCATTAAGAAAACGACTATTTGATCTGGACCATTTTCTGAACTGGAAAATGCCTGCCCGTCAGAAATCTCAAACCACTTTCCATACTGGAAAGGAACTGCTTATCCTGGACCATTTTTTGAACTGGAAAATGACTTTCCATAAATCAATAACACATCACTGCTCCCTCCCAACCTGGGAGTCATCTCTTCCTTTTCCAATAAGGAATTCGTCTCCACGAGCTCCAACTTAAGTACACAATATCTTTCATCTTGGATAGAGGCTTTACCAAAATGTCTTCTTATTTGCTCATCTGTGGATATACATATTGGAGAACCACTTTCTCTTTTCCAGACTTCATCATGGAGAATGTAATGCTCGATATCAATGTACTTCGGTCTTTCTGGAACACTGGTTTTCTGAAGGCTTCATATAGCTTTGATCATTACAATATATAATAGTTGAATTCAACTCTTTTGTTTCCTTCTAGCTCATAACATCGTGGAAAGACTCAAAATGGAACATATCCATGTGGTACTTCTTCTGCTATCATGAGAGTTTGTCATGGATTGGCAATCCTTCATCCTGGAGTTCTGAGTAACCATTCCGATACAATATTTCTGTTATAGAAAGTTTTCACCACGCTTCTGCTGTGCATTGGAGGTTCTCCACCAAGTTGTCTTATTTCATCTGTATACAAGGGTCTCTTTTTGGTATACCTCAAAGTCTTGAGGTTGTTCTACATATGCTCCTTGTTCAATTATTTTGGAGAACAGTCTTTGCATTCATATGATGTAAACTCCAACCCATGGATATTGCGGACGATATAATGGCTCATGTAGAGGTATGCCTAGTTTACTGGAACAAGCAATCATCATAGTCTTCTCCCTCCATATGGGAGAACCTCTAGTTTTGGATCTCACAATTCTTACATTCATAAGTCTTCCATACATTTTTCTTCATCAGTTCCTCTGCTTGATTTCTTTTAGTGAGTTTAGATCAGGCTGGTAGTCTTGTGATTCTCAATACAATGACTGGTTGTTTTGGATTTTCCTTCTCTCTTGGAATCTTCATGTTCTTCCTCATGTTTCTCTTTAGTTCTTGGGTCCATGGAGTTTTATATAGATTCCATGCCCTAAAGATTCCAACTCCTTTCTTTCATCATAGGATCATGGATGTGGATGGACAACCAGGGATATTTTAAGGCTTCTTTTCGAAAAAGGCTTCTTCTAAAGTCAAACTGAACATGTACTTCTTTTCATGGCTGCTGCCATGGATATATACTTCATCATCTTCAATGAATCATAATATTATCTCCCTCCTAATACTTTCTTCATGTATGAATGCATGCTCTTCTTTTGGAAATATATAATCAACTCCCTCCATCTAACATAGTCCACGCTTTTGTCTGCATCCTTATTGCCTTCTGCAAAGTGTCATAATTCTTTCTCCAATTTCCTCTAGATTGTTGACTTTTTTCTGTCTTTACTTTTTCTAGGTTTCTTCAAGATTGATTCTGATTTCAGCTTATCTTGCAGCTGTTACTTATGTAATATCTTCCACATGAATTGTTACCAGGGGTTGTTGATGTACTTCATCCTTTCATGTGTATTTCCTGACTTGTAGCAAGTCCTCATTTTGTTGATATTCCATAGGTGTAGTTTCTTTTGAACATCTTATCTTCTAAGAGATAGATATGCAAGATATGTACAGAAACTATGTAAACATGGTATGTACAAGAACTGTGAGGAGTAATGTTACCTTGTCTTAGAAGAAGAAGTTTGTTTTATCTTGCTTAGTCTTCTTTGAAGATTCATTTTCTTTGACAACTGATGCTTCGTGTGTCTCCTTCCTTTTCTTTAGCTCGAGACAATGATTCTTGCAGTGACCATATTTTCGATAGTTGAAGCATTGTATTTATGACATATCTTTCTCTTGATTTGGCTTCTTCCTTGAGCCAAACTTCCTTTTGTTCGTGAAATTATTGAATCTTGCTGTGAAGGCTTGATCATCGTATTTCTTTTGAGGTTTATATTTTGCACTAATTCTTGATTATTCTTATGCACAACAAGTCCAAAGTTCTTCAAATGTAGGATACTCCTTCCTTGTGTTCATGCTTGCAGAAAATGCATCCCATGTCTTGGGAAGACCGTTGAGTACTATATTTACCAGTTCCTTCTATGAAATGACTTCTTCAATAGCTTGTAGTTGATCTCTTAACTGAGATATTTTCACAAAGTATGATGTTATGTTGTCATCATCATTCATCTTCATGTCATGAAGCTCATTCTTCAGACTCATTACTTGTCCAATGTTTCTGACTGAGAATAGTTTTGTTACGGCATCGTACATCTTATTAGATGAATCAAGATGGGAGATGTAGGGTATCAAGTGGTATTTTATATAATCCACTATGATACTCATGGAATTGATGTCAATGTCTTTGAACTTCTCCATAACTGCAACATTCTGCAGTTCCTTCTCTTTTCCTTCTTCAAACTCTGGTTCCACAATCTTTCCTTTCACGATATCCAACACTTTAATCTTGGAAAGGATGAGATCAATCCTTGTATTCCATGCTCTGAAGTTAGAATCCCCTTCTAACTTGTTTTTTGACTTCATAGAGTAAGTCATGGCTGCTTTGACTTGGTCAACCCTAGATTTGACCAAAAACTCAAACTTGACATCTTAGCTTGCTGAGAGTACCAGGAGATGCGCTAGGTTGGGGTGCACTAGTCTATCAAGGAATTAGGTCAATCTCTTAACTTAATGTACCT
Source organism: Picea glauca (assembly GCA_000966675.3). Lineage (NCBI taxonomy): Eukaryota > Viridiplantae > Streptophyta > Pinopsida > Pinales > Pinaceae > Picea > Picea glauca. The sequence continues at coordinate 818,612 of JZKD02S0923336.1, read as the reverse complement.
CAATGAGAGGGTAAGGGTTTCATTGATGCAATAGAAACTGGCTGCAACTACAACTACAAATCAATAAATCCTCCCAACCTATCTTCCATTGGTTAGACTGTTCGAAGATAGTGTGGGCCCATAACATGTTATAATATAATGGATGTGCTCGTTTAACCAAGACAATATAGCAATATTTTCACCCAACCATAGGTTGAAGCCAGTCCCAAGCACCTTAACCTTGACAGAGAATCATTCCAGAAGCAAACCCTAGACTGGATAACCAAACAAAGGTGGTGCACCTTTCTCCAAGGATAGCGCACCAAGCAAGAGTAACAAGAGCTGATCAAAGAGTCCAAACCATAACCAAGAGAGAGTCCAAGACAAAACCAAAATCTGCTAGTTGCAGCAGCTGCAACAACAACTCTCGTCCAAACTTGCGCACAAATTGGCCAACTGCAGTGCGCACAAGTGCTGCTTCTACAGTTCTAAGAATACTAGCCAGAATGAAGACTAGCCTCCTGTATTTATACTATTTTTGGCAGACTGCCTGGGCCGACTTCTCATTCTGGGTACTAATTCTTTAGTATATATCATTTCCTTTAGCTGACTTCTTCTCTTGGATGCTAATAACCTAATACAATTCATTCTCTTGAGCCAACTTGTCTTCTAGGGTTATTAACCAATTACTTAGGGTTTCTTCTTGCTTCCCAGAATATTCTATTCTCATCAGGTTTACATATGGAGGTAAATACCTCCCGCAACTACCATAATATCAACAAATGTTACATTGATATAACACTTGCATTTTGTGGTTA
>JZKD02S0923336.1:804350-815340 GCA_000966675.3 Picea glauca | reverse complement strand
AACTTCCAGGGCCATTTTGAGGGCCTAAATGAAGGTTTTTCGAGATTGAGGTTCTCAATGATAACCGAAGGCATGATTGAGCCCCCAAAATGAATCTCCTCGATGATACCTTTCCAACGAGCTATCACACGCCTAAAACAAAGATCGTATGCAAAAGTTACGACCCTGGGAAGTTGATGCACCAACTTACCCGAACGGGGCCCACATGACTTTTGGCGCTCCATCTCCTAGGGTTAGGTTTTTGGATGTCTAGGACTTTTGGCATTCCCGTTTATTGTAAAAGGGCCTTCAGACCCTCATTGTAACCATCTTCTTGCGAATGCGAGTAGCCGTCACATCTCTTCTCAGAGATAAGCTACCACCATTCTAGCGAGTCTTTCACTCTGTATTTTTACAGTGTCTGTACATTTGTTTGATTAATAGAAATCGTGTATTACTGTATATCTGTGTTTATGGTTGCATCTCTAATACATTTTTGTTATATTATTGAATATCTGCAATATCTCTGTGCATTTCTTTATTATATCTCCACTCTCATTTCGTGTTGAAAATAATCCGGATCATGATGAATACACTTCAGAGAAGGAATTGTTCTGAGCCATCTGGCTTAGAGACTCCCAGATAATATGAATAATAGACAGTGGGAGTCTATGCGGTAGCTGAGACAAACCAGTTAACCATCCTTCGAGCAACCTGTAGAATTTGATTAGACAGATTCAGTGCATTCATTTAGCAGAAGTACAATATGATAGATTAATCAGTTGTAGTAGTACTTCATGATAGTACAATGAAATATGAGTCAAAATTATGGATAGTTGTGTAGCAGAGTCTTGAAAAATATGGACAGATATGGACGCAAAATCATCTTTTCTGAACGGGGAACTTAAAGAAGAAGTCTACATTGAACAACTGGTTCCTAGAGAATGGTACTCTAGACTGGATAAATATCTACAACAGGCAAGGTTCAGAAAAGGAAGTGCAGACAACAACCTCTACATCAAGAAATTTTCAAAGGATATGCAAAATGAATTTGAAATGTCATTACTTAGAGAACTATCCTTCTTTCTGGGTCTTTAGATATCTCAAAGCAACCAAGGAATTTTTGTTTCTCAAACTAAGTATATCAGAGAAATGCTAAAGAGGTTTGGAATGGAAGATTGCAAACGAGTTACCACTGCTATGCAAACTAGTTTCAAGTTGATAAAAAATGATGATTCAAAGTCTACAGACCAGAGGCAATACAGGTCAATGATTAGTAACTTACTATATGTGAAAACATCTAGAACATATGTAATGTAGGAAGTTGGACAGGTGGCACGATTTCAAGCAACACCAAAGGAATCACATGTATTAGCAGTGAAGAGGAGTTTCAAATATCTCAAAGGAACAAAAGAGTTTGGATTATGGTATCCAAAAGGAAAGGATCTATCACTTATTTCCTACACAGATGCAAATTGGACATGTTGCATTGATGACCGATGAAGCACTAGTGGAGCAACATTCTACTTGGATATACAGGTTGAGTATGATGAGCCCATTCCAATCTATTGTGATAATACAAGTGCCATCCGTATCTCAAAGAACCCGATGATGCACTCCATGATGAAGCACATTCCAATAAAGTATCACTTTCTACAGGAACATGTTTCAGAGAAGAATATCAGAGTTGAATATGTGGGCACAAAATAACAAGTGCCATACATCTTTACAAAACCACTTCCAAGTGAATCCTTTGAGTGTTTTCGCCAGAGATTCAGAGTAATTTCTACTCCAAAATGAATTCTTTTGAATGCTTATCTTATATGTCTCATATTTACACGAGGAAGCACCATAAAGAGGATAGTTCAGGTTGGGGGATCAATTTCAGGAAGATTTCAGTCAGGGGGAGTATACCCAAGGACAGTTCAGTTAGGGGGAGAAGCCCCTGATAAAAAGATACCTTTGCCATTGATGACAAAGGGGGAGACATTTATCAGATGCAAAGGTAAATGATTGGAGAAAGAGAACAGAGGCATGGTTCCAGGTGGAGAGATGGTAACAGGGGGATCATGAGTGATATGACTTCAGTATTGCATCAGAGTTTTGATATCAATGCCAAAGAGGGATATTGTTGATTATTTGGGTTGGTTTTCATTGATGTCAGCCCTTGAAGAAAGTCTGGTAGCAAATTTCGGTAGCACAAAGGTTTGAGTAATGGACTCAAGTTTGTTTAATGTATAATAGTATGTGTTTTAATATATTTTAAGGTAAGACTATTCTAGATGGATAGTACATGTCATGCCATTTCCGATGGTATGTGGAATGTCACATAACTCCTCACGATTAGAGAGTTATGGCCATGTGAAGTTGGAGAACCCTCATGAGTCATCTAGAAGCCCCAAAAGGTCAAAGTAGTCAAAGTGGTTGCAAAAAAAAAATTATTTATATAATAAAGCTAAGCGATGAGTGTATTATAAGTCAAAATGGATACAAAATAAATTATTTAAATAATAAATTTAATGGAGAAATTACTAAGTGGACAAGTGGTTAGAAGTGGGTTAGCCCTAAAATAAGGAAAGTGGTTTAAGACATTTTAGAAGGTAAATAATAAAGTGAAGTGATGAGTGTACTATAAGTCAAAGTGGATACAAAAGAAATTATTTAAATAATAAAGTTAATGGATAAATTACTATGTGGACAAGTGGTTAGAAGTGGTTTAACCCTAAAATAAGGAAAGTGGGTTAAGATGGTTAAAACATAAACCCTTGAGGAAGCTACATGAAAGTATACATAATAGGCAAGGCTATCTCATTTTAATTACACTTGAGAATATTGAATATTCACAAGTGACAGAGGTAACCAAAGGATATCTAAGCCGAATTTCAGATGGAAGGTGAAGTAAAGAAGGCCGAAATTCAAGAGAGGATAAGTTCTTTTGATGATGCTTTCTAAGGTATGTTATTTATAGGTCATCTCACCATTTTCGAAATAATTTTTTTTCTAGAATGATTCATACCATGAAATTGGGAGGCCATTGAGGAAACATATCCAAATATATGTGATAAAAATTTCATCTTGTGGGTCATTGTATTTTTGGATTTACACTCCGTGGAAAATAGGGTTTGTGGCTAGTCCTGAAACTAGTCTAAAACAAGTGTTTTGGGTAAAAATGTCATAAATTATTCATAATGGATCCAAATTTCGTAAGATCAAATGTATTGGTTAGCATACAGTTTGTATTATTTTTTTTACCATTTTCAGATCCATACAACAAATATTCCATGTGGAGCATGCTCTACAATTCTCTCTCTAGAATACGCCAAAATTCAACAAGATATGTCATTTTTGTTATAACTCCTTTTTGGAGAGGTTCCAAGTAGTGAAACTTGGAGGAATTGCATAAAAGACACTGAATAAAATTTTGTACTATTTTCAGATCTTTATTCATTACAGGTACATAGTTATGATTATTTCAAGTTAGGGTTATTGACTAATCCAAAATTAGTCACGTGAGACTAAAGTAAAGTTTGATGAAAATGCTAGTCTCTTGTTGTTAAAGTTAAGGAAGGTTTGCAAGTATGTGATCATATACACTAGGTATATTATAGAGTTACAAATAAAATTTGGATGATGAAATTGATGAGGGCTTTTGGTTGAGGTACATGTTGGGTACATGGTTGAGACAAGTAGTTGATGGGTTGGCACATACATGAGGTGTATAGTTGATGATGTTGGTACATATTGATAAGTCGTAGTTTATGTGTATTTGATACATGATTGGTACATATTTGGTGCATGGTTGATGCACTCATTGATGGTACAGGTTGAGGTACAGGTTGGTGCATGGTTGATGCACTTGTTTATAGTACATGTTGATTACATGTTGTTTGGACAGGTTATTGTGACATGTTATTTGTACAGGTTTGATGCATGGTTGATGCATTTGTTTATGGTATAGGTTAAGGTACATGTTGATGTATGGTACATGTTGGCACAAGTTATTGGTACAGGTTGTTACAAGTTGATTAGTACAAGTTTACAACAGTATATCTCACAGTGATAGTGTGACAATGGTTCCATCATTCTACTTCTATGTCAAGGTGGTTGAACGGGGAAATGACATGTGGTTGTAGCCACCTTCTGGTTGTAGCCAGAGAACATAGGGGGTTGTAGCCTTCTTCTAGTTGTAGCCAAAGAATTTGGGAGTTGGATCTTGCTTCAGGTTGTAGCCTGGGAAACTAGGGGGTTGGAGCCTCCTTCCAGTTGCAGTTGGAAAACAAAGGAAGTTGGTGCTTCCAATGAATGTAATTCTTAAAGACATACAAGAAAAAACATTCCTTGGTTTTCTCCCGCTTTGGGTTTCCATGTAAAAAAACTAGTGTATTATATGTTTGTATGATTTCTCATTTGTTCATTGTTTATTTACTCTGCAACTATTGGATGATAATGTTACATTGGTATAACACTTGCATTTTGTGGTTAAAAAGGATTATTTCTCTATTACTGATTCATCCCCCTGTTTTAGTAATCCAACAAAAGGCATAGTCTCGAAGTGGATTAATTTTGTGATTGTTCTGAAGTTGTTTTCATTAGCACATAGATCTTAGATTAGGCTATGATCCTGCATATATTTTTCTTGCATCTCACAAGATTATGAGCTTCAGATTGATGATTTAATGTCAGTAATTTATGCATATAAATATCTCCACATTTTGGCATCAATCTCAGGGAGATGTTAAAGGGATTAGGGCATGTTTAGTTCTTTAGTTTTTCTTTTATGTAAGTTCATTTTTATTCATGGAAAGATCAACTCATGTTAAATATGAATCGATGACAATAGGGTCTTAATCGCATGAGGAGGTCAAGTACATGAAGTTTTTTTGTATTTAATCTCACTTCATTTCTTCAATAGATTAAGTTTCAATTATTTCGGGTGAGGTAAGAATCCATGTATACTAATCCATTTATGAGTAGGACCTCCAAATCAACAAGAAGAAATTAAGAATGCTCAAGAAATTTTTGAGCAAGGGAGGACATGCCACCACAAGGATCTTCTCAAGGATATTCTCAAATCCTTTCCCACACTCTATAATTTCCACCAGGGATGATTTTGCATTTCAGAAATCAATGGAGGAACAAAGGATCCATGAACATATTCTACAAAAAGAGAACCTAGAATTTTCTTCTAGTAGTCCTTGTGAGTAGATACAAGAGATCAAATATTCATGGACCACATCAGATACTGGAGGCAGAGATAGAATAATTTTTGGCATTTTTATCACCAGATCCTTTGTGCATTCCAGAGTGTGATGACCAGCTTTCAAATGAACCTTATGGAATGAAAATCAAGGGAAGTCGATGAGACAAATATTATATTGAAACTTGGTTCCAAATAGTGATCAAGCCATGATACCACTCCATATTTCAACAACAATTGGAATTATATCCACAACAGCAGCTGGCCTCTCATATCTCAACACTTATAAAGGTATACTTTTTAGATTTGGATATGAGTTTAACAGAGATCTTGTTACATAAATGGATGCATTGGAAGTATTCCTACACTCGAAAGATATTTTATTTCCTTTCAAGTAGTCTAGGATAAGGTAGAAAAATAAACACATAAATAAAATAGTAAAGAGAAAAATAAGTCTAATTGTGAAAACCAGGATTCTTGTCGTAGTTAGACACAAACTTTGCTTGAAAATCAGGTTTTTGGCTAGCAAGGTTCACAATAAAGTTCTGCATGTAGTTGCTGGTTCAATATTTCATTTATAATTTCTTCAAATTATTTTGTTCGATGCTCGAGTTGGATGATGTGTGATTCCCTAAGACCCTTCTTCCAATAGATCTTGGCCCATCGACTCCAACTCCTTATCTGGGTTCCAAGATTAGATATTGTAATAAATCCTTGGAACTTGCATGCCTCAATGACAATTTTCCTCACTGACAATAGTGAGGATGCATTAATGCCTCCTGATTATTAGATCCTGCAAGTCACTCAAATTCAACACATCCATTCATTCTTGAAAGGATGCATTGAAGTATTTTGATTCTCATTGAAATTACTGGTGAGTAATCTCACATTGGTTAACAACATCCATTAATGGTCGGTAATCCAACAATTTCTCTCCATGTTCGACTTCGAGAAAAAAATATTCACATGGAAGGGAATGTTCAGAAAAATGGGTAAAGATGAAGAATTTTTGCAGAAGTTAAACCACGACAAGTACATAGGCATTTAATTTTTCAGTTCTTATAGCATTTTTTTCATGTTCCTTTTCCAATAGTATTTCATTTTCATAATTTTTTTCAATTGTTCAAGTTCCAAAATTTGTTTGTAATATTTCTAGTAAATAAAGAGGTACAAGGGATCTCCATTTTTAGTTGATATTTTATGTTCCTGGACAACATAGGAACCATGCGAATTCAATGGTAGAGGTGGATTGCTACCAAAACTTTAATATGTAAAAAATTCAACCCATATTTTCCTGTAGCAATTCACGATACAAATTCTGCTCCAATATTTCCAAGATTTTCAGTCCAAAGATCCTTCATTCAAGAATAACAACATGTTGGAATACTCACCAATACTGAGAGGGGGGGTGAATCAATATTGAGCACTTTTTACAATTTTTAATCACAACATGTAAACATTAACTTATCAACAATTATGTTCTCTTATGATTACATTTAACATGTCATGAACATATAAACATAAATAATACCATTCAACAATGCATCACATCATACACAATGCACAATTGATTTTTACATGGAAACCCAAATGGGAGAAAACCACATAATTCTTTCTTATATATCAAAAGATTACATTCATAGGAAGCACCAACTTCCAATATTCTCCAACACAAACTGGAAGGAGGCTCCAACCCCCTGTTTACAATCTCCAACTTAAAGGAACCTACAACTCTCTAGATTCTCCAAATCCAACTAGAAGGAGGCTCCAACCCCCTGATTTACATGCCCCAACTTGAAGGAAGCCACAACTCCCTAGATTGTCCAGCTTTAACTGGAAGGATGTTCCAACCTGCTAATTTACAAGCTCCAACCTGAAGGAAGATACAACTCTATGTATTCTCTAACACCAACTGGAAGGAGTCTACAACCCCCTTTCCTTTACCCTTCATTCCTCTTAGAAATATAAATGGAGACTCAACCTATCAATGATAATCAACCTGTCACTGTCATTGATAATCAACATGCCACTATCACTGATAATCAACCTATCACTGTCACTGATACCCAACCTATCACTTTCACTGATAATTAACCTGTCACTGATAATTATACATCATCAACATCACATCATCATCAACAAAACTAGATCCACTCACATAAATCATATGCCAAGATCACCAAAAAAATATGCCCGACATCACCAACATATGCCTCAAACCATATGCCAAGATATATGTAACATAATATCCATAAATCATGCACCAAATATATGTCTCAAGCATGTTCCATAACATCCACAAACCATGTACCAAGGATACGCCTCAAACATATTCCATATCATTCATGATATGCCTCAACCATGTACCAAAATATGTGCCTTAGAAATATGCCATATCATTCATGATATTCCTCAATCATGTACCAAAATATATGCTTCAAAGCATATACCAAAACACACCTCAAACCATGTGCTAAACATACAAGATACTCTTCAAACCATGTGCCAAAAGTATGCCTTAGGAATATATCATAACTCCCAAGATATGAACATAAAAACACATAGAAAGCATATCTTACATTATGTAACAACCTGGTACAATAGAGCTCAGATCACCAACATATGTCTCTAGCCATATGCCAAAGACTCTCCAAGATATGCCTCAAGGAATATACCAAAATATCCAAGACATACTTCAAAACATGTAGACAAACATACCTTTCATCATGAGGAAACCCTAATGCATCAAATCTCTAATCATCATACCTCTCTCAACCTTAGCATCAATACAAGGGATCCTTCTTCAAAACAAATTCACATATCTGTGACTCATACATTTCCAACCCATGGACATATTCTCTTTGCTTCAGTGTGACCCACGTACATCTGCTCTTTGCTCCACTGTGACCCACGTACATCTGCTCTTTGCTCCACTGTGACCCATATATAACCTTAGAAATCCACTCTTTGATCCACTATGAACCATGTACATCCACTCTTTACTCCACTATGACCTGCGAATAACCTCATAGATATGCACCTTGCTCCATTGCAACCCGTGGATAACCTCAAAAAACTAGTATAGTCACCTCTTTATCTCCTTTACCTCCTTTCTCCTAAGCCATATTTTCTTTGTTGATATAGCCAATCCTCCTAACACAAGTGCAGACCCACTTATTCTAGCTCCATACCATAAACACACACTTATATAGTTGAACAAATGATAGGTTATGGATGTGTATTTATACTTTTCCAAGTGCCTCCTTTATTTGACTTTAGGTTCGACTTGTAACTTATTTTTGTAACAACTTTTCTTCTTTAATTAATCTTGGGGCTGAATTGTAACTTCTCGTGCTTAGATCCAAGGCTTCTTGACCATACTTCAGGGATTCATCTTTAAGAGGGAATACATTCTCAACTGTGAGGAACCATGTGACATACTACCTACTGTTGGAAACTAAATGACGAGGACTATCCATCTATGAGGGTTTTGCATGTATTTGTAATGTTTTTCATCCTCGTTTTCCTCAAACACCTTCGAGATTCATGACCAAACCTCCAGGGTTTCTTGTATACTTCTTCAAAGTGTCTTCCTGTGAGGTCCATACTTAAAGCTACACCATAAGGGGACCACTTTGGAGACTTCTTCAAATACACCCATTACTTCTAGAGGCTTCTAGACTTCTTCTAGAGTTGACATCACCCATTACTTCTCGGGGTTTCTGGGGCTTCTGGACTTGTTCTAGGGTTGACATCAATGACAACCAACTTTCCAACACAACAATGTACCAATTAGCATCAATCAAAGTTTTATATAAGTGGCACAGTTCTTGATCCTGCAACATTTCAAGAAAAGTGACAAGGTAAGATCATGTAATTGAAACTTGGGCAATGCACTAATATTTATTTTGTTCATTTGAATTAAGGGATGCAATACTATGGAAACTCTTCGAATTAAAAATGTGTTAACCCATGATCTTATCACCCATTATTCGCATGCACCAGGATGATGACCTTTCAAAATCCTTGATTTGGAATCATTGCTTAACCATCTATCGTCATCCACACAAATAATCATCATTACCATAACCTATCTCATTGATCATTGCCTTATCCAACATGTTAAATTGGATCATGAAGATATAATCGTCATGATCACAATTATCTCATCAAATCTAGTTTTAAAATTTATTGAGTCATTTGTCTGTTATCTTGTAACCCTTCATCCATGTTGACTTGGATGAACACTGCAATTCAAACCCTACATCCTCTCCACAGTGAGAAAACAATGAGAAGCGTGGTCAGGGCTGAACCCGATGGAGTTGAGATATTGGAAACGTATCCAAAATGCACAGAAGAAGGTCTATAGTGGGACTATGGAACAAAACTCACACCATCACGACCTCATAAATTTGTTGATTATGTATGAGATAAGACAAATGGATGATACTTGGGAATACTTCTTATCTCATAATCAGTTTGGAGAACCTAAAGAGGCAGAGAGAGAACCTGAATAGGTAGAGGAAGAACCTAAAGAGGTGGAGGAAGAACCTGAAGAGGCGGAGGAAGAACCTAAGGATGCAAAGAAAGAGTCATCTACTATTAGGGACCTAACCTCCCTAACCCCTCACGTAGGTAGAATACTATATTTTCTATGTAATAAAGGCCGACATTAGTTTATAAGGCCTATTGAATAATGTGAACAAGAATATTGTAAGAAGACTTAATATAAGCTCCCACTTCAGAGAAATATCTTCCTCTAGAATGTTCTTTATAATATAGAATTAGTATAAATAGGAGTAGAAGGTATGAGAAAGCCTTGTCTTGAGAATTATTATAATAGAGATCTTCTCTGCTAGAGGTTTCCCTCTCAAAGAGGCAAGCGAATATTGCTTTCATTCAATAAAGGTATTATTGTTGGTGTTGTTATTCTCATTACTTTGTTGTTTCATTGGTATTTGCTAAATTATTTCTATTTCTTCTCATTATAATACATTTGGTACCTTACAAGTGGTATCAGAGCTCTTTCCTCTGCAGAAACTATGGGATTTTTTTTAGGGTAGAGACATGTATTATTAGTGTCTTTATGTTGATGTTTGAACAACATTGGGAAGACATTCTTCCATATATATATATATAATATCATATAATATATGAAATGATATTTATAATACAAAGTATAAATATGTAGTTATTTATTATCCAAGGAGCGCATCCTTTCATGGATGGTCACCATATGTTCTATATATATGGAACACTCATCATTGTAATAATATATTCATATACAATATCATCTCTTATGAAAAATTTAACATGGTATCAGAGTGGGACTGAGCTTAACTCCCTTAGAGGAGGACCTGGGAAAATAAGAGAGATATCTTGGATGTCTTGGGGACATGTTGTAGCTATTTGAGAGATACCCACATGCCTTGGATGCATTGGTTGTAAAGTCACATGGGTGCATGTGACGACAAATCCATTGTGGGGTAGTGAATCCCACAGGCATTGGATGCATTTGTTGTGAAGTCATGTTGTACTATGGATATCCTATGAGCTTGTGTGGCAACAAAGAATACCTCCTTAGTTAAGAGGGAGTGATTAAAGTTTGTATACTTTAGAGACAAGATTTTCCATGATGAAGAATGTCTCCCTCATTGAGAGGGAGTGTTGATGTTTGAAAAACATCAGGAAGACATTCTTCTATACATACATACATACATACATACATACATACATACATACATACATACATACATACATACATACATACATACATACATACATACATACATACATACATACATACATACATAC
>JZKD02S0923336.1:785843-804153 GCA_000966675.3 Picea glauca | reverse complement strand
ATATATATATATATATATATATATATATATATATATATATATATATATATATATATATATATATATATATATGACATGATATTTATAATACACAGTATAAATATATATAAATATATATAATAAATATGTAGTTATTCATTATACAAGGGATTCATCCTTTTATGGATGGTCACCATATGTTCTATATATATGGAACACTCATCATTGCAATAATATATTCATATGCAATATCATCTCTTATGAAAAATCAACACTTTAAAGCATAGATATCTATCATTTAGCGAGTAAAACTATGATGGGGAAGAATACACATTACAAATGGTTTCACAGGATTACTTAGAAACAAACGTTTCACCTTGTTGGGAACCTTTGTAACCCCTAATTGTACCCTTCGAGTAGTACCACATCAGAAAGACTGTGTACATGGACATTACTCCCACGTACCATCAGGTATATCGAGAGTCCCCTAGGTCTCTTGAAACCAACTCTAGATTAGTCGATCGACTGCCTGACTGCTATAGTGACACTGAGAAAAACACTCAGGAAGATACTCTCTAGTACCTTGGTAATTGGGTAGTACAACTAAGGGTACAATCAAGACTCCTTAGTTGGTGCCTTGAGATATTGGGCCAAGTACTATTATTTGACCTCGCAGGTATATATAAGAGTTATAGTATAGGGAAAACCCTTGTCTGTAGGAACCCTGAAAAGCCTAACCCTAGGGAACAAAAAATAACAGAAAAGGAACATAAGAGATATAATGTCGTGCAAAACTACCTCCTACATTCCGGTTGCGACATTCCTACACAATTTTTCATGTTAATAGTTTGGACAATTCGCCACTACAGTATTCTTTAGGCCGAAGTATAACTCTGTAGAAGTTAAAAAAAAAAGAGTATAGTGGTCCCACCAACACCCTTATTTGGGACCTATCCCATTAGACTTCTCTCTCTGCCCTAATCTTCGTGGTACCTATCATTTTTAAGTCTTTTTTATTCCATGAACTTGACCCACATCCTGGCACCCTTATTTGGGACCTATCCCATTGGGTTCCCCTTTTCTCCCTGATCGTTTTGGTACCTATCACTTGTAATCCTATTTTTTCTATGGTCCCAACCACCCTTCCCGACACCCTTATTTTCCACCTATCCCATTTGATTCCTCTCTTTGCCCCATCCACTATGATACCCCTACCCTATAACTTTTGTTCTTTGTGCGAACCCACCTTCCCATTTTTGCCTCTACCCAAATGGAAACCACCCCCAACCAAGAATTCAAGACCGTGTTTTACGACAAACTACAGATCAAGGAGGACATCAAGAACCCCAATTCCAACATTAACAAGCTCAATTCCTTCATTTAGACCACCTAGGACCAATGTGGCACCCAACAAGACATAAAAAGACCTCATAGACACACTCAACCAATTAATGTGTCGCTCCCTGAACCCTAACTCTTCTGAACAAAATTCCTATCATTAAGATATTGATTCTTCCCATTTTCAAGGCCCTCATTCCAATCCCCTTCATCATGACCTACGCCTTCCCAGAATTGAGGTGAAAAAACTTGATGGATTGGATCCCACGGGTTGGGTCACTCAAATGGAACACTATTTCTCTTTACACAACATTATTGATGAGTTGTCTAAAATTCGTTATGGTATCCTCTATTTGGATGTGAAATATTGGCAATGGTGGCAATGCCGTTGAAATACACACCAAGGCTATGTTGCTTGGACATATTTTTTTGCAAAGATTTATGAACACTTTGACATTGACACCCACCATTTAGGTCGTTTGACCAAGTTGAAATAATCTAGCACAATGGAAGACTTTATCACTGCATTTGAGCACTTGGATTTTGGAACAAATGGAATTTTATATGCCTTCTTCTAGGAATGTTTTATCAGTGGACGAAAGGATGAAATTCATGCCCATGTTCTCATGGATCACCCCCAGACTTGGTTGTAAGATACTAAAGAAGCCAAGGAAGTGAAACAGATTGTCTCCTCCCAAATTATAAAAATCTCCTTTCTTTCTCACCTTAAACCTACCCATATCGCCCCTCCTTCCACTCCCCTCAACATCTAGAAATTAATCGAGGTAGAAATGGATAAATGCCAACTCAAGGGTCTTTGTTATAACTATGATGAAAAATATTTCCCAGGGCACAAGCATAAGGAACAAAATATTTTTATGGCCATGTCTGAGGATGCTCCTGAAGAGGAGGTATATGTTTCCCCTATGAAAGAGATACCCCATCCAGTTCATCTTACTCCACCCTATGATCCACTAGAAGTTGAACCGATGATTTCACTAAATTCCCTCACTTGTTTCTCTACTCCCCAAACCCTCAAGTTAATTGGTTACATTAAGCATAAGAAATTCATCATCCTAGTTGATAGTGGCAACATCCATAATTTTATTCATCGCCGTATTTCCCAAGAAATCAATTGTTATATTTGTATCGTCAATAATTTTAAAATCATGATTTCCAATGGAGGTTCCATGAAATGTGGGGGACATTGTGAAAATGTGTGCCTCCAAATTGGTCAGTATAATCGATCATATGTTTTCTATTGACATGGGTAGTTGTGACATTGTGCTCGGTGTGGAATGGTTACACACTCTTGGCCCCATTCTCATGGATTTTAAGGAATTAACCATGCAATTCCAACAAGAGGGAAAGCAATATTAGTTCCAAGGCATCACAACAAGATCCCTTGAGATCATCAGTTCCCATCAAATGGAAAATATCCTAAAAAAAGGTCATTATGGTATTATTTCCCAACTCCATTCCATTCAAGATGTTGAGACACCCATTGTGCATCCCAACCTACACCTTATACTATCCCGACACCAGGCTGATTTTAACACTTTCCATGGACTTCCCCCTTCATTTGGCGTCCATGATCATTCCATTCCTCATGTACCAAGAAACCTTCCTCCTAATGTTCACCCTTATCGACATCCCTTTGCCTAGAATAATGAAATTAAGAAAAAATTTCAATAATTTCCCGAAGCGGGTGTTATCCATCCTACTACCAGCCCCTATTCTTCTCCTATGGTCATGGTACTCAAGAAAGAAGAAACTTTGCACATGTGTCCCAATTTTCACACCCTCAACAAAATCATAATCAAAGACAATTTCCCCATTCTTGCCATTGATGACCTATTGGATGAATTCAATGGTGGTCAATACTTTACCAAACTTGATCTATGTTCTGGCTACCACTAGATACATATGAAAGAGGAAGACATCCGTAAAACTTCCTTTAGAACTCATGAGGGTCACTATGATTTGTTTTCATGCCCTTCGACCTGTGTAATTCCCCCTCCACTTTCCAAAGTCTCATGAATCATGTCTTCCACCCTTTCCTCTATCATTTTGTCTTAGTTTTCTTTGATGATATTATCATCTATAGTAAAACTTTGCAATCCCATCTCGCCCATATGGATCAATTTCTCTATCTCTTGTCGAAGCACAATTTTTTTCTCAAACAATCTAAATGTGCCTTTGGTGCCATTGAAGTTGAGTACCCTGGGTCATATTGTAGGAAAGGATGGTGTATGGGTGGATCCTAAGAAAATTGAAGCTATGAAGGGTTGGACTCTCCCTAAAAATATTAAAATCTTGTGTCGTTTCTTGGGTTTAACAGGCTATTATTGCAAGTATGTTCGAGAGTATGGAAAAATTGCAACTCCTCTCACTGCCCTCCTAAAAAGAATTCTTTCAGTTGGACTCTCGAAGTTGATCACTCCTTCCAAGCCTTGAAATATGTTATGTACACAACACATGTCCTTGCACAACCCAACTTCACCAAGACATTTTTTCTAGAATGTGATGCATTAGAGAAAGGAACTGGGAAAATCCTCACGAAAGATGGTTGACCTTTGGATTTCACTATCAAACAACTATCAAAGCAACATTTGGGCCAATCAACACATTAGAAGGAAATTTTGGATATTTTTCATGCAGTGGATCTCTGACGTCCTTATCTATTGGGGAAACACTTCCAAATTAAAATTGATCATCATAGCCTCAAGTATTTTCTAGAGCAAATAATTTCATCCCCGAAGCAACAAAAATGGGTGACCAATCTATTTGGATATGATTATGATATCATATACAAGAAGGGAAAACAAAATGTTCTTGCAGATGCTCTTTCAAGGAAATATGAAGATGAAGGGTCCCTATTTTCCCTCTCCTTCATTATAGCGAACTGGCTTCAAGTCCTTTGCTAGGAATGGTTGCAAGGTCCCACACTTTATATATTTATCCAAAAATTGCAAAAAAACCCTCACGCTTCTCCAGGATACTCTTGGAACAATGAAGATATTCTCTATAAAGGTCTCTTGTATTTAAGAAAAGAGTGGAACCTTAAATCCATGATGCTTTCTGAGTTTCATGCTTCACCCACAGTTGGGCATTTCGGGTTTACCAAAAGCTATGAGCGGGTCAAACATTCATTTTTCTAGGATGGTATGAAACAAGACATTTGCACCTTTGTGGTTGAATGTGATACCTGTCAATGCAATAAGGGAGAAATAATCAACGCTCTAGGAACACTCCAACTTCTCCCGATTCCCCCTACTATTTGAAAGGATATTTCTATGGATTTCATTGTTGCCTTACCTAAATCAAGCAATAAGTTGATCATCATGGTGGTAGTAGATTGTATTTCCAAATATGTTGATTTATTTCCTCTTCAACACATGTTCACCACATCCATAATGGCTCAAATTTTTATGGATAATATCTTCAAAATCCATGGAATGCCTCATTCTATTGTATTTGACCAAAATCCAACTTTCACCAATAATTTTTGGCAAGAATTGTTTAGGCTCCAGGGAACCCAATTCAATCTCAGCACCACCTATCATCCCTAGAATGATGGACAAATTGATTTTGTCAACAAGTTTTTGAAATATATTTGTGGTGTTTTGCACTCGACAGAAAAAATCAATGGGCTTAGTGGTTACCCCTAGATGAATGGTGGTACAACACCTCTTACCATACTGCTACTCACATAACTCCTTTAGAAGCATTCTACAGGAAATATGTAATGTATGTTCTCTCATACATGCTATGTGTCTCCAAGGTTCAGGAGGTTGACAAGAATCTGATAGTCCGAGTAGCCATTCTCCATACCCTCAAAGAAAATTTGGTCATGGGTAAGAATTGCATGAAGCAACAAGCATACCAGGGTTTTTCAGAACGACAATACACTGAAGGGGACCAGGTGTTTCTTCGTCTACAACCTTATAAGAATACTTTACTCAAAGATGAACACTATCATAAACTTGCTTCCAAATTTTATGGTCCTTACACAATCCTCAAGCGAGTGGGGCCCATGGCCTACCAGTTAACTCTTCCCAATCATTCTAAGATCCATCTTGTTTTTCATGTCTCATACTTAAAGAAAGTGATTAGAACTAAGTTACAAATCAAACCATTCTCCCTGAGTTGAATGAATAAGGTTCCATTTCGTTGCAACCACAAGAAATCTTGGACCAGTGTGAGTGTTGTCTCTGTCAGTGCACCATCAAGGAAGTGTTAGTTCAGTGGAAAGATACAAATCCAGAAGATGCCACCTGGGAGCCGACCACCATACTACAACAATTTCCTCATATCAAGCCTTAAGGAAAAGGTTGTTCTTCAAGGGGGAGGGAATGTTAGGGACCTAACCTCCCTAACCCCTCACGTTGGTAGAATAATATATTTTCTATGTAATAAAGGTCAACATTAGTTTATAAGTCCTATTGAATAATGTGAACAAGTCTAATGTAAGAAGACTTAATAGAAGCTTTTGCTTCTAGAAAGATTTTCCTATGGAACATTCTTTAGAATATAGAATTAGTATAAATAGGAGTAGAAGGTATGGGAAAGCCTTGTCTTGAGAATTTTTGTAATATATCTCTGATCTATTGGCAGTTTCCCCCTCGAAGAGGCAAGTGAACATTTCTTTCATTCAATAAAGGTATTATTGTTGGGGTTGTTATTCTCATTATTTTGTTGTTCCATTGGTATTTGATTAATTATTTATGTTTATGCTCGTTATAATACATTTGGTACCTTACATATACAAAAGAGGATTGTGAAACCAATTTTGAGTTCAAGGAAATTGATGAATATGTTTAGATTATCATAAGCCATAAGAAGCCTCTAACACAGGGAATTAATGAAATTTTAGTAGCACCAACTCAACAGAGGATGATGAGAAGTAGGGCTGCTAAAATCGCTGAAGGGCCCAACCAAATTCAACAGATAGATGAAAAAGAGGTTTCAATAGGAAATCACTCGACTGAAGAAAACAAACTAGAAATCATTGAAGAAGGCTCAACGGTGGTACAAAAGATCTAGAAAACTCAATGTGCAGAATCAAAAACTCCATGTCAAGATTAAAGGGTTTCCATCAGGGATATCCAAGTTCAATACAGTTTCTCATGCACCCTTTCAGGTCTGACACAGGTTTTGTTTAAGTTGATACGAGTCTCAACAATTTTGAGGAGTTACATTTTGAAGATAAACAAGAGTTAAATTTTGCATGAGGATATGGAAATACTTAGGCATGGGGGAGATGTAGGGTCCTTGTTTTGGTATGTTTAGTAAAGTCTGTAGGATCTCATTTTGACCATTTACCTATTTTGTTACCTCATGATGACATATATTTATCATTTTACCTTTAAAGTGCATTTTTTACTGAAGAGGTAATTGTTCTAGCCTAATATTGCATTTCCCTTATTATAATGAATAAGATATATTTGAATTTTTCTAAGTTGATGAGATTACCATATTTTTTCGTGTAGCACATATTTGCTACTAGAATTCCTGTAGTATCTTGTTTCTAGAAGCAATTTTCCATTACATTTCCAGAAAGATGAAGATGAATTTGGCCAATCCAAGACATGGGTTTTGTGCAAGGCATGATAATTAGAGGAAAGAGTGGGAAGATTTATTAGAAACTGTATGACTAGGGAAATATGGGTGGATATTCAAGATAGATTTTCCTAGAAATCCATATTTTTGACGGGATCCCATAACCAACTCAAAAGTTATGATACTTGTCAAACTTCTGAGCCAAATCGAGGACATGGGTTCTGTTGAGGAACATGTACACATGGATGTTTGTTTTCTAATTCGGCCAAAGCTCCAATGATGAAACCATTGTTCATGGTAAACGTCCTAGACAACCGAATCCTACAGCATGTGAATTACATTAGGATTTCATTCCTTCGGTCATGAAATCATAACAAGATAGCCAAATATGTATTTTTACTCTGTTAATTAATCTGTCCAGATCGAATATTGTAACCTATTGATTATCTTTAGAAAATGATGGTTTGGTACAAGATTGAGTGCACAAGTAATACTATTTTATGTTGAAATGTAATTTTATAAATAGTGAAGGCATTCATTTTCGAGGGAGATAGTTGTAGCTACAGATAGGAAGGAAAAGGGTTGAGATTCTCTTTGAGACAACTATACCCTATTTGATGATGAAATAAAGGACCAATTTTTATGAATTTTCAATTGTTCATTTCTTGAGTCCATAGGTGTGTGATAGGTGTGCTTCTGAGTGAATTCAGGGCTCCCTTCATCTCATAAGTAATGCCTTAGCTAGATTTTATTTGTGCATTTATGATAGTATGTTGATTTTATTTGATTGCATCCTTGTAGTTTCATTTTTAATTCAATTCCTGTAGAAGAGATAATTTTATCTGGTAGTGTGAATGCCATTGGTTTGAAGTTGCACTTTCATCAATGTTGTGTGAGTTTATTTAATTTGAGTGAAATTTCATTTGATGTTGTGTGGATTGAAAAACTAGTTTCTACATGATCAAATCAACATGTTTCATTGTCAGTCCTTGGTCATGAACATGAGAAATGTACCCTCTAAACAATATAATGTTAAGAGCTGCATTGCTACACATACCTGTCATTTAATTCCTCATTGACTAGAAAAGTGATCTTGTAAAGAATCTTTGTCTACCTTAATTAGTCATTTATTTTGATTGCATATATCTCTAAATGAGGATTTCCTTAATATAATTTATTAAGTGAACTAAAATGGAGTACTTTTGAGTATAAAGTTTGTACTTGACCTACAATTCTACCTTAGTGATTCACCATTATATGAGAAACAATTTTCAAAGAATCATATCCTCATTTTTTGGGTGTGTTTGGTGTCATTTTATTATCACATAACACATCCTCATTTCCGAGCACAATTTATCCATTACATCAAATCAAAGACTTGGAACGAACTACCTGTCACAACAATAAACTTTGGTTGTAGAATTTTGTTGTGAATTGTGTTTTAACAATTACCAGCTTGATCCTTGATCTAAGAGTCATAGCCTCGAAGTGGATTGATTTTGTGATTGCTCTGAAGTTGTTTTCATTCGCACATAAATATTAGATTATGCTATGATTTTGCATATACTTTGCTTGCATATCACAAGATTACAAGCCCTGAATTAAAGATTTAATGCCAAGAATTTATGCATATAAATATCCCTTCACTTATATTAAACTTTGGCATTAATGTAAGTGTAAAAATATACCCACCATGTGAATGGAGAAATCAACTTTTGTGGATATTAGGAGGACATTTTCTCTTGACCAAGAAGCATATCTTATCATACTTTATGGTGTGTCAGATTAAGTCAGATGAAAATTCCTCCTCGCCTATCATAAGGTAAAGAGAGAGTTAAATGAAATTTAATTTAAATATGCAAAAGGAATACCTTGTTCTAAAGGGCTGCAGATAAATTTCATCATCAATGAGTGTTGGTCATGATCTGAAAATGAAAAGGTTTGTGTATACAAAATTGCAAGTGGAATATGTATGTGTCTTGGGCAATTGTATCAAGTTGCAAGCACATGAAAATATTAAGTTTTTATACTTTAAATGAACAACATAAAAAGTCATAAACAACCATCAAAATAAACACATAACAAAACAAAATGATAAAGGAGTTCACCCCTCTCTTGGTATACATCTCCTGGTCCAGCTTCCAATGGATCATTTTCATTATATGATCAAAGTGTTAAAAATAATGCTTTACAATGCTCAAAATGCAAAATAGATGACTCCAATGGTTCCAAAATGTCCAAAAACCTCTAGCTGGCTCTTTCTGCACCTGGTTTGGCCAAAAAATGAAGAAAATACACTTCCTAGAAGTTTTTCCCTAATAACATGTTGTCTCTACTCTCCAAAACGCAGCCACCATTTGCAAAACCTGGAACAAGCTCCAAAACCTAGATCCCCTGTCATTCTGGGCACGTGGGTGGATTTGACAGACAATTAGAACTACTAGCACCTTTCTCGGTGGAGGTTATGGTCACATGGAGGTTGGGTGTTCCATGTGGCTGAGGGCCGGTGCCAACAACTCACACCCATGGGCTAGGACCGTAAGGTTGCAGAGTTTTGTGACCAGGGTTGGGGCTAAGACCCAACCCTTTTTCCCACCGAATGAACCACCATTCAAATTCAAAATCTTTGTGTGCCATATATGGGTAAGAAACATCGGTTAGGTGGGTTGGTGGCCCGACCTATGCAGAGTATTTGTCCCTTGCCATAGGTCATGGGTTCGATCCTCACAGAGCCAAACCAAAACATTTTACCAATGGAGAGAGTGCCATGTGGTGGCCCCTGAGTGGGCCACATGGCACCCATATATTGGTCCACTAAACTGGCATGTGTCGACCACTGGTTGGTCCACGTCATACCTCTTCATGGACAACTTGCCACATCACCACCTTCCACGTCATCCTGCAAAGTTACCTTGCCACGTTAGTTGTATGGTCGTACAGAATGTGTAGTCAGTTGCCATGTCAGGATGTACGAACTATATAGTCAACAATTTTTTGCATGTTTGGGAAAACAAGCAGAACATGATATCTCCCTCAAGCGAACTTCGTTTGATCCCACACAAGTTGTGTTGGGATCGTGAGGATGAGATCTACACAATGAAGCAATTTTCGAGCAATTTCGAACACTTTGATTTTTGAGCATTTTTTGATCCCCTAGATCACTCCTCCCCATTGGGAATCTTTTGGACCTCCAAAAGACTATTTCAGTTAATCTGTAGATGAGGGTACAATTCGCTCACCTTTCCAACCTCAATTCATTTATATTTTATTTGATTTGTACCTTTTAGACCAACACAAAGGTACTACACATTCCCTCGTTTTGAAGTTCTTATCTTTCTGTCAATGATTGTATCCTTATGCAATTTTGAAAGATATTCTGGAGAGAAGTCATATATGGAAGAAATTTGAACATGCTCTCCTCGATCATGAATCAAAGGAGGCTCATACAATCTCAAATTCTCAACATTAACAATTGCATACATTTTCATATAAGGAGGCAAATCCAAATAGAAGGCATTGTTACCAATCTTTTCAAGAATCTAGAAAGGTCGATATCTAATTGGTTTCATCTTTTTACCTTCTCCTTTAAGCCTCTCTTTGCTAATGTAAATCCAAACTTCATATACAACTTGGAAATTGTGATCAACATGATGCTTATCATGTCTTTTCTTGTACTTGGCTTGGCTCTTTTCCAACTATTCTTGTACCATTTGATGCACAAATTGAATTTGTTCAATGAACTTCTTTTCTCTATCAATGTCATAGTGGATATCAATAGTAACATCCTTCCCAAAGATAAAATCTAAAGGATATTTTGGCAAATAACCAAAACATGCCTCAAATGGAGATTTTTGGGTCGATGAATGCTTAGCCCGGTTATAAGCATGTTGAATTTAGTGTAGGTGCTCATCCCAAAGCTTATGATGTTTGTTGCAATAACCACGAAGAAGATGTACTATTGTTCTATTCAACACTTATGTTTGACCATCAGTTTGTGGATGAAATGATGTGCTCTTTTTCAACTTGGTGTTCATGAGTGCCCATAATCTTGACCAAAAGTTCCCAATAAATTGAGAATCTCGATCATAAATAATGGATTTGGGTAACCCAAAATGTACCCATACATGTTGAAAGAACATTTATGTCATTTTTTTAGCTATAACATGCTTCTTACAAGGCATCAAAATACACATTTTGCTGAAACGATCAACCACAACATAAATATAATCATGATTCTTTTTTGACATAGGTAATCCTCCTACAAAGTCCATGGAAATTTTTTCCCAAGGACGAGAAGGAACCGAAAGTGGAGTATACAATCCTAACTTTATGTTGTTAGGATTACTTGTAGCACATAAAGAAGATCCTCTTACATATTGTGAAACACTTTCATTCATTTTAGGCCAATAACAATACCTTTGCAAATTGGCCACCATCTTGCCTACACCAAAGTGGCTAGCAATAAGAGAAGAGTGTGCTTCCCTTATGATGTTGACTCTTTCACCCTGTGGAATACATAACTTTCCAAGATGATACAAAAGCTTATCATGCACATGGTAATCCAATTCCTCAACTTGGTTAGAATGACGCAAAGTTGCATAAACCTCTTTAAAATTAGCATCTAAAGCATATTGTTCAACATAGCTCTCATGCATGATAGAATTATTCTTAAGAATGACTGAAGCACTAATAATAGGCCTAGAAATAATATCAGAAACTTTTTTATAAATGCCCTTCTTATACCTGATAACCAAGTGGAATTTTTGTAGGAAACCCATCCACCTGAAGTGCCTTGCTTGTTGTAGCTTTGTTTGTGATTGTAAGTATTGCAATGGTTGATGATCTATGTGAATAATAGTTTATTTTCCCAACAAATAGTGTTTCCATTTTTTCACACTTTGAACCAATGCATACAAATCCTTGTCATATGTAGGATAATTAATCACAACGCCATTAAAAGTTTCATAATGAAAACAAATGGGCTTACCATGTTACAACAAGACTGGTCCCATGGCATAGTTACTTGCATCTATTTGTATCTCAAATGGCTGTCTCAAATCGGGAAGTGCAAGAACTAGAGTTGAACTAATTTTCTCCTTCAATGAATCAAAATCTTTTTGTTGCTTGCCTCCCCATTGGAAAACTTGCTTGATGCTTGTCACGACATGTAATGGAGCTTCAATTGAAGAGAACTTAGCAATAAAATTTCTCCAATATTGGGATGCTCCCAAAAAGATTCTTACCTCTATTACATTGTTGGGCTTGGTCCAATCCAAAATGACTTTGACCTTGGAAGGATCTATTTTCAGTTCTCCTCCTCCAACAACATGTCCCAAGTAAACAAGTGAGGTCTTTCCAAACTCACATTTAGACATCTTTAAAAAGAAATTGTATTTGTTCAAGGCATATAAAACTTGCTTTACATGCCTAACATGCTCTTCATGAGATTTTCTAAATATCAATATGTCATCCAAGTAGACAATTACACAATCATCAAGAATAGGCCTTAAAACATCATTCATAACTCTCATGAATGTTGTAGGAGCATTACAAAGCCCAAATGGCATAACCATCCATTCAAACAAACCTTTCTTTGTTTTGAAAGCTATATTCCATGTGTCTCCTTCAGCAACCCTAATCTGATGATAACCACTTCTCAAGTCCAATTTAGTGAAATACTTAGCATCTTTCAATTGATCAAGCAAATCATCAATTCTTGGAAGAGGGTAACAATTATTTATTGTAATCTTGTTTAAGGATCTGAAATATACACACATGTGCCATGTACCTTCTTTCTTTGGTACTAAAACAATTGGTTACCTGCATGGAGATGTGCTTGGAATGATAACCCCTTTGTCAAGCAACTCTTGGATTTGTTTTTTAATTTCATCATTCTCCATGACTGATATCCTGTACATGCCAATGTTTGGAAGAGGAAAATATTGTTGCAATTGGATCTCATGCTGGATACCTCTTTTAGGAGGCAATCCTTTTGGTTCTTGAAACATCTCATCATATTCGTTAGCAACCTCATATAAATCAGATTTTAACTTTGCATCACATCCTTGGAAAGCTTACTTTTCAACATTGTCTTTGGGTTTGATCATCAAGAGTAAAATGTTCTTACTATCATTGACTAATCTCTTCATTTGTCCAACATTTACAAGTGACAAATTCAACTTCTTTGTATGTCCTCTAATAATGTACTCAACTCCATTTTTAAACAAATGATATTTTTTCTCATGACAATCATATAAATAAGGGATTCCCAAAACAATACCACAAATATCCAATGGATTGAGATCAAGCTCTACCTTGTCTATAAAGTTTGCAGTGGTGGAAAATCTAAGTTTACATCTTTTTTTCACATGCAATTTGGAATTGTCACATATATAACCTAGAGGACATGGTTTAGGATGAGGAGTAGTTTCCAAATGCAATTTATTGACAATGTCTTCAAAAATGAGGTTTGTTTGAGAACCAATATCAAATAGAGTATCTATCTTGGTATTCTTTGAAATTACCCTTATGTGGAAAATCTATATTCTTTCTTTTTCATGTTGAGTTTCATTGAGGCTACTACTTGAATAACTAGTACTAGCAATAGAGTCCTTTTTCATGTTGAGTTTCATTGAGGCTACTACTTGAATAACTAGTACTAGCAATAGAGTCCTTACCTTGAAAACTCATGGTTGTGATTTTTGTTTCATCTCCTAAATCATATCCTAAATCATGTTGTGTAGTTGCAACAATCTTTGGTTTCATTTTGTTGTTGAACTTTTTGGGTCTCATTTCAGGATGAAGTTTCCAACAATGGTCTTCATCATGGCCATCTTTTGAACAATGTTTACATGTGAGTTTTTCTCCCTTTTTCTTGACTGAAGCATTCTTCTTTCCATTTCCTTTTAATTTCCTCTTTCCTTTGTCTCCATTGTAGAATGGATTCTTGCTGCCCTCCTTAGGAGCATTCTTCCCTCTTTCTTCTAAATGAGTTTCCTGTACACAAACTTCATCTAGATTTGTAGGGTTAAACATGAGAATTGTGTGTCTCAAATAGCTATGCAATCCTCCAATGTATTTGAGTAAAGTTTCTTGAGAAGATAAATCTATACACAAAATCAAACCTCTTCTTCTAAATTCTTGAGTGTAGCTTTGCACACTTTTCCCTTCAGCTTGCCTAAAGTCTTTCCAATCCATAATATCTTTCTGCATGTATGCTAATGGATAAAATTGCCTTTTAATTGCAACAATAAAATAATTCCAAGAGGATAAAATTTTAGCATGTTTCTTCATGTCCTCTTGAGTTTTGGCTTCCCACCAAATGAATGTTTCACTTTCCAATCTAAGAGAAGCAAGTTAAATCTTAGTTTCATCATCTTGTATTCTTTGTATCCTACAATACACTTCCATCCGATGAATCCAATTATCCAATTTCTCAACATTTACCTCTCCATTGTACATAGGCAATTCAAACTTAATATCAAGCTTAAGCAAAGGATTTTGTGGAGGAATTTTACCATGTTTTTTTGGAGAATTTGGAGGTGGTTGTGAAATGGTAGAATACATGGAAGATGGAGGTGAAAGAGGTGGAGTATCACCATTTCCTCCATTTCCTTTTGGATTTTTATCACCATTATCTTCATTACCTCTTGGAGGATTTGAGCTTTCTCCTTGCAACCTTGCATTCCTTTATTCAAATAAAAATTTCACCATTTCTATCATATCATAAAAATATTTTTCAAAAGTTTCCTCTTTTGAAGTAGGGATTTCATGACTCTCCTCATGAGCCATACTTGGTGATTGTCTCCTTGAAGCTTGAGGTGAATGTATTGTTCTCCTTCTTGAAAGTTGAGAACTTGGATCTACAAGTTTCCATTCTCTTCTTGTGAGATTAAACCTTGTAATAATCATAAAACAAAACACTTGCAAACAATCAAACCTTCAAAAAACTTTTCTCTGATACCAACTTGATTTGAAAATGAAAAGGTTTGTGTATACAAAATTGCAAGTGGAATATGTACATGTCTTGGGAAATTGGATCAAGTTGCAAGCACATGAAAATATTGAGTTTTTATACTTGAAATGTACAACAGAAACAATCATAAACAACCATCAAAATAAACACATAACACAACAAAATGATAAAGGAGTTCACCCCTCTATTGGGCTACATCTCCTGGTCCAGATTTCAATGGATCATTTTCATTATATGCTCAAAGTGTTAAAACAGTTATTTACAATGCTAAGAATGAAAAATAGATGGCTCAAATGGCTCGAAAATGTTCAAAAACCCCTAGCTGGGCTCTTTCTGCACCCGGTTTGGCCAAAAAATGAAGAAAATACACTTCCTGGAAGTTTTTCCCTAGTAACCTGTTGTGTCTACTCTCCAAAACACACCCACCGTATGAAAGACCTAGAACTCACTCCAAAACCTAGCTCCCCTACCATTTTGGCCACGTGGGTGGATTTGGCACACAATTAGAACTACTAGCACCTTTCTCGACAGAGGTTATGGTCACATGGAGGTCAGGTGTTCCACATGGTCAAGGGTTGGTGCCAAAAACTTGCACCCGTAAGCTAGGACCGTTGGCTTCCCACGTGATTGGTCATATGGTAAAGTTGTAGAGTTTTGTGACCATGGTTGGGGCTAACCCCCAACCCTTTTTCCTTGTTGATTCAACCACCATTCAAATTCAAAAGTTTTGCGCACCATATAAGGGTAAGAAACACCGGTTAGGCGGGCTGGTGTCTCGAACTATGCGAAATATTTTCCCCTTGCCAGAGGTCATGGGTTCGACCCTTGCAGAGCCAAACCTAAACATTTTTCCAATGGAGGGGGTGCCACGTGGCTGCCCTTGAATGGTCCACGTGGAACCCATATATTGGTCCACTAAAATAACATGTGTCGACCACTGGTTAGTCCATGTCATACCTCTGCACGGTTAGTCTGCCACATCACCACTTGCCACATCATCCTACCAATTCACCTTGCCATGTCAGTTGTACGGTCGTATGGACTGTGCAGTCAACTTCCATGTCAGCTTGTATGGACTGTACAGTCAGCAAAATTTTCCCTGTTTGGGAAAAATAGACAGATCGTGATATCTCCCTCATATGAACTTCGTTTGATCCCGTTCAAGTTGTGTTGGGATTGTGAGGACAAGATCTACACAATGAAGCAGTTTGAGAGAAATTTTGAACACTTTGATTTTTGAGCATTTTTTGATCCCCTGAATTAGGTTGGGATGTGGTTTGACGTGTTGCACGATTGTTCAACAACACCTTCTACGTGTACACCTCTTGACATCAAAAATAAATGCAATAAATTTACAACACTGAATGCGTTAGGATGGTAGGTTACAACATTGAATGGGCTAGGCTAATTGATAACAAAGCGAGATAACGACAGAACCTCGTGCTGAGGAAAAACCTATGTTGAAAGAATTGAATAAGTGCTAAAGAAAATTGATTTGCAAACCTGTTTGCATGAGACACTCTGTCATATTATTTTGGTTGAAGGAGATGATAGTGATGTTGATGATGTTTCTATATTTGAGACATTTAGATGCTTTCATTACAACAAACCCATGACAATTTGCTAGCAATGAAGAGGGATACATTCCTAACTAAAAGAGAGATCCTAAACCAAAGAAAAAAACTTGAGATCCATGGTATTAAATTCATGAAGATGACTCCATTGGTGTTCAGTATTGGGTGGAGGAGAATGAAGTGGATGTGTTCTTACTAAATTGACATCCATTCACACAAGGGATAGTGATGAGATGGTAAGTGGAGAAGGTTGTTAGGCATGGGAAAACACATGTCCTTGCAATGGATTCTACATTTTACACAAACAAATACAAGGTATTTTGGTTTCTACTTTCCTTATTTACCATGCTAAAATTATTTTATGTGGTAAGAATTCATAAAAATCTTGTTTATAGAAGACTTGTTCACCATGCCAACATTATCGCTTTGTTATATGAATTCATGAAATGCTTAATTCTAGGGGTCATAATTTCTATGTTGGTGTTAATGTTCAAGGGGATTTATTTACCAAACTAATGTTAGATTATGTACAGTTAATTCATGAACTCCCTATCTCCAGTAGCCTAATTTACTAGGTAGGTGTACATTGTTCTATAATTTGAATCCATGAAATGCTTGCCTAGGGTGTTATTGTTTTGAAATTGTATTCATGAAATCTTATGCATGGAAATATCCTCTGTACACCATTCTAGAGTTAGACACACATCAAAATGACATTACTATCTATTTGGTCATATCAAAGAATGTAGTGTAGGAAACAATTGTGACATGGTTGCAAGCATTTCACCAACGTGTTTTGACTTCTTGTTCCACATGGAAACCTTCATCCTTTAAATTAATGAAAGGATAAATTTAATGAAAATAAATTCATTCAAAAAGTTACTCATCCTTGGATTGACATATTAAGGGAGCACCATAAACTTCTTGACCCTAAAATTTCCATCTTCCGCCATTGCTCCAACTCGAACCAGGAACCCTCTTTTCCTGCGAGTTACCTTCCGCTCTGATACCAGTTGTTAGAAAAAATAGGATCGTAGAGAAATAAAAAAAAAGTGTGGAAATAAAACAAATAAAATACACAATACAATAGAGACACAGATATATGTGGTTCACCCAGTGTGGGCTACGTCTACCAGAGAAATTTCGAGGTCGATCCTTTTTATTTTTCAACAAATGAAGGGATACAGCCTACAACACATCTGTTGTAGCTTCCTCTTATTTCTCTCACAATCTCCTCACACAGAATACAATATTCGTAATAACACATAGCCACAACACATTTCCATTATAAAATAGGGTTGCCTTCTAGAGAAAAAAACCATAACATAACTTTTACCATCAAATCTGCGACCTTATAATGAATGGTCTAGATTTATAATGAAATTACAATATACATTTACAAGGTAATTTTTCCTCCAAGGGCCCACTTGCTCCTGGACCCCTTAGGGGGGAATGCCCCCCCTGCACTCCCCTGTGTGGAGGGGTGTACATTCTTCCAAGGTGTAAAGTATTCATGGGGTATAAATGTTAAGAACCAAATATCAATATAGCATAGAAAAACCTCAGAATAAGTACTCAACACCTTGAAAAAGAGATAATTTCAGATAATAAGCCTCTTCGAGGGGGCAACCTCCTTTTACCCCATATAAATGTTCAAGTACCAGATGATTCCAAATGAAAATGTCTCCTTGGTATATATAGGAGACTAATAGGTATAATTACAACTAATGGAATAAAGCTGACATAAATAAAATAACATTGCTAATGCAATATGCCCCAATTAAGGGGTAATGAGCCAATATTAGGGCTTAACATGCCCCTCCCCTTGAGACAAGTGTTGTCCACAACACTTGAGTAACTCTGGATGCTTCTGTATAAAAGA
>JZKD02S0923336.1:744804-759410 GCA_000966675.3 Picea glauca | reverse complement strand
AATCTTGATTTTGAGGCGGTTCTGCTAGACAATATTTATTCTGTTCTATCTCCCAAGTTTTGGCCCTTCTGGGTATGAAAATTTCTTTTAGGTAGTTCTCTGATATTTCTTCTCTACAATGCCATAGGTCTGATCAAAATTGGATGTGCCAAGTGGAATTTACCGTAACTTCCTCACAACTTGCCGATTTTTGTCCTTTCCTGGATACCTCACTTGTATAGCATGCCCTACGCAAAATAATTGATATCAAATTCTGAAACTCACACCCAAAATACTTAAAAATGTTCACGATCCAATGAAACCAGTCCCACTCAATTTGGATACTCTAGAAAGAAGTTATAATTGTTTTACCAAGAACACCTTCTTGAGACTAGTCAATAGGACTAGTCAGATACCCTATCTTACACAAGGTATATCTACAAATTTAAGATGACCCAAAAGATGAAATTTTTACCATAGATGCCTTACTAATTTCTGTAAATGTCCTCTGGCGTTCAGGGTCTGAAACATTACAGAAAAGTTTTTATAGTGAAAATTCTACAATGACTCATTTCAGGATGATTCCAGAATCCTATCTTGTACAGGATTTATCTACGAAAGTGTAAGGCCTTAGGAGATAAATTTTTAACCCAACATACCTTGATTTGTCTACTAAATATCCTCCAATCCGTTCCTTCTGAAATGTTGTAGAAAAAAAGTTATAGCAAAAATGCCACGGTGTCTCAGATGTAGCAGTGAAACCCCAAGACCTTGAGCTCTAATACCATATGTTAAGAACCAAACATCAATATAGCATAGAAAAACCTCGGGAAAAGTACTCAACTCCTTTAAAAAGAGATAATTTTAGATAATAAGCCTCTTCGAGGGGCAACCTCCTTTTACCCCACTTAAATGTTCAAGTATAAGATGATTCAAAATGAAAATGTCTCCTTGGTATATATAGGACACTAGGAGGTATAATTACAACTAATGGCCTAAAGATGACATAAATAAAATAACATTACTAATATAATATGCCCCAATTAAGGGTTAATGAGCCAATATTAGGGCTTAACATTGTCATCATTCGTCATTACCATCTATAGAATATTTTTCGGAACTCTCTTGAAATGTCATGGCACTTCCAATACACCCATCACAAATGTCACCTTGCATCGACCCCGCACAGTGAGAAGTGAATGGAGCCAACGTTGAAATTTCTTCAAAATGTGCATGTACGCGTTGAAATTTGATGGTTAGACTAGACACATGCCTTGACGATATGGGAGGGTTTCAAGACTCAAGGATGTATATTGATGTCCCCACATAATCTTTGAGATCATCCAAATTTTCATCAACATTCATCATGCATGTCTCATTGTCATCATTCTCCATTCCCTTCTATAGAATCGTTGTCAGAACTATCTTGAAATTTGACATGGAACTTCCAATACACCCATCACAAATTTCATGCACCAACCCCACATAGTGAGCAATGAATGCGATCAACGTTGAAATTTCTTCAATCTGTGCAAGTATGCGTCAAAATTTGACATGGTTACATTAGACACATGCCTTGATGGTATGGGATGGTTTCGAGACTTAAGGATTTATATTGATGTCCCCAAATAATCTTTGAGATCATCCACATTTGCATCAATGTTCATCATGCATGTATCAATGTCATAATTTGTCATTCCCTTCTATAGAATCATTGTCAGAACTATCTTGAAATTTGACATGGAATTTACAATACACCCATCACAAATGTCATGCACCGACCCCACATAGTGAGCAATGAATGGGGCCAACATTGAAATTTCTTCAATTTGTGCCTATATGCATCGAAATTTGACATGATTAGATTAGACACATGCCTTGATGGTATGGGAGGGTTTCAATACTCAAGTATTTCTAATTTCCCCACATAATATTCGAGATCATCCATGTTTGCATCCACATTCATTTTCATCATTCGTCATTCCCTTCTATAGAATATTTTCCATAACTCTCTTTAAATGTATTGGAAATTCCAACATGACCATTACCAATGTCATCCACCAAACCTGCACAGTGAGCAGTGAATGGGGCCAATGTTGAACTTCTTTAAAATGTGATTGTATGCATTGTAATTTTACATGTTTGCACTAGGCACATGCCTTGATGGTATGGGAGGTTTTTAATACTTAGAGACATCATTCTCTTAATCATTTCCATCACCATGGTTGTCATTTCCATCATCATCATCATCACATTCATCATGGCCTAATTTCACCATCCATGCCAACAAAGATCAAACCCAACATACCCATCTTTACAATGAAACCTAATGAAGATGCCAATTTCCATGTATTTGTTTTTTTCTTGTGGCATTCTTCGAGATGATTAATAAACCATGATTCTATTAAGTTGAGACAACCCAAAATAATTTTATAGGTTCCAACATGCAAGTGGTTTAATTATTAATGAGTTAGGGATTATATTGGGTGAAGGGCTTAATGACATCAATAGACCTTACATGGTTACCAGTGAATGAGGCCAACATTGAAATTTCTCCAAATTGTGCTTGTATGCATTGAAATTTGGCATGGTTATATTAGGCACATGTCGCTTGATGGTATGGGAGGGTTTCAAGACTCAAGGATGTCTGATGTCCCCACATAATATTCAAGATCGCCCATGTTTCAAGGGGTTGTGGGTTAGATGGTATGAAGGTTAAGGTCTTAGGTTTAGGCTTAATGAAATATTTCAATTTGTTTTAAAATATAAATTAATGAATAAACTCTGGATACATTAATTAGCCTAATTTTCTGGATTTACATTGATTTACATATACGATATATTTGATTATATTTTTTAACAATTTCCAATAAATGACCACTAACCATGCTAACTCTTATATAATTAATCCTAATTTGTTTTGCCAACAATTCATAGAAAAGATTGAACACTTTAAGAATATTGGAAAAGGTAATTTGTATCATTAAAAATAATACTGAAGCATTTCATGAAAGTTTGGGCCATAAGAATCAACATTTTAAAAATTGGATTACAAATAATTTTGAAAATTTAGAATTCTTAGTCATTAACATTATTGTCTGCAACAATGTCATCTAGTTTATCATTGTCAATGTTCATATGTTATTTCATGTATTTAATATTATCATCATCTTCTTCTTGATCTGCATCATCTTCATCATCATTGAAATTTGACTGTAGACCATCTATATTGTTACCAGATGTATAATTTGGATCATCATTTTATATACCATCCATATTGTCGTGTTCCATAAAATCATCTAACTCTGGATTGTTGTCTTCTTGTGCTTGAACATGACCATATTCAACATCACCGTGGATGTTAATTTATTTGATTTTCTATAATCCCTCTCTCTCATTTTGTTGGACATCATTGTTTTTCTCAATATCCACTAACGCATTGTCAAATACATGCCTTAATCTTGGATCATAATCTATGGAAAATATCCATTCCGGGTCCAAAATATCTTCATAGAAAAATACATGCACATGAATGACATACTTATATTAGAAATATCTTGTAACATCCTTGTTTCTCGCAGCTTGTAATTAATCATAAAATAGGATTACCATGCTAAGGAATGTGGACAATGTAAATGTATTATTGTTTGAGTTTTCAATAACTGACTGTGGGGGTGAAGCCTTGAAAGTACTAGCCATGATATCACTAGAGGAAAGAATGTGAAAACTATAAGAGAGGGCTCATTATATCAAATAACCCCAAATTTCCCTTGATGTGGGTAATAAATCTCCTTTGGATCCCAAGGAGAGAAACCAGTTAATGAAGAAAGGACCAGTGGTTGAATTATAAACCACTCCCATGAATGGGAGCATGTTCTAACTGCAGAATGTCAGCTCGAAGTACCACTGGGTATGACAGACCAAGCTGACCCGAGTTCCCTTCTGACAGATGGAACATGATGGGTTGAGAACCATCCTGGGGAAAATATATGATACAAATCGGTAAGGAGAATCTGTGGAGCTCTCCAACAGATGAAGAACAGAAGGCCATGAGCTTGATGCTGACTGAGAATCTGATAAACCTCACCCAGGGCCATAATAGAGAAGGAAATATCTTAAAGTTTGCAGAGAACAAAACCTGAGTGGAAGCTGAAACAAAGAAAGAATCCTTGAGAACTGCTAGAGTTCCCTGGTGATATCATGACTTGGCACCGGGGTGGCTAGAGTGATAAGAATGAATGCCTCTGAGCCTATGGTTAGGTGGAAGGATGAACACCCATAGTCAGTTAGTTGGCTACCACCTATAATAGATAAGTAATCACATATCATGTGTATTTAAGTGGTACTATGAATTAAAGTTGGCTTTCCTATGAATGTTGCAGGGATGGATATGTTTGCTTAATGATTTATACTATACCCTTTTTGTGTCTTCTTGATTGTGTAATTAGGCAAGTAGGAAATTGTATGAATTGGACATGTTTTGATACTTGTAAATGCTTGCGTCCTTTGGTGGCTTAAGCCAGAGAAAAAAATTGTGAGTTCGTCGACCATGGACATAGTTTCATGTATGCATGTCGACCCTCCTAATCGTTATGAATCCCTTGGAGGATGGAGTTTGTTAAGCTCATGAGAGGTAGTGCAGATATTCACAGGCTCTCTACGTGGCAAGCAGAGACCGAGAACCACTTAAGTATTAGACTTGATGAAGGAGCACAAGAGTTGTGCAAAAGACCCTTCTAAGTGTTCAGCTCAGGAAAAAGAGCACAACACTCTCAAATCCTTCATAACTGATGAATCTCAGGAAGGATAGTGAGATTCAAGTATCAAAAGGGAATATCCTTTTGTTTGAAATATGAATGAATGAGACCTTTCAAGAGGATCCAAGATCTATCACGACCACTAGATTTGAAGAAGGAGTGTAGGCATTAATGCCTAGACTCCTTCATTTTTTGAAAGATCGAAGAATGTTGGTAATAATCATGAAGGGGATGGATCCTCTGAAGCTCAAATTCATGATGTGATCTAGACCGTAGATCCAAGGATCTATCGGGACCCACCTTGACCATCGGATCTGTGAGTTTGAAGTTCACACGACAGGAGAATCACGTGTTGGTGTGACTAAACCTTTGAAACCCGAAGTTGTGATGTGATTTGGACCGTAGATCCAAGGATCTATCAGAACCCACCTTGACCATCAGATCTATGAGTACGCACTGACAACGATGAGAGAATTGCACATTGGTGCGATTAAAATTTTGAAACCCAAAGTTGCAATGTGATCTGGACCATTGGATCGAGGAAGGTTGTGGACCATCGATCCAATGTGAGCAGATTAATGCAAGGAGTATGTGGGAATTTGAAATTTCCTAAGGACCAAGCTCATAAGATACTAGCTCTTTTCAGAAGCGCAGATGAGGTCCAAGAGGCGAACTTGTTTCAAGTTCGTAGGCTCAGGAGGGCACCGAAAGTCGAGACCCACACATTAGGGCTCACAGGATGTAAATAGAAGGTCGAGACCTTTGAAACATATGAAATATTCCAAGTTAGGGAAGAAAGTGAAAGCTCAATAGGAGGAGCAACAATGACCGTTGGATCGAGCACTATGAAAGATTTGGACCACTGGGTTCCACGTCCAGAAAATTAGAAGAGCGCACAAGAGGAGATCAGATCTAAGCGCGAGGACCAACAGTCGTTGGATCCCAAGGAAAGTGCATTAGGCATAACCCTTTGAAACTATAGAGGAGAGTGGACTTGCAAAGTCCCGAAGTTACGAAGTCAATTGGAACCCTCCAACATTAGGGTTGATACATGGCATAAGATCCACAACTTCAGAGGTCTGTGGACAAGGAGGAGGAAAAACAACCAAAGTAAATCTTGGTCGTTGATCGCCAGGGGGATATGTGTTAGGAGATTGTGTATTTCGGGTAAAAGAACTCTAGAGAATTGGGTGCATAAGAGTTGAAACTCCCAAAGCCCAGAGAGACAAAGAGTCGAAGCGACAAAGCGCTGAAGTGCCGAAGAGTCGAAGCATTGAAGGGTTGTAGTGTCGAAGAGCCGAAGAGTCAAAGGTATATGAATCGTTAGATCTAGAGAGACATGTGGAGATAGATCACAAGCTTTGGGTAAATTGCATTGGAGTTTCAGTTGAGAATTAAAATTCCTGAACCCCGAAGACCCAAAGTGAATCTGGACCGCCTGATCCATAGGAATGCGTGGCAACGGATCGTGGACTCCGGAGAAATCTATTCAAGAGTTTTTAGTTGAGATTTGAGACTCCCAAAGTCTAGAGATCTGGAGAGATGAAGTAAATCTCAATCATCTGATCATTCAAAGTAGATCTAAATCATCAGATCTTCCGAACTCAATCTCAAGAGTTGGATTGTCCGAGGTGAATCTAGACCATCTGATCTAGAAGAGACATGGCGTAGATTGATGGATTCTAGGTAATGTCCTAAAGTAATTAATAACCATCATATCAAGAGGACAAGTGGCATAAATCTATAAATTTCGAGTAAATATCTGAAGCAAGCCTCAATTGTCTGATTCAAGTGGACACAGGACAGGAATCCTCTTACTTCGAGGGGAAGTGAAGTTTGAGATTTGAGATCTCAGAAGTTCGGAGACCCGAAGCAAATATCAATGGTTGATCGAGAAAAGGGCCGCAAGACCGTTGATATAGTTGAAAGGTCAAACCCCTGAAGTAGAGGCAGAGTCGTTGATTGAGAAGGATAGGTGTCCGCAAATTGTTGACTCCGAAAGATTGATGTATGGAACAAAGGAAGGTTTGAGACTTGAGAATTTCAAAGTCCGAAATTCCGAAGCAAATCACAGTCATTGATTTGAAAGAGGTCAGATCTGATCCTTAGCTTTGAAAGGGATGGTTCTGAGCCATCAGTTCAAAAGCACCGTCAAGTTCAATGAGATCGATGGTCCCATAGAATTGCGGGGATCAGAGATGCGCAAACTTTAAAAAGTTGAGGGCGGGCCGCAATCCAAACCACGGTTTTGAAGAAAGGACACATGGAGGCTCGAGGAGAATTGTGGGTGGAAAGGTAGTTTGGTTTCAAACCTCCTTTGGCCACACTCACAATTATGTGTTGTGTGAGGTTATCTCCCAAGGTCACCTGAAGGAGGGGCTTATCAAAAAATGGGATAGCACCCAAACTCAGATATTTCCCAAGTGTGAAGAGAAGGTCGCGGGTACCATTAGACCTGCACTCAGAAGTCGAAAGGGTCTGTGTTTAATTACAGAGCGAGACCATTAGGGTCTCAAAGATTTGTTGGCTTCAGAATCAGAGATCCTTGATCGGGAGGTCGGACTGGTTCCCCAACTTCCCAAATTAGAAACCATGGATGGAGAATCCGTCCTTTAAGAAAAGCAAAAAATTTTATGCCTCTTCGTGGGTGTGTTACAAATTGGTATCAGAGCATGGTTACAAAACTTGGCCTGCTTGGGCTTATGTATGAGTTGTGTAAGGAGGTATTGTTATCTGCATTTACTCCTTGGGGATAAGGACTGCATATTGAACCTGTAATTTTGGGAATTCTTGTTGAATTTCAAAAAAATAATTTATTTATCCCTTTTCTAAAGTGATAACTACTCTTACCAAAGTAGAGATATGCTAATTGACATTTATAATAAGACTTGAATGTGGATAGATGAAGGTGTCAGGGTTCTTTCAAGGGCAGTTGAAGCCTGAAGGACATATGACCTGGTGTTCATAACAATGCTTCTAAGCATAGGCAGTTGGAACTTCAAGCACTGATGATGGTAGATTATATAATGGTTAATACCTTTGTGGGATTAAAGGAATCTGATAGGATCAGGTAGGATCCATGGCAATTATAGTTACTACTCTATATTAAAATCAGACTATATAAATCCTCATGACCAGAGAAAAGTGAGATGGGTAAAACCCTATGGACGCTGAGGCAAGAATGTTTTCTTGATATACGTTGTCACATAAAGAGGAAAGTGACCTTGGTTGGTTATTTCCTTGAGAAAAGACAACATCAATACGAGATATGATTGTGAGATTAGTTCTGTAAGTGACTGAAATCTCAAACTAAAGGACACTAATGATGAAATTAAACTATCCAGTGAATGCATGAGGTAAAAAGGTGCAAGAGGTGCACCTACTTATACATGAATGTGTATACATGATCATAAGGATGATTGGAAGATCCTTGGGAAAAGGGTATAGAAGCTGGATATGTCCATGCATGTGAATGGCATGGAAAAAGTGAAAGAAATAAGATAGCATGATGAATACTTATCTGTGTTTAATTATGCTTGAGTACATGGGGTTAATGCATTATGGAGCTTCCTAATATGAAGCCTGAGAGTAATACCAGTTAGGTATGAATGATATTAAACGTGCAAGTTATGCACATGTATGATGTAAGTTAACAACACTAGAATATGTATGGATACATAATTTGGGTACATGACCAAGATGCATGTTTATATTCCTTAAGGGATATTTGGTAAACTGTTGAAGCTAACTCACTGTTGAGGCCATCACAAATAGTGATGGATATGCAATAAGGAAGTTTCATGATGAAGGAGTTCCCTGTGGAGGAACTGTGCGAAGACTCTGTCAGGAAAACAAAGTCGCAACCTTAATGATTGTTGAGAATTAAGCAGTGAGCCACAAGCTTATATTTTTCTATTAAATCATGCTGATAACCGAATGGTAACATGCAGGATGCACAGGTTCATGATTCATTATGGTCAAAAGATTTTTCTATTAAATC
Organism: Picea glauca; assembly: GCA_000966675.3. Taxonomy (NCBI): domain Eukaryota; kingdom Viridiplantae; phylum Streptophyta; class Pinopsida; order Pinales; family Pinaceae; genus Picea; species Picea glauca. The sequence goes on along the minus strand of JZKD02S0923336.1, from coordinate 750,674 downwards.
ATGCTGGTGTATCCTAAGAGTTAGGATGAGCCTAACCTAGGGCTACTCAAGAAAACAACAGAAAGATCACAATAAGAAGTAGATTTCATAAGTAAAGGGGGAGAAAAGGAGGAACACTTTCCTCACCCTAAGAACCCTAAATTGTGTAACAGAGTCATAATATTAGAAGAGCAGGTGTGGAAACCGATATAGTTGGTAAAAGGAAAGTAAACCCCTTGAGTATGATTAAATGAATAAATGAGTATGTTTAACTGAATAGGCTTTGTTGAAGCCATGATTAAGAAAAGGCAGTGAGGCCTTAGAGATAACTCAACTGGGATAAAAAGTCCCAAACAACATAGAAAGAGTTGGAAGAAAGGGAGAGTCCTCAATTCTTTCCTTGCTGAGTATTATGTTTTCTCTTGGATGAGAAAGATGGTACGCTAATGAAAGTAAAAAGGTTTTGACACCATAGTGATAAGGATTGTATTGTTGAAGATACAATCGAAATTTGTTTGTGTTGCACTTGTGGAAACATTTGATTATAATGTGATGAAGTGCATAAAGATAGGACATTTTGAAGATGTTTTATGAATTCAAATGTTATGATACATGCATTTGGTTTAATATTACAACTAATGTAATTGTGACTATGATGATGCATGCTATGTATAGAAAGGAATTGGAGCTATTGAGGAAGACAATTGCCAATGATGGGCAACCTCAAGCAGAAGATGACCAGGAGAAAGTTGTGGTTAAAAGATTGTTTATAGGGTTGTAAAAGTCCCCATAAAGCACTGTTGATGAGGTAAAAATCAGAAAGAGGGTGCTAGTAGCCAAGAACCGGTATAAAAATATGTGTGCCTATGTGGCACAAGGTATGAAGGGATTTGGTAAGAACCCCTTCTGAAATATTTTATTGTCTTAGTGTTATGCATGAACTTTTGAAAGGTAGTTGTATGCCTTGGATACCCAAGTAAGGTATGATTGGATACCCAAGTAAGGTATGATTCAGGAAGGAGAACCTGAATTATGGAGGTATGAACCTCTAGTAGTAAACACTGTTTGTAACCCTTGGAAGAATTCATGAACTGATATGTCATGAATGCATTGACCAATCAAGGAATGCTTAAAGGAATTCATGTGAAACTTTTGAGTTCATGTGTACTGATTTGGGATCGTGATCAGCCTATAGAAGGCAGTATGGTCCTACTGTAAGAATGAAATAAAATGAGTAAGACATATGAGAAAAAGTTTGGTTAAATTCCAACACACCATAGCCAAGAACCGGTCATAAAGTGTCACGAACTTGAAAACAATGCAAGAGTGCATTGGGTATGAATGTGGCCATGAATAATTGGCACATTTGTTAAAATCCTTTGAAATGTTGAATTTTGTTTTGAAAGGTTTGGTATATTGAAATGAGGCATAGGGAAGAAATGGGATTCCCTTTTTATGTTTATATAGATGTGATGAACTGTTAATATGCATGGTTTTGAATATAGATATATATACATGGATGCATGAGAGACTAATAGTTTGTTTGGTTGTGCAAAGAATGAATTGCAGGGAGGAAAGAGGTCTTGGATATGGAAGCATTTTAAGCCCATAAGGAAGACCAATTTCCCACTGATCCAAACCGCTATGGGAAGGAAAGTCCCATAATTATGAATCAGGTTCCTGTGCGGAACAAATATGGAAATAAAATGTGGAATTGGAAACATGTAGGTGACGGATTTATAATAAAATTTTGAATTTAAAAATTTATGATGTCTCGTGAATTTATGTATTCCTTTGATACAGGTGAAAGGGAAATATCTGTGAAGACGTGCAGAGATGAGAAACAGAGCTCTCAGGTTCAAGGGAGAACTATGAGAAAGAGTATAATCCGATCGCATGAAATAGGGACTGACTTGGGAGAAGGAGAGTAACCTTTGTCCCTATCTATGATTGAGTTAGGAGAAGGAGAGTAACCTTCGTCCCTAACTATATATGTGCCAGGAGAAGGAGAGAAACCTTCATCCCTATATATTATGGTACCGAGAGAAGGAGAGTAACCTTCATCCCTATCTATTACGATACTATGAGAAGGAGAGTAACCTTCATCCCTATCTATTATGGTATTGGGAGAAGGAGAGTAACCTTCGCGCCTATCTATTATGGTATCGAGAGAAGGAGAGTAACCTTTGTCCCTAACTTTAGCTAAGTTGGAAGAATGTCAAGCTGTAAAAGCATGAAAAATGGCTACTGTTGAGCCATGAGAACCCCGTGGTAAGCCATGATCGCCTAGAATATGTTGTTTTGAGGTAACACAAGCTGGAAGGATGCCTTGGCATAGAAATTATGAGGGATACCTCGACTATAAGACTCGATAGAGTCTCTGGAATTATTTTTGTGCGAGAAAACCTTGGCAAGGAAAGATGGATCACCCGAGGAACTGTATAATAGAAAAGGGGATGCCTGAGCCTGGGCCTGGAGGGTGAGTGACCCCAAGGAAGAGGATACCTTAATATTTGTTGTAAACTATTGATTGGGATCATGCACATGATGGGTATTTCTTTCTGTGCGAGAAAACCTTGGCAAGGAAAGATGGATCACCTGAGGGATTGTATAGCAGAGAAGGGGATGCCTGAGCCTAGGCCTGGAAGGTGAGTGACCGCAAGGAAGATAAACCTTGATAGTTCTTGTAAACTATTTATGGGGATCATGCACCCAATGGGTATGTCGAGGAAAAACAATGAACCTAGATAACAAACAACCATGCGGATACAAACCCACAAACTGTGCAGATAATTATTGTGCTAAGATTAGAAAAAAAATTCCTATAAATTTTTATACAATGTTATCACATGAGACTATGATTAATATGCTTGTTGTCCAAGAATTATGGAAAGAAGGTGACAAAGATTAAGGGTCTGAAATAGGACCTGATCGAGAAAGAAAGATCAAGATTTTTGAAACAGCTGAATGGGAAAGGATTGACATGTGTTTTGAGGAATAACATCGAGGACGGTGTTCCTTTAAGGGGGAGGGTATTGTAACATCCCTAATTCCCCCAACTTGTAATTAATCATAAAATAGGATTATCATGCTAAGGCATGTGGACAGTGTAAACGTATTAATTTTTGAGTTGCCAATAACTGATTGTGGGGGTGAAGCCTTGAAAGTACTGGCCATGATATCACTAGAGGAAAGAATGTGAAAACTATAAGAGAGGGCTCATTATATCAAATAACCCCAAATTTCCCTTTATGGGGGTAATAAATATCCTTCGGATCCCAAGGAGAGAAAACAATTAATGAAGAAAGGACTAGTGGTTGAATTATCAACGACTCCCATGAATGGGAGCATGGTCTAACTATAAAATGTAAGCTCGAAGTACCATTGGGTATGACAGACCAAGTTGACCCGAGTTCCCTTCTGATAGAAGGAACGGGATGGGTCGAGAACCATCCTGGGGAAAAGATATAATAAAAAACATTAAGGAGAATGTGCAGAGATCTCCAATCGATGAGGAACATAAGTTTGTGAGCTTGATGTCGAGTGAGCATCTGATAAACCTTTCCTAGGGCCATAACAGAGAAGAATTTCTCTTAAAGTTTGCAGAGAATAGAACCTGAGTGGAAGCTGAAAAAGAGAAAGAATCCTTGAAAGCTACTAGAGTTCCCTGGTGATATCATGGCTTGGCACAGGGGTGGCCAGATTGCTAAGAATGAATACCTCTGAGTCTATGGTCAGGTGGAAGGATGAACACCCACAGTCAGTTAGTTGGCTACCTCCTGTAATAGATAAGTAATCACATATCTTGTGTATTTAAGTGGTACTGTGAATTAAAGTTGGATATCCTATGCATTTTGAAGGGATGGATATGTTTTCTTAATGATTCAAGTATCAAAAGGGAATATCCTTTCGTTTGGAAGATGAACGGATGAGACCCTTTGGGAGAATCCAAAGTTTGTTGCAATCACTAGATTGGAAGAAGGAGTGTAGGCGTTAATGCCTCGACTCCTTCAGTCTTCGCAAGATCGACGAATGTTGGTAATCATGGTGAAGGGGATGGATCCTCTGAAACTTGAAGTCGCAATGTGATCTAGACCGTATATCCAAGGATCTATCGGGACCCACCTTGACTGTCGGATCTGTGAGTTTGAAGTTCGCGTGACGGGAGAATCGCGTGTTGGTGCGACTAAACCTCTGAAACCTGAAGTCAAGATGCGATCTGGACCATAGATCCAAGGATATATCAGGACCCACCTTGACCATTGGATCTGTGAGTGCGGAGTTCACGCGATGGGAGAATCATGTGTTGGTGTGATTAAAATTTTGAAACCCGAAGTTGCGATGTGATATGGACTGTTGGATCAAGGAAGTTCGTGGACCGTTGAACGCGAGCAGATTAATGCAAGGAGTACGTGGGAATTCAAAATTCCTTAAGGACCAAGATCAGAAGAGCCTATCACTTTTCAGAAGAGTAGATGAGGTCTAAGAGGTGAACTTGTTTCCAGTTCGTAAGCTCATGAGGGAAGCAGAAGTCAAGACCCATACATCAGGGCTCGCAGGAAGTAAATCGAAGGTCGAGACCTTCGAAACATCTGGAATCTTCCAAGTCAGGGAAGAAATAGAAATCCTAGGAGGAGGAGAAACAATGATCGTTGGATCAAGCATTGTGAAAGATCTGGACTGTTGGGATCCACGTCCAGACAATTAGAAGAGTGCATAGGAGGATATTAGATCTAGGCCTTTAGATATAAGCGTGAGGACTAACAGTCATTGGATCCCAAGGAAAGTGCACGAGGCCTAACCCTTTGAAATTGCATAGGAGAGTGGACTTCCGAAGTCGTGAAGTGCCGAAGTCAATTGGAACCATCCAACGTCAGGGTTGATATGTGGTGTAAGATCCACAAGTTCAGAGGTTTGTGGATAAGGAGGAGGACAAAAAACCGAAGTAAATCTTGTTCGTTGATCACCAAGGGGATACATGTTAGGAGATCGTGTATTTTAGGTAAAATCACTCTAGAGAATTAGGTGCATAAGAGTTGAAACTCCCGAATCCTGGAGAGCTGGAGAGATGGAGAGTCGAAGCGCTGAAGTGCTGAAGAGTCGAAGCGTTGAAGGCTCGGAGCGCCAAAGTGTCGAAGAGCCAAAGATTCAAAGGTATCTGAACTGTTAGATCCAGAGAGACACGTGGTGATAGATCGCAAGCTTCGGGTAAATTGCATTGGATTTTCAGTTGAGAATTGAGATTCTTGAACCCCAAAGACCTGAAGTGAATCTGGACCACCAGATCCATAGGGATGCGTGGCGATGGATCGTGGAATCTGGAGAAATATGCTCGAGAGTTTTCAGTTGATATTTGAGACTCTCAAAGTTTGGAGAGCTGGAGAGTTGAAGTAAATCTCAATTGCCTGATCATTTGAAGTAGATCTTAGTCGTCAGATCATCTGAAGTAAATCTCAAGCATCGGATCTTCCGAGGTGAATCTGGACCGTCTAATCCAGAAGATATGTGGCATAGATCGATGGATTTTGGGTAAAGTCACAAAGTAATTCATAGCCATTAGATCAAGAGGACAGGTGGCATAAATTTGTAGATTTTGGGTAAAGACCCGAATCAAGCCTCAACCATCCGATTCAAGTGGACATGTGGTAGGAATCCAATTACTTCAAGGGGAAGTGAAGTTTTAGATTTGAGATCTCAGAAGTCCATAGAACCAAAGGAAATCACAATCGTTTATCAAGAAAAGGGCCACAGGACCGTTGATCTAGTTGAAAGGTCATGTTGGAAGATTGGTTGTTGTCATTGATGTCAACCCTAGTCATGGGTTTTGGACCAGAAGATTGATGAAGTTATTTGGACATGAAGGAAAATGAAAAAGAATATACAACACCCAT
>JZKD02S0923336.1:729973-742405 GCA_000966675.3 Picea glauca | reverse complement strand
TACCTTTGGAAGTCATTACTTCCCTTGAACAAAAACTATTGATTATTTCTCATATATTGTGCATGGTGTATTGTGGTGTATTGATACTATTGTTCATTTATAATTGGATATAATTAAATAGTTCAAGTATAAGTTGAAAAATGTTTTAAATTGTACTTGATACTGATTCACCCCCCTCTCAGTATCAATAGGTCAAACCCCCGAAGCAGAGGTAGATTCGTTGATTGATAAGGATAGGTGTCCGCAAATCATTGACTTCAGAAGATTGACATATGGAAGAAAGGAAAGTTTGAGACTTGAGAATTCCGAAGTCCGTAATTCCAAAGCAAATCACAACTGTTGATTTGAAAGAGGTCCGATCTGATCCTCAGCTTTGAAAGGGATGGATTTGATCCATTAGTTCAAAATAACCGTCAAAATCAATAAGATTGATGGTACTATAGAATTACGAGGATTGAATATGCATGAACTTTAAGAAGTTGAGGGTGGGCCACAATCCAAACCACGGTTTTGAAGAAAGGACACGTGGAGGCTCGAGGAGAATTGTGGGCCGAAAGGTAGTTTGGTTTCAAACTGCCTTTGGTCGTGCCTTCAATTGTATTTTGCATGAGATTATCACCCAAGGTCACCTCAAGGAGGGGCTTATCATAAAAGGGGCTAGCACCCAAACTCAGAGATTTTCCAAGCATGAAGAGAAGGTCACGGGTACCATTATACTTGCACCCAGAAGTCAAAAGGTTCTGCATTTAATTACAGAGTGAGACCATCAGGGTCTCAAAGATTCATTGGCTTTAGAATCGGAGATCCTTGACCTGGAGGTCAGACCGGTTCCACGACTTCCCAAATTAGAAACCATGGATGGAGAATCTGTCCTTTAAGAAAAGCCAAAAATTTTATGCCCCATCGTGGGTGTGTTACATATCTTATAAAACACTCATTTATTAATAAACACATATATTATCACAATAAACTATGAACCAATAGATTAATTATCACTATTGCTTATTATTTGAGTTAAATAAATACCTGCCCACAATGAATTGGTAGACCATAAAGCTCCTTATCCTCTGATAGGAACCTCGAGGAATATATAGAAAACGATCCACTATGGGTATCATGTCTTCATGTCCTCTCAAATGCTTCATACCATCTACACTTAAAAATAAAACATTTAAAAGAGAGGTAATCCAACTCAATAATTTATTGGATTTTTCCAACATATTATAGATTCCCTTCAATAATATTCTTATCTTTTGAGTGCTTGACTGGATTTCTTGAAATCAACCATGATGCCACAATCAAAGGATCGTCTCTTTACATATACACTTTATACATCATAATGTCATCCATATGCCCACATTGCAGGATATTTCCTCGCATGTGAAAGACCATTTGTTTCATTGAAAACAAATATAATGACGAATATTAAAAGAGTTAATAGTGTCAAAACTATAAGGAAACAACATTTTGTAAAATTCCAATAGTACATTTCTTTCACATCCTCTACACATGTTTATTTCATCTTTTGTTATGTTTGAATCTATACATTCATCTTCTATTTGATTTTGAATTTGTTCAGTTTCCCATTCTAGAGTGCAATCTTTGCCCCATTCCCCAAGCAGATCACTGGGAAGTGGAGTGTTCCTTGGGTTGGATCTCTTAAACTGTCTCCTTGATTCTAGCACTTCTTCTCTCTTTTTATCATACAAATCAATCCATTTTTTCATAAATCTCTTGTGGTACATAATGAACTTGTTGAGTATTTCACTTTTGTCTACACCTATTACATGTCAACATGTTTATTTCAAACTCCAAATGTTATTCAGTTAATTTGACAAATAAATTACAGAGAAAATCAATGATTGCAAGGAAAACAACCACATTAATGATCATGAATTTACTTACTAATTTCTACTTGAACACCATTATATTGTGGTTTTTCTCCATCAATAATATCTTATGCTTGTTCTTCATCCCAGAAGCTTGGCCCATATTCAAAATCCTTTCCAAGGAATTCACATAGGAAGAAAAATTCTTCGTTCAATACATACCCTTCAGCCATACAACCCTCTAGATGTGCCTTTTGTTGGACATATCGTTTTAGAGTTTTCATATACCTCTCAAATAAAAAAATCCACTTCGTTGATATGACACCCGCCAATTCAATGTCATTGACTAGGTGTATAAGTAAATGGACTTGTAGGTCCATGAAACTTGTAGAGAGGTCCTTCTCAAATACACATACAATTTATGCAATTTCCTTCTTCCATTTCGGTACTTCACATTCATGGATCTCCTTGGATGTTACCCACCTAATATAAGAATAGTAAATTAGTATGAACCTTTAATGGAAAATTAAAATGGAATATAATATCTCTATGTCTCTCATAGATGAACATTTCATACCACATACCTTGTAAATGATGACAATCGACTTATGGCATTTCTTAAGTAAATGGTAAGACATGAATCCCCCCTAATTTCCAATGGCATGTTTCAAACACATTCATCAGAGGCCATTAGTAATTTTTCACACAACAAAATATCAAAATATATTTAGTACTAAATCAATGTTACCAGTAAAACTTAAATGAAGATATATAATACCTTCAGAAAATTATGAAAATCATGTGTTTTAAATCATGTGATATTCACATCAACTATAAAACCTTTATCCAATGACGACCCATAGCCAGTAGGTGTCCTTATTGAACAGATGGCATTTTTTAGTTGGTCTAGCTCTTTTTTTTTTCAAAATCCATGGACCTTCTGCATATGTTTCATTTTCCCTGTTTGGCCACAAATGTCTTCTATAAAATTTGGTACGCGAAAGACCAATATCTCTCCTCGAAGACAAGGTGTCCTTCTCTTTACTTGATATATGTCGAAATATAGAATCTGACACATTTTTTAAGATGTTCATAGGATCTAATAGGTGAGATATTAATAGATCCTTTAAGTAAGGGAGCTCATAAAATATGGATTTACTTTTCATTCCTTCTGGCATATTAACTGCAACTTGTTCTGGTTCTTCAATTAAATCACCCCAATCAAAACAAAAGTCCCAAACTTTCAATTCAACATCTTCATAGTTCTTATTCCAATTACCTAGACCCATAATCATGGGAGGGCCTCTATTTTCAACTTTTCCATCAAATTGATTCTTTAGATGATTTCTAAACTTATTATCTGTTGGTAGAAAAACCCTATTGTTTGTGTAAATAAATTTATGTAGATCTTTAGAATACCTCCCTTGAAATTGATCTGCACATCTTGGACATGAAAATATCCCCTTTGTTTGAAGCCCTGCAATTCAATAAGTAATGTTAATAGCATCATAATAATAGTATAAAGTGAGTATGAAAGTTGGGACGAAAATAAATTATGAGTGTGAATATGTAAATATTTTATCTTACCAGAACAGACACCAAGTCCTGGGAAATCATGAATAATCCAACATAGCACACCATACAACATGAAGGACCTATTTGATGGAGTATGTGATATGTCATACATTCTTATGCCTTTCCATAGTAGTTTCATCTCATCAATAAAAGGCACAATATAAACATCCATATTTTTAACTTGATGTTTTCCTGGAACAATGAGAGTCAACATAAGGAGCTCCTTTATAACACTCATCCATGGGGGATTATTGTATATTATCAATTCGACTAGCTAAACACTATAGTTTGATTTGAGGAAAGAGAATGGGCACACTCCATCAATTGCAAGACCAAAGCTAATACTATGTGGTTCATCTTTGAATTTACTTAGCCATTTTTCCTCTATGTGTTTCATTGCTTTGGAGTCGGCCGAAATTCGCATGAATCCATATTTACTCATGTTCTTTGCATGTCAGTCCATCAATTGTGCAAGTGACTTGCAACAAAACATTCATTGAAGTCTAGGTATAATTGGCATGTCACGTAAAACCTTTTTTGGAATTGTAGGACCTTGTACATATGTACGATATTTGTTCTCTTTGCATACAGGACATTCTACCTTGTTTTGATATTCATCTCTGTATAAAATGAAATCATTTTTACATGAATGAATTTTCTTATATTCAATCCCCAACTCATCCAACAACTGGCATGCTTCACTGCAAGTTGGTGGAAACACATTCTATTCAAGGAATATTTTAGTTTTTAGTGCCCTTTAAGATTGCCAGAGATTAAATCAATTAAATGTTTGACTTATGATGAACATGTTTGATATGTCAATCTATACTACTATTGTTTATATACAATATATGTTTTATAACATCCCATTAAGGAAATATAAACGTAGTTGATGAATGTTTACAAATTACATACACCAATTGACAATGCAAAGTAAGAAATACATTTCAACTCACTTCAATAGGGTAGTGAATCCTTTGTCTAACCAACCAAATAGTGATTTCATTTCTAATAATATCAATGTGCATGCAAGTTTTGAGGTTCTACTTGCACCCGATCTGAACATGGGTGTCTTTGCAACTTGCTTGATTGAGTATTTCGGTTTGTTATCATAAATATTACATTGGTGGTCATTACCCCTACTATCATCATTACTGCCAACCATATGATCATTATCATCATGATTGTTTCCATCCCCAAAGAAACCTATAAGAATTTCATTCAATCCTTCTTCCTGCACTTCATTTTCAATATCATCATCATCATCATTAAAGCTATGTGGAATGTCATCATTGTATGATAATCTCATCAGCTCTTCAAACTTATCAGCTGATAATATTCTCTTCAATGTTTCTCTTTTCGCCCTGGTATGGTTAAAAGGATGGTTTTGATCATCCTGTCCAAATCTTAATAACCCAGTTTGATCTTGGGTATTAGTAAGTGTGTCAGCAATGTATTCTACCTATCAACATACACAAACATTATTTAATCTTTGGCAAGAATTGGATAAATCATAATTGTATCAATTTCAAAGAAATATAATCAAATATATTGTATTAACCAATAAGAATATAGAATGTATGAACATATATACATAAATTGAATAACAAAATATTATTTTATATACTACTTCTTTTATACAATAATTTAAAATAAAACACAATTTTGACAACATAGTGTATAAAATGTCAATCCACACATTGATTATTCTTTGGTTTTCTTCCCTTATGAACATCCTTAGGGTGATCCAGTTCTTCCCTTTTCTTTCGTGAAGGAGTTCATTTTAAGAAGGGATAATTAATCAATAATTCATCCCCAATGGTAAGGTCCATAATAGCCTCAACCATTATCAATCTATCAACCTCTCTTTCCATATCTCCATCTTTATCATTTATAACTTCAACAAATTGACAATTTGGTCTTACATTAGGGTCCCTTCCCTTACTACTGTTTATAAAACCTGCAATATTTTTGTGTGTGTATGCACATCCATCTATATACATAAGATGACCTCTATGAATTTCTTTTCCACTTTCCAATTGGAGACAATGTGTATACATATTCGAGTTTAGACCATATGATGACATGCTAGGCTTATATTCTGCTAGCCTTTTCCATTCACCACTGTAATATGATGGACCATAATATGGCATTAATCTTCTAGTGGTTTGTTGTGAATTGTTTCTATTTTTAGATCCCAGATGGACATTTTGGACAATAAAGAGGCCTAGATTTTCTCCATGAATATTGGAGGGGTGTATCATGTAGTTGTATCCTCAAAAATGAAACACCTCATACACTCTAGGTAGTTGTTGATCACTAGGCCAATCACAATATAATAGACAATCAAATGTCTCTTTGTAAATTGATCTCAAACTCAGAGGAAAGTCATCATCTCCATCACATTCATTCTCATAGGGTATGAAGTCCATCTTCCCCTTGTCTTTAAACAGATTATTCATCTTTAAAGCAGTTCTTGTTCTGTTACTTGTTTTCATCAAATCCTCATCTTTAGAGCTAGTATATGTGCACATATTTTGTTAGATGTATCATCTAATAAATGATCATCTCCCTCTAGGCTAGAAGTCGATGATCCTGGAAAATTTAAACAAAGAACTTTATATTGCAAGTATTCATTAAGAAAAAAATTAATTATTTAAATAATATAAAACAATGTTTAAAAGAAGTATACATATTATTTATACCGAATTGGAAAATTCCTTACCACAATTCCAATTGGATTTGAATCGATTGTAGGTGGTGTACTACCCACTGGAAGCTCATCATCTATGTAATTTCTTTGTACAATCGCTCATTTGAATTGTTTCTTTCCACGACATACAAAACATCCACAAACAACAATTTTCTCAAAGTATTCATCCCATGTACTATAGTCTAGACAAACCTCTGTTTCAATGCAATCATTTGTTGTGTCTACATGATTCATTGTCATATGCTCTTCCATCCACTGTCCTCTACATGATTTAATAGTTTTAGATCCACGTCCACGTAAATATCTTTTTATTTTGCTAGTTTAATGCTCAAGCTCTACATTTGCTCCAATCTCCATCTAAAATAATCAACAACATGCATTAATTTCTGACAAGATTGGATAATACACTATAAAATTTAATAATTTTGTGAAAAAACATGGACGTTTCACAAAATGTCATCAGATTAATTTTTCCTAAGTTAAGTCAAAATTAGAGTACCTGATGTTTTGCGTCATTCATTGTGTCCTCATTTGATATGACACAATCTGTTTCCATGGCCTCATCTGGATCCTATAATACACAACATAGTCAATAATGTTTAGTACACCAATTATAGTATTTCAACGAATATGTTATGCAACAAAAAACCTCACCTTAGTCACATTTTTGACATATTGATATCATGTTTTGGAGTTGAAAAAAAACAATTTTACGACCCTAGGTATTTACATCAAGCCAAAATTTCAAGAAGAAAAGTATCCAACATCATTATCCCACATGGCCATCCTAATTTTTAAACTTTTCCCTTGATCGTAGAATCACATTTAATCACCATTCTTGTGCATTTTCAACCAATAAATTTGAGCTCAAAGGTTGTTGGAGAAATTTCTATTTTCGACACACTAGTTCAGTGGGAGTTAACTGACTAGTTTTATTTTAGACTTTCTAATCTTAGACCATCACTATTATGCATGCATTCCTAATGATAGGATGTCATTGCCTATATGAGTGAAGATCACTCACTCATTGATAAGAACATATTATGCATTGATTTTCATTATTCGTTGTGTATCTCTCTTCCTTTTCTTGATAACCTTTGGTTGTGTATGCTTTAGCTAGATCTCTTGTGTAGGTTTCCATGAAACACTGGCATGGTATCAAAGCTACGCTACTTTGAGCAAGCCAAACAAGCCAACGAATAAGGAAAATTGAAGTTTCAATGAGCTAAATCCGTGGTCGTATCTTTCAACATTGATTTATCCAAAAATATTAAGTTTTGGAGGAAACAACCCATGTGAGAAGTAAATCGATCCATTCTGCAAGTGGGTTTTCAACCATTTGGATAGATTCCTCACCATTTGCTCAAAAAGTAAGCTGAACGATAGCCTCCTGAAACTAATACGAATCCATGGTTGTACCTTTCTTTAGTGATTGCTCCCAAAAATATTAAGTTTTTAAGGAAACAACCCACATGAGAAGTAAATCAACCTATTCTGCAAGTGGGTTTTCAACCGTTTGGCGAGATTCTTCATTGTTTCCTCAAAAAGTAAGCTGGAAGATAGCCTCCTAAAATTGATATGAATCTATGGTCGTAGCTTTCTATAGTGATTGCTCCCAAAATATTTTGAGAAAATGGCTCGCTAAGGAAGTAAATCGACCCATTCTACAAGTGGGTTTTCAACTGTTTGGCAAGATTCCTCACCGTTTTCTCAGAATGCAAGTCAAAATATCATCTCTTGAAACTGATATGAATTTTCAATTAAAGTGCCCTTTCTGTCGTGATTTCTTAATTTTTCACTTGCAGATTGAGAGTAAATTTTTAGGGGTTCTTAGAAACAGTGAGAGAGATGGATATGACAACTATTATATAGTCAAACTTGGTGGTAATCCTCACACCATACAATTATTTTGATTGGAAGCCCAAGGAAGAATTCCAACTCAGAAGGAAAGGACTATATAATTTGACGATGGCAATAGAAACATAACCTACATCAACGATTGAGAAGATGAGATGGGTGGACCGTAAGGATGAGGCCACAAGACTACTTCTTGAGTTAATATACACTGATCTATGGTTTCATGTTGCTGCATGCAAGAGTCCAAACAAGATTTGGACCATCTTGGAATGACTCTTTGGAAAGCAGGATGAGATGAAAGGTCATATGCTTGAGGTAGAGTTGAATACCTTAGACCCTAAAAGTTTTGATAATATACAAGATTTCTTTACTAAATTTAAATATTTGATTTTGAGCTTGGGTGAATGTGGTATTGACAAGTCTACACAAGAGAAACAAATTATTCTAACAATCTTGGCCAAGCTAGGACCAGAATATGTTGTATATGTCTCCAATTTCCATTCTAATAGATGTCTTTTTGGAACAAATTAGAAACTACCTACGTTGGCTCAGTTCATTGAGTCTCTTACACAAGAGCAGATAAAACTCATACATATGGGCCTCATGAAAGATATCAAAGCACATGCACTCACCATGCATGATAGAAAATGGTCATCCAAACAGAACAGGAAGGAGGGATATTCCAAACCCTTCAATGATTCTTCAGGTTCCAGAGACTCTTCATATTCGAATAAGAAGAAGAAGGGAAAGCGGTTTACTTACTACAATAAACCGAATCATGAAGAATCCACATGCATGAAGAAATAGATCGATCTTATGACACAGGTACTTCAACAAAACAACCTTGGAAACTTCATTCTAGAGGGAGTCAAGAAGTAGAAGGAAGAAGATCCTGCTCCTAAGAAAGGTAATCATCATGATATGGTTGCAATTAATTCCTCATTTGATTCATGGATTATAGATTCTGGTGCATCCCACCATATGGCAGCGAAAGGGGAAGTTTTATCTTATTTGAGTCCATGCTCAAGAACCCCTATTCTCATGGGGGATGATACTCCAGTAGCAGTAGTAGGAGAAGGGCGAGTGGAACTTCATAATGGTAGTTTTGAGAATGTTTTACATGTTCCAAAGATTTCTATGAATCTACTCTCAGTTTATTAGATCACTCAGAAAGGTAAAAAGGTTGAATTTAGTTTAGATTCAGTTTCAGTAATCGACATGCATGACAATTCCATCATTGCAATTGGTGAAGTGGATCACAAGTCAAGGTTGTATAAATTCACTAAGTTTTATGACGATGACTCGTCTATTCTACTTACACATAAGGAGAGTACTTTTCATGCACCTCCAGTGCAACATGCATATACTCTTGTGCTTCCATCGGTTTCAGACATCAAAGATGATTCCATACACTCAGATACATGGAAATAAGCAAGTAGTACATCCAGATAAGAATCTGGTGTCGAAGATTCAGCAGATGCCCAAGAAGGCATAGACCACACTTCAGCCAGCAAGAAACCTTGCAAGGAATCCATTGAATTCGAGGAGGACTCGATCTTAGCATGAGTAGTCTTCTCATGTATTTTCAGTTTCAGAACCTGCGATGCCCATGCATTTCTATATGGTTCAATCTACTGATCCGAATACCTACAATAAGGTTGTGGGAAACCCATTATGGCAAGCAGACATGCAGGAGGAGCATGACTCTCTCCTAGAGAATCGGACTTGGCATCTAGTTCCACTTCCACTAGAAATGAATGTTTTCAGGTGCAGATGGGTCCACATGATCAAGAGGTACAAGGCCCGATAGGTTTCCAAAGGACTTCATAAGATCCATAAATATTTCTACATGTTCACGAAGACTTTCAGCGAGCAGAAGTTCCAGACTTTGTGGGATTGTCTTGCAATGAAGAACACAATTGCCTAGCAATTGCCATTTTCTTCTTTTGATACATTATCTTTTGAGGGGGGCTTTTGTTCACATGTGGTTTTCCCTCTTTCCTTGTTTTTATTCAGTGTTCATTGGTTTCATTGTACATGATTACCTAAAATGGCCTAGTAGTCGGGACTCATTTTTTACTCCATAGTAATGTTTAGGGGGGCTATTGGAGAAATTTCTATTTTCGGCACACTAGTTCAGTGGGAGTTAACTGACTAGTTCTATTTTAGACTTTCTAATCTTAGACCATCACTATTATGCATGCATTCCTAATTATAGGATGTCATTGCCTATATGAGTGAATATCACTCACTCATTGATAAAATCATAATATGAATTGATTCTCATTCTTCATTGTATACCTCTCTTCCTTTTCTTGATAAGCTTTGTTTGTGTATGCTTTAGCTACATATCCTGTGCAGGTTTCCATGAAACACTGACAAAGGCCACATGGAAAAAAATGACTTTATCTCTTCTATGTTGTAGCATTTGTGAATTCATAAAGACCTTCCTCCTTTGGTTGAGGCTACTTTTTATTCTTACCTTTACTGTATATGCAAATTATTTGTCATATCATCTTCCACCCACTTTCCTCTCTGCGATTTAGTAGGTCTACGCCATCCACGTCCTCTTTCCATGGTCTCCTCTGGATCCTGTTATACAACAATGACAATAATTTTTAGCACATCAATCATCTAATAAGTTAGGGAAAATAGGGCCATAAGTAAAAATTAGCACACATTATCATCTAATAAGTTAGGGAAAATAGGGCCACAAGTAAAAATTAGCTTGGGATCAAACACCAATACCATACCAATACCAATACCATACCAATACCAATACCAATACCATACCATTGCATACCAATACCAATGACATTTCATACCAATACCAATACCATTGCATACCAATACCAATACCATTGCATGTCAATGGTATGCATACCAATACCAATACCAATACTAGTACCAATATGATACCATACCAATACCAATACCATTGCATGGAAATGGTATGCATTGGTAATGATATGCATACCAATACCAATAGCATTGCCAATACCAATATCAATACCATTGCATTGTGTTGGCGTCGGAGGTCACTCCTGGATTGCTAGCAGGAGCAGAGCCTGACGCCCATCAGTTTTATGTCATGGTTGTTCATAGATGGGTGATCGAATGGTGAGAAACTCAAAACAATAGTGTTCCAACTCTAAAACTAGGCTAGGTATGCATGAGCAAGTGAGGTCTTGCGTAAACTTCAGACAGTGAGCTGTAGTAAAGGGTGAACAGGCGGAAGACTTGTACAAGAGAAAAGTGGAGGTCTATTATAACCAACAGGTTTCTAACAGACTGAGGAAGAAGACGTCTGAATGCGATATCATCTTACATTCAAACGCAAAGCCAGAGAATGCAGCAATGCAACAATAAATCTTTTATCATAACATAACAACAATAACTCGCGCGACTCAGTCAATCACGAACTCTCTTGGCATGAGATGAAAATTAGATGGACTAAGAAGAACTGTCTGTCATAAAACAAGAAATCTCATATACAGATGCACAAGTTGAAAGCTAGAATAGTTTTTAAAACATTACAGTAGGGAGCTCTGCTCAACCATCGATCGTTTACAAAATGGAAAACATGCTTACATATAGCCAAAACAAAACAACAACAGCGGAAACAAGAAGTTGCATTAAAAACTTTGCGTCTACATGTCTTCTAACAATCTATGCATGCAGACTCTAGATGATCGTGCACTTATGATAGACGCAATGGGACTCCTGACTATCCTGCAGTGGTTTGACAGACACAATCTCCGTTAGGAAGGACTATTAGTCTGCTTGTACGCTTGGTCCTTTCCTGGCCTTCTATTTATGGAAGAAGATGACGTTCAACCACCTTCACAGAAACAATAACTGCTTCCTTGGGATTGGGAACGGCCTCGGTCAACTCTGCCCTCTAGGACGTGGAAGACCCCTCGCGCTACCACCTAGAACAGTTGGAAAGTCTGATGGATAATGCATGGAGGAACTGGCACGCTTGATGTGGAAGGAGAAAGGGAGGTGATGGCATCAACACTGTGAGGGTGAGATGAGAGGTGATGAGGTGGTAGAAGATAAGAGGGTCTAAGGATGGGTGCGGTATTGAAAGGCTGTCATGGAAGGGAGCGGGGCACATGGTAGGGGACGAGGAGGCTCAGAAGATGAGTGGACGATGAGGTGGGGGGAGGGACCACATGGACCAGAAGAGGGAAGGTGGACAGATGTCGGAGGATGAGGAAGGGCTAAAGGGAGCGTGCCTCATCGCACGGCCAGGAGGAGAAAGATGGCAAGGGGAAGGATGGTACAAAAGATGACACGACAGGAAAGGGGCCCACGTTGGTTAAATGCAGAAAGATAGAAGGCTCCAAAATACAATGTGCGCCGCTGATCTGGGCGCTATAATCATAGCCGTCGGAGAGATGAGTCCCCGATTCCGGACCCCCCCCCTTCGCTTAAAGGTATAAAGGAGGGGGG
>JZKD02S0923336.1:711983-729840 GCA_000966675.3 Picea glauca | reverse complement strand
CATTGATCCGGGAACGCAAATGCCTGCTGTCTAGATTTTCTTTTCACTTACCACAGGCGCATTTTGAGTCTGGTACTTAGGGTAAGTGGGTTTTTAACCCGTTCCTTCGCATTTTATCCCTGTTACAAGAAAAATCGCTAGCATTTGGCTCCATGTGGGATAGATTCGTCCTTGTGATGCTCTAAGAACACTTTTGTAGATTCAGTGCCTTGCTGTTGGGCTATGGAGTCATGCTCAAAACATCCCGCTGCTGAAAATACAAGCCAAAAAATAAAAGCAACAAAATAAATATACATGCTCAAAGGAGCTTATTTATATACAATCCTAAACTAATAAAACACTTTAGATGGGGCTAGGTGAAAGAAGATTTCCACCATAGCCATTCAAGGAGCTTCTTGGATAGAAGCTCCCTCCCTCTGTCAATGATCATCAACAGATGGTGTAACCATGACAGTAGAACGGTTACACTCTTCAACTCCTCCTTATGGGCTTGAGTTGAGACGAAATAGGGCAGCTCCAAGGAATAGGGGAAATGCCACTCCATGTATTTGTTGATAGGGTCATCAAATGAGTGGCCAATGCCAGGAAATTGGCGACAGACAACCTCTTCTACTACACAATTGTTCACCTGCGACCGAATATCTCTAATAAGCACAGGTGGGTGAATAACTGAAATGGGCTCGCTGATCTCAGGTGGTGGTTGCTCACTGACTGGCTCTGAACAAAGAGCAGACTGCCCCTCTAGTTCTTTTTCCTCTTCTTGTTGGCTCTCCTCCAGGTCCGATTCATATTCATCATAAATAGGGACCATGTGTTGATTATGCTTGCTGACTGGCTCTTCAGTAAGTTTATAGTGATCGAATGTAGGATAAGCGTGCTGCTCATCATCACTATAATATTCATCAAAAAGGGGCTGACCCTTATCTCTATGATCCTCCTCCAAAATGGTGATCCCGTAAAAAATATATGTTTTAGGGACAGTGGGACCCACTGCTTCTGGTTGCTCATACATAATCTTCTTCCTAGATAAAAATATATCATGAGAAACTCCTTGGAGAAAAAGAGAGGAGACCTCTTCCACAATAATCTCTTCTTTACAAACGAGAAGGTCTTCGTCCTAAAAAACAGGGTTGCTAGGAATATCTGCTTCAACCCGACATTTAGGTGATCCATCTACCATGGACCACATCTGCTCTATCAACTCATAATATCCACAGGAGGTGTGTTGATATTTATGAACATCTAAAAGAACAGACACATTCGATATGATGTCATATGCTTCCATCCTCGAGCTAACACCACTCATATCATTCAACACCTCAATTTTTTCACAGCAGATGCTTTCCTCCACAGTAAGGGCTTCATCATGGACATGGTCTTCAGGGCCAATATAGGCTTCATGAAGTGAAGAAAACTCTTCACAACAGTTTTCAAACAAGCGAATAGCTGGATAGTAGTATTTACAAAATGAATTGAAAGATGTATGAAAACCTGCTAAAGAGTGGATGCTTGCGGTGGGAAGAGACCGACACCATTCAAGAGCAGCTCCCTTCAATGAATACTTGAAGAGCTTAATCCGGACATCCTCATGCGTGATATTGTGTCGGTGGATAGCCTCATGGAAGTCCAGTAAATTCTCAGCTGGTTCTTCCCAATCTAATGCATGAAATTCCGAAGGGAAATCTTCCCATTGGTCTCTATCAGGAAGTTCATTAGGAAAGCCAACTATCTGAGAAAAGTCACAGAAAGAAAACCTTTGAGCCAGAATTTTCTCCATATCGAACCAGTGGAGTCACCAATCGATCCTTGAATCATGGAGTCACCAGGTGAAAGATGCACAGCTTCAAGTGTGTCTGGTCCTTGTTCACCATCAAAGGCCAGATCTTAACGTGTCATTACCCCAGGAAGCTCCTCATGCTAAGAAAGTAGCCGCTGAAACCTTCTCGAGAAAGCTCCTTAGGGTCAGCTTTTAGGTGTGCTAAGAGTAGTCACAACTGAAACAGTGATGTGGAGACAATGGAGTCGCCACAGTGGAGTCACCAGGTGCACAATAACAATCTTTAAGGGCTCTGATGTCTGATGCACCTTCAGAATTAGAGGCTCAATGTCGTTCTGCCCAGGGAAAATATTCAACTTCGTCCCCGACAATGGCACCAAAAATGTTGGCGTCGGAGGTCACTCCTGAATTTCTAGTAGGAGCAGAGCCCGACGCCCATCAGTTTTATGTCATGGTTGTTCATAGATGGGTGATCAAATGGCGGGAAACTCAAAACAATAACGTTCCAACTCTGAAACTAGGCAGGTATGCATGAGCAAGTGAGGTCTTGCGTAAACTTCAGACAGTGAGCTGTAGTAAAGGGTGAACAGGCGAAAGACTTGTACAAGAGAAAAGTGGAGGTCTGTTATAAACACCAGGTTTCTAACAGACTGAGGAAGAAGATTTCTGAATGCGATATCATCTTACATTCAAACACAAAGCCAGAGAATGCAGCAATGCAACAATAAATCTTTTATCATAACATAACTGCAATAACTTGCGCGACTCAGTCAATCACGAACTCTCTTGGCATGAGACGAAAAGTAGATGGAGTAAGAAGAATTGTCTGTCATAAAACAAGAAATCTCATATACAGATGCATAAGCTGAAAGCTAGAATAGTTGTTAAAACATTACAGTAGGGAGCTCTGCTCAACCATCGATCCTTTACAAAATGGCAAACATGCCTACATATAGCCAAAACAAAACAACAGCAATGGAAACGAGAAGCTGCATTAAAAACTTTGTGTCTACATGTCTTTTGACAGTCTGTGCATGCAGACTCTGGATGATCGTGCACTTATGACAGACGCAATGGGACTCCTGAATGTCCTGCAGTGGTTTGATAGACGCAATCTCCGTCAGGAAGGACTATCAGTCTGCTTGTACACTTGGTCCTTTCCTGACCTTCTATTTATGGAAGAAGATGACGTTCAACCACCTTCATGGCAATAATAACTGCTTCCTTGGGATTGGGAATGGCCTCGGTCAACTCTGCCCTCTGGGACGTGGAAGACCCCTCGCGCTGCCACCTAGAACAGTTGGACAGTCTGATGGATAAGGCGTGGAGGAACTGGCACGCTTGACGTGGAAGGGGAAAGGGAGGTGATGGTGTCAACACTGTGAGGGTGAGATGAGAGGTGATGAGGTGGTAGAAGATAAGAGGGTCTAAGGATGGGTGCAGTAGCAAAAGGCTGTCATGGAAGGGAGCAGGACACATGGCAGGGGACGAGGAGGCTCAGAAGGTGAGTGGATGATGAGGTGGGGGGAGGGACCACATGGACCAGAAGAGGGAAGGTGGACAGATGTCGAAGGATGAGGAAGGGATAAAGGGAGCAAGCCTCATCGTAAGACCAGGAGGAGAACAGATGGCAAGGGGAAGGATGGTACAAAAGATGACACGACAAGAAAGGGGCCCATGTTGGTTAAACGCAGAAAGACAGAAGGCTCTGGAATACAATGTGCACCGTTGATCCGGGCGCTCTAATCACAGCCGTCAGAGAGATGTGTCCCCGATTCTGGACCCCCCCCCCCTCCGCTTAAAGGTAGAAAGGAGGGGGGGGTCCAAAATCACCTTGTGCGTCATTGATCCAGGCACTCTAATCGCAGCTGTTGAAGAGGTGCACCCTCGATTTCGGACCCCCCCCTCCGCTTAAAGGTAGAAAGGTGGGGGGCTCCGAAATCCAATGTACTCCATTGATCCGGGCACGCTAATGCCTACCGTCCAGATTTTCTTGTCACTTACCACAGGTGCATTTTGAGTCCGGTACTTAGGGTAAGTGGGTTTTTAACCCGCTCCTTCACATTTTATCCCTGTTACAAGAAAAATCGCTAACACATTGCCAATACCAATACCAATACCAATATGCATTGCCAATACCAATACCAATGACATACCATACCAATACCAATACCATTGCTTACCATTGCATAGAAATGATATGCATACCAATACCATACCAATACCAATACAAATACCGATACCATACCAATACTATACCAGCATGCCCATCACCAATATTCCCATCACACCCATCACGAATATGCTCATCATGCCCATCACCAATACCATACCAATACCAATACCAATACCAATACCAATACCAATAACAATACCATACCAATACCATACCAATACCATACTATACCATACCAATACCAATACCATTGCATACCAATACCAATACCATTGCATGGAAATGGTATGCATTGACAATGATATGCATACCAATATAATACCAATACCAATACCAATACCATACCATACCATACCATACCAATAACAATACCAATACCATAGCATGGCATTGGTATGCATTGGCAATGGCATGCATATCAATACCATACTATACCATAACAATACCAATATCATACCAATACTACCAATACCATACCATACCATACCATACCAATACCAATACCATATCATAACAATACCAATACCGTACCATACCAATACCATACCAATACCAATAACAATACCATACTATACCATACCATACCATACCATACCATACCATACCAATATCAATACCATACTATACCATACCAATACCAATACCAATACCAATACCATACCATACCATACCAATACCAATACCATACCAATACCATACCATTGCATACCAATACCAATACCAATACCATTGCATACCAATGCATGGCACTGGTATGCATTGTCAATGATATGCATACCAATACCATACCATACCATACTAATACCAATACCAATACCATTGCATTTCTAATACCAATACCAATACCAATATGCATTGCCAATACCAATACCAATACCAATGTGCATTACTAATACCAATACCAATATGCATTGTCAATACCCTTATGCATTGCCAATACCAATACCAATACCATTGTGTACCAATACCATTGCATACCAATATCAATACCATTGCATACCAATACAAATACCAATACCAATACCAATACCAATACCAATACTATACCAATACCATACCATACCAATACCATACTATTGCATACCAATAACAATACCAATACCATAACAATACCATACCATACCATACCATACCAATACCAATACCAATACCATACCATATCATACCATACATAATTACACCTAAAAAGAAGGTTGAAGTCAATAGGGGTGATAAAAATTGCTACATCTTTGCTACATTTTTGCTCAGCCAACCATGGATATCTAAATGATGGAAAGGTACCAAAATATCAATAACTAGTTCAAATCCATGCATCTATGAAACATCAATTCAAAAATATTATTAGATTTATCAAGAGTAATTAAAATCATGGAAGTGTTTGTATCCTCAAAATACTAAACAAGAATCCATGTGGTTGAAAAATAAATGATCACAAGAGTGGTCCAAGGTATCATTGTCAAGTGCGATATGTGGTGCTAGTAGGCAAGAATCAAAGATATTTATAGAGGAGCTGGAGTCTAAGGGCATGCTAGTGGAGTGGGTAGCTTATGTAGGAAGTCAATAGGGGAACTAAAGTGGAGAATACCAATACCATACAAATACCATACCAATATTAATACCATACCATACCAATACCATACTATACCATACCATACCATACTGTATGTTAGGACCATGATTTTTACAGGTTAGAGTCATTCCTAGATGAGTCACAGTTCATGTGTCGAAGTGTGTGAAGCTAGGTACTAAATAACGAACAGGTTGAAATCAGCAAGTGGCAGGTCTGGCCCTTGGAGTTGGGAAAGGGCATCATAATTAGTCATGTGCGACTTATAAAGGTCCCTTTCCAAAAAGGTCGAGTCCTGTCAGAAAGAGGGAATTTACGTGCCAGAGGTCGAGGCAAGTTGTTGCAATAAAGGTCATGTCGATGGATATAATGACCATCATCACCTAATTATGAAGACAAAAAGGTCAAGAAATCACAACCCACATATCACGTATACTCTGCAACTCTTATCACCTGTACTTTGCACACTTCAGGGTGTACCCTTCGCGCGAGTTTGTTGCGAAAATCTTCAACCTGCTTCCAAACTTCTTGTCACCATGGATTTATTGTCCTTTGCCATGATTTCATCCCTTGCCCATTCAAGTATGAATATTGGTCACCTTACATCCTTCTCCTTTACCTTCTAAATTTGTGCATTGTCTGTAGTCTTTTCTACAAGTCCTGGGTCCTTTCGCTATGGGAAGGATGATTGCCATCGTTGGTATTGTGAGTTTGTTCATTCAAGCCACCGCGTCTCCTTCATTTTCATTCATTGTTTGGAGTCTGTTGGAGTTCCCTACGAGCTAGTGCGCCAGATGGTATTTCTTCTCACGGTCATCCTCTCTTCTTTGGATTTTCTTCCTATCGCACTGAATTTATTTCCACATCTAGATTCTTTGTCTCACAACCAATCTCTCAGTGCCTTTCCACCACTCCAAAATTTTGCGTCGTGCTTCCCTACTGCGATGAGCCTACCATTGTTGTTTATCACTGCGTTAATCTTCTTTTGTGCTGAAGTTTTCCATATCACCTTGCGGCCATGCAATGGACTCCTAGGGTTGATTCTGCCTGCCACGCAAAGTTTCTATCACTGAGATTCCAACAGATATATGTGAAGTATATCATTCGCACTTGCTACGCAGAGAGGGTGTTACTATTCATTACTACACACATGAAACAATTACATGTTTCCATCATGACAACATCCCAAGGCATAAAAAAGAAGGTGTGAAGCGGTAGGGTCATGAGGTACGAGCCTCAGGACCTGGTATTGATCAACGAAGATTCAAATATCAGGGCATAATTTGAACAGGTCAGATGTATGTGCTATTGTGAGAAGATCAAAGGATACAACACGAAGCTAGATGAACCGTTCACTCTCAAGTTTGATGATTTCCACGCGACCATTGTGGGAATCACATTCTGGGTGACAGAGGAAACTATGTCAACTGCGAAGGATATCCCTCCGTGCGGTGAAAATTCATCTAAAGGCATTCCTCTAGGCGTATTATGCTATGAATACTTTATCAAGCCAAACTACATGAATGGGAAAATCAGAGCGAGTGTTCCGAGTCAGTATCTCTGGAAGCCTTTCCAAAATATCCTAAAGGTGATTAGAAGGTATTTCACCTGTGAAGGAAGGTTTGATAGAGTATACCCATATCACATTAGGATTTTGATGCACTTCATAAAGAAAAATCCTTTAAACTTACCTTTCTTCTTACATCGAAGTCTGGAAATGATGGCAGACAACATCCAAGCCAAAGATGACCAACCAAAGAATAATTTATTCCATCTGTCATTGATTAATATGTTGGTAGTCGAGGAATTGAGATGGTTGGACAAAGACTGGGATTCATTTATAATTTCAGCCGACATCCCAGGGACCCCAAAGGAGACTTCCCCCTATCTACGGGGAAAAAAACACTTCACAACACAGGGGCAAGAATGGAAGAGGACATAGGAAGAGGAAAGGCAGTATAATTCTTGTCATCTCCATAGCCAGCACCCCAGAAAAGAGTCAGGCCAAGGTTGATCAAGAATTCTGAGGAAACCCAAGCTCCCGGTGAACCACGCGCCCAGTCTATTGCTGAGAAGTTAATCATACACGTTGTTCAGCTTGAACCTGTTGAAGGTTCAAGCAGGGGAATTAGTGAAAGATGGAGAAGGTCAGACACTCAAGCATGGAGGTTCAGGAGTCATGACATCTGCTGGAGCAAGAAAAAATCGCTACTGTCAAATTATCGCAACTCATTATTTTCAAATTATATCAGGAGAACAAAGACTTGAGAAAAAAGTTGGTAGAGAAGACTATTGAAGCGACGACATCAAAGAGCTAAGTAGGGACTGAAAATTGTCTCAAAATACAACTTAAGGAGGCACAAGATGAAATCATCTAGCTGCGTGAGAAATAGAGGAAGTTGGAGGAAAGAATCACAAAACACTTCAAGGAATGTGGACTAACCATGGATAACATCCACACAGCTCTTTCCAGTGCTCAAGAAAAGCTAAAAAGGAATCCGGTCTTGTGGAGACAAGTGAAGAATATGAACAGACAAAACTGTTCTCTGAGGAAGAGACTTAGAGTATTAAGGTTGCAGGTAAGGACATTGGTATGATTGACATGACCCCATTTTGTATTTTTGAGCGTGGCACAGAATCTTTCTCCTCGCATGTCATGTTTCCTTCCAAGAAACAAAGGAGTCTGATGGGGCATCCGTGCAGTAAATATTCGTCACGTAGATGATGTAAATCCACCTATTGAGGAGGACAAGTGTAAGAGAAAGGCATAACAATTTTGCAGGAGATGCATGGTTCCCCAACCGTCGTTTCCACCTGGAGTGCATGAGAGACAACCAACAAAAATCCTCCACACCAACTCACCATGCGTATACTACAGCCAGTGATCTCGCAACTGCAACTAGAGTCCATTGCACAAGGTGGCAAAGTTGCTGACAGTGCACTCAATCACTCGGACACCTTGGAAAAGAAATGTCAACGCATCACAACCTGAAGATAGAATTGTACTCATAACTAAATGATGATGATGAAGGCACCATTTATGTTATGAGTAGGGGTAGTTGGATTTTTATTTTTAGTAAACTCTATTTGAAAGGGCATCTGGCAAGGAATAATCAAACCCGAAATTCTAGGAGGAATAGTTTGAGGCATAGTATCCCAAGGGGCGTAGTTTTTTCTATATATTCTATATTTTTTATGTAATTCAGGTTTGCAAAGTAGTGTAGACAAGGTACTCTCGAATGTAATCTTTGAACTCGATTGGAATATAATGCAGAAGTCTTGAAGCTTTGGCGAAAAGATTCTAATGGTGGTGGTTTGATGTATTGTGATCCTATCTATGTATGTACTTCGTGTTTTATGTATATTAATTCCTTTCCTTATGTTTAAATTGGAACGTTTAATAAGTATTAAATTCTTTGTGCGGTGCTTTAGACTTCGCCATTTAAACTTTGTGTTTTCTTCCATCAAGTTAGAATTCATCTTCAATGATGCTTTGAATTGCTTTGTGTGCTTTTTATTTCACTACACACACAACGACTTTTGAACTAAAATACCATCACCTGCTTAGCCTTTATCCTCTCAAAGTTTCACTTACCAAGTCATTTATTTCTCTCGCTTTCAAGAGGTTGACTCCATAGCCCACAGTTCTGTATTTCCTTGCCAGTGAAAACATAAACAATTCCCAAACACATAAATCTAGGCGACAATTCAAACTCATTATATATTAGAGACTAAGTGTCAAAGAGACAGCCCTTTCTAGGCTGGAAATGCTAGTTTCCAGTCTTAAAGTTGGTCTATATGTTACCTCTGTCATTTTTTTTCTCAGCCAAACAAATTTACATTGTGCTAACATCTTGGCGCCATTGTCGGGGACGAAATTGAAAAACATTCCGCGGGAAAACGACTAAAATTGTAGTTTTGACCCTTGAGGGTAACAGTGGGTCAGACATATATATTGGTTGAAGCCTTCTTACCCTAGAAAATCCAATAAGTAATACCATTAGCATAGAGTAGTTAGAATCATAAATCCTAGCTCCAAATAAATTTTATACCAGAGCGAACCCTGATCCAGAACCTGCAGCACCCGTGTGTGATCCTGAAAACAATCTGCGCAAAGAAAAGGAACAGATACCAGACCTGTTGATCTAGATTTTATGAGAAGAATGAAATGAATACATATTATTAACAAAAAATAACATAGATACAATAAAACTAGTTTTCTATTCAATAATGAAATAAGCTGAAACTGTAAAATGCAGCGGAAACAAGCTTGCTGGAATGGTGTCGGCTTATCTTTGAGAAGAGATGTGACAGTTGCGCTCATTCACAAGAAGATTATTACAATGAGGCTCTAAAGGCCTTTTATAATAAATAGGAATTCCAAAAACCCTATACATCCAAAAACCTAACCCTAGGAGATGAAGTGCCAAAAGTCATATGGGCCCTGTTTGTTTAAGTTAGTACATTAACTTCTTGGGGTCGTAACTTTTGCATACGATATTTGTTTTAGGCGGATGATATCCTGTTGGAAAGGTATCATCGAGGAGATTAATTTTGGGGCCTTATTTATTCTTTTGGATATCATTGAGTTGGGACGATCCCAAAAAACCTTCATTTAGACCCTCAAAATGGCCTCGGAAATGAAAACTGCTAAAAATAGTAAATTGCCAAAATTGCTAGAAAATTGTTTTGAGCCAGTTGGAAAAGGTGGGTGGCCACTGATATCCATCTGTATTAATCCTCCCTCCTTAGGAATCAATGGTCTCCATTGCATTGATTTCCCCCATCATATGAGGAAATTTCCGCTGAATTTGGCCCCGGGTGAGCCACTTGCCTTGGTGCAGGAGCTGCCTTGCTTTGATGACTCAATAAAGTTGGATCCTTTGCTATCGATTTCCCTTGATCTGTGTATCCACAATATAATCATTGGATGTTTGTTGTATGCAGTTGGGGTTGAGCTCTGTTGGTGTTAGTTGTTCTGCTATGTCTGAGGTGTCCAATAATGATGGGAAATAAGGGCGAAGGAGATCCACGTTGAACATTGGGTGCATGCCAAGGAAAGGAGGAATGTTGAGATCAAAAGAATTATCCCCCACGGCTTTGGTGATGGTGTATGGCCCATAACAGAGTGGGTGAAGCTTCTTATGGGGTCCTGTAAGGCGTTCTTTCTGCAACTGCAACCAAACTTTGTCTCCCACTTGAAACTTATGTGGCAGCCGATGTTGATCATGGCGTTGTTTGTACTTGTCATTGGACTTCTATATGATATCTTGAACCTATTGGCAGATGTGTTGGATTCGCTCAATGAACCGAGTGGCTTTGTCAACTTCAATTGGAACAGGAGATGAGTTAATCGAGGTGACCGCAAGGTGAAGTGAAACATCTATGGGACCCAATGGATGGAATCCCAACCCCACCTGAAAGGGGCTATGGTCAATTGATCTATGCAGGGCTCAGTTGTATCTATGTTGGACATAGGGAAGTCTCTCATCCCATGTGCAAGGGTGCTTTGAATTATACATGTGAAGGATATGCACAACCATTCGATTTACGACCTCAGTTTAGAAATTTGTCTGGGGGTGGAAGGTTGTGGATTTGGTTAGCTTGGTGTCCAGCAGTGACCAGAGGCTTGACCAGAATGAGCTAAGAAATCGACTGTCCCTATCTAAGACAATGGTTTGTGGGAGTCCAAAATGTACCTAGACCCGTTCAAAGAAGAGATTGGTAGTGGCCTCTGTTGTGATGCTCTTATTGCAGGAAAACAAAATAGCCATCTCAGAAAAGAGGTCAACAACCACAAAAACACAATCATTTCCCCACTTTGTGGACAGGAGACCCGACATGTAGTCCATTGAGATGGATTCCCTGATTTGGATTATTTTCGGCACGAAATGAGAGCAGAGATATAATAAAGAAATGCACAGAGATATCACGGATATTCAATAATATAACAGATATGTATCATATATGCAACCAAAAACATAGATATACAGTAATACATGATTTCTATTAATGAAAGAAATGTACAGAGACTATAAAAATACAGAGTGAAAGACTCGCTAGAATGGTGGCAGCTTATCTCTGAGAAGAGATGTGACGACTACTTTCATTCACCAGAAGATGATTACAATGAGGCTCTGAAGGCCTTTTACAATAAACAGGAATTCCAAAAACCCTATACATCCAAAAACCTAACCCTAGGAGATGAAGCGCCAAAATCCATGTGGGCCCCATTTGGGTAAGTTAGTACATTAACTTCTCGGGGTCGTAACTTTTGCATATGATCTCTGTTTTAGGCGTATGATAGCCCGTTGGAAAGGTATCATCAAGGAGATTCATTTTTTGGCCTCAATTATTTATTTTTCCATCATTGAGTTGGGAATATCCCAAAAAAACCTTCATTTAGGCCCTCAAAATGGCCCCGAAAGTGAAAACTGCTAAAAATAGTAAATTGCCAAAATTGCCAGAAAATTGTTTTGAGCCAGTTGGAAAAGGTGGGTGGCCATCGATATACATATAGATCACCTATTCTATTACCTGGATAGAAACCTATCTTTACCCAAGGACAAATTACAAATCATAGATGACCTTGACTTTGATAAACTATTCGAACAAACTATGTTCAGGTCTAGATCATAATCCTACTTGAATGAAATAGTTTTTGAAGAGAAAAAGTTCCAGACTGTGATATTGACTAACACCCCACAAACTACTATAATCCCCACTCAAACCATCCAGCTAGTTCAAAACCCTCCTAGAGTCATGGAAGCCAGGTTCGCCCCTCTTGCCTTGCCAGCCCAGTTACATGATTTTCCCCAGAATTATAATCAGAGGATCAAATTAAATGATGTCGAAGGAAATTCTTATGCCCAAAAGAACTTGGATTAGTTTAATGATTTTGTTGAACTAGAAGAGGTTGATCATGAGGATGAAAAAATAATATTGTTCGCGCAGAGTCTCTCAAGGGAGGTCAGAAAGTGGTTTAAGGCCCTTCAAGCAGTGAGCATCCCTGATTTTGTAGCTTTTGAGACATTATTTCTTGCCAGATGGGGTGATAAAAAGAATCATCTGTAGTTGCTAACTCAGTACAACAATATAAAAATATCACCAGAGGAAACGGTGCAAGATTTTTCGGCCAGATTCATGAAATTTTATAACTCCATTCCCACATAATTCAAACCCCATCCTGGAGATGCTCAGCTTCGATACATTGATTCTTTTGACAGTGAATTTTCCTTGTTGTTAAGAGAAATAATATATAATACCTTATATGTTATGATGAGTGATGCAATTGAAGTTGAAGTAAACCTGATGGCGTTGGGACATATTAAACAAAATTTTGACAGAAATGAAAAAAATCCCCAAGGGTACACGCAACCCTCTACGTCTCAATCGACTGAAGAAAAATTTGACCTGATGATGAAGACCATGGAAAAACTTATGGAAAATATGTATGTGGAGAACAAGCCTTCCATCGGGGAGAAAAACGATTTCCATCCCATAAATCAAAATTTTAAAAGAGCTCCAGCACTGCAGATTAGGCAAAGGGACCAGAGAGATCAAGGTGATCAACTGATAAGATCTACTTTCCAAAACAACTACACAAATGAATACTTTGATCAAATGATCCAAGACTAGATGAAATGCTACAACGATAGAGATACATGTGTGTTCTTAACCAAAGGAGAACATGATCAATATATGGATGTGGATTGTTGTTTTATGCTGGAGAATGATGATATGTTGTCTTCGGAAACGAAGGAGTTCAGAAAGGGATATCACAATGCAATCATGCAGTTCCAGAAACAATATAACCTTAGGAGTAAAAATATGCCTGCAAAGCTTTCGAATACAAATCCCACCAAGGAACCTCATGTGAATACTCCTTCTTCAAGCCAACCAAAGAAAGATAATTCAGCAAGGGATGCGACGAAGAAAGTAAAATCAAAGGAAGAATCCCCGAAGAAATCACCTGAGGTGAGTAAGGAAACGAGCATCAAAGAGGTAGATAAATCTCATCCTCCTTTTAATTTTGAGAGTGAAATGGCCAAAATCAAAATATTTGTTCCATTTAATGATCTAATCAAGAAGGGAGAGTATAGAAATCAGATCACTAAGATGTTAAATATGGGAGAATCTCTCGACAACTTGAACATCCAAGACGACCATCCTTCCATCTTATTTGTTCTGGGCATAGAAGAAAGTGGCGATACCAATGATGTTCCATTTTTCTATGTCAGTCTCAAAATTCATGAAAAGACTTTACATAGCACCATGCTAGATTCAGGCATGTCACGCAATCTCATTACGAAGGTAGTCATGGACGCCACAAGGCCTTATAAAAATATTTTCTCTTTCAACTCAAGAAAGGTGAAATGATTGGGTTTGATCAAAGACTTGGTCATGTCATTATCTCAAATTCCATCAAATAATTTGGTCATGGACGTGGTGGTTTTCATCATTCCCCCAAAATTTTGCATGTTGTTATCCAAATATTGGGCCGCAAAGTTAAAGGGAACCTTGCAGATGGACATGTCTTATGCTATCATCCCATTTTTCGGCCAATAAAGGAGACTGTACATAGTTGCTCAAGTATATGGTGAGTAGTAAAACCCAACCGAATAATCATCCTATCTACTCTGTCGACACCGAAATTGACTCTGTTTTTTACAATTACTCAAGTTTTGAAGAGGGGGATCCAACAACTATCATGACTATCAAAGACAAGGTCGGGCATCAATGGAGGAAAGCATAGATCAAAGAAACTGCGTGAAAAATGAAATGTGGAATATGAGCTTTGACGGAGCTGTCAATGGGGAGGGAGTTGAAGCTGGTGTGTGGATTAACCCTCCCATATTGGGTACAAAACTCTTCTCTTACAAACTGGCCTTCGATTGTATAAATAACATGGCCGAATATGAGGCACTAATTTTGGGTTTGAGAACTTTAAAGGAATTGGGTGCTAAAAGGATAGTGATGCATGGATATTCTAAGCTCATCATAAATCAGGTAAAGGGTATATACCAGTCCAAGCATCCCAGACTAAGATCATATAAAAATCTAGTGTTGGATCTCCTTGAAGGGTTTTCAGAGTGGAATTTGTCAGTTCCCCAGGGGGAAAAATCAAATTGCAAATGCTCTGGCCACCTCAACCTCGGTGTTCAAAATTTCATTTTTTCCCAATAAGAAGTATGAAATTGAAGTCAAACACATGCCCATGGTACCTGATAATATAAAATATTGGGAAGTGTTTGAAGATGACAAACAAGTGGAGATATTCCTCCAAATGAGTGACGAGTTCACTAATGTGAATATTGATGATGAGTGTTGTTGTGAAGAGGACGAAGATGTAGTTGTGTGCAGTAACAACGACCCCTTTTAGAATTAGATAGCTATAAGGGATATAGTGAATCTAAAAAGAAACATCATCCCCAAAGGGTTGGTCCCACTAGAAAGAAAATTTGATGATAATGTTGTAGCCAAAAATCCTAGGATCACTGCGAATGATGAAGATATCAAGGATTGAAACATCGATACTCATGAAAATCCTAAGATAATCAGACTGTCAAAAAAACTCAGTTTGGAAATCAAACAGAGGTATATCAACCTCATGAAATATTTTCCAGATGTTATTGCATGGAGTTACAAAGACTTGAAGGTCTATGACACTAGAGTAATTCATCATGTTATCCCCATCAAGGAAGATCAAAAAAATTTCAAGCAAAAGTTGAGACGAATCAACCCTCTGTTGCTTCCAATGATTGAAAAGGAGGTAAAGAAACTATTTGATGCCAAAATTATTGTGTCCTTGAGATTTTCAAAGTGGGTGGCTAACCTTGTGCCTGTAAGAAAGAAGAGCTATGAAATAATATTATGTGTGGACTTTTGGAATCTAAACAGGGTGTCTCTCAAAGACAAATATCCGCTTCATAATATGGATTACATCTTGCAGAAGGTGGTTGGGTCACAAGAAATGTCAATGCTGGATGGATTTTCCAGTTACAATTAGATCATGGTGCACCCAAAAAATCGAGAGAACACAACCTTTACAACACCTTGGGGTACGTTCATGTATGAAAAAATGTTGTTTGGGATTATGAATGTTGGAGTGACTTTCCAAAGGGCCATGGATATATAATTTGCTGAGGAGAAAAAAAAATTATCGTGATTTACATGGATGATATCATGGTGTTTTCTGATTTCGATGAACAACATCTTGAACATCTCAAGAAGGTTTTTTAGAAATGCAGAAAGTTTGGCATCTCATTAAATCCAAAAAAATCAAACTTCGGGATGCAAGAAGGAAATTTTTTGGGACACATCATCTCAAAGGAAGGCATAAAGATAGACCCAAGCAAGCTGGAAGGGATTGTAAAGATCGACACTCCCATGAGCAAGAAAGAGGTGCAGTCATTCCTAGGAGAGGTAAATTTTCTAAGGAGGTTCATTCCAAATTTGACCGAGATTATAAAGCACATCACAAATATGCTCAGGAAAGGTAATGAGATGAAATGGACTCCTGAAGCCAGGAATTCATTCAAAGAAATCAAGGTGGCACTGGCCAAAGCTCCAGTGTTAGCCAACCCAGATTTCAAAAAGGACTTTATCTTATTTTCCTTTGCCTCAAAACACACCATCGTTGGCGTCTTGTTACAGAAGGATGAGCAGAATTTCGAAAATCCCATAGATTATTTCAGCAATACATTGAGAGAATCCCCACTAAGGTATGATATGATGGAAAAACAAGAATACGCCTTGGTGAAGGCCCTCAAGGAATTCAAAACTTATATATTGCATTCCCACGTCATCACTTATGTGCCCAACAATTATGTCAAGGATATCTTAACTCAGCCTTATTCTGAAGGGAGAAGGGGTAAATGGATCGTAGTCATGTTGGAATATGACCTTGAAATCAATCCTACAAAACTAATTAAGGGTCAGGGGCTTGCAAAATTGATGGCGCAGTCAAAATGTGATGTTTTGGTGAAAAAATTCATTATTAATCTGTCAAAGAATCCACAAGAAGAAACGGCCCCGCGAGTATCTCAGAAATTCATCGATTCACCTTGGTACACTGACATTATTTACGTGGTAAGGAATTTGCAAGCTCCTCCAAGGTTAAGAAAAACTGAAGCCAAGTTTTTGAAGTTGAAAGAGGCTGATTTTTGCATCCTGGACAATTCTCTATATTGGAAGGATCCAGGAGGGATATTGTTGAATTGTTTGTTGGAGGAAGATACATAACAGGCTATAAAGGAGTTTCATAAGGGGAACTGCGGGGGGAATCATTACTGGAAGAGCACCATGCACAAAATCTTGAGGGAGGGATTATATTGGCCCAATATTTTTGCGGATGTGTACAAGGAAGTCTCCAATTTCCATGAATGTTAGATATTCGACGGGAAAAGGAACTACAACTTTTGCCTTTAAAGCCTATCTCTGTCGAAGCACTATTTATGCAATGGGGTCTGTATTTTATAGGAAAAATCCATCTACCATATTCAGCTCAACATAAATGGATATTGATGGCCATGGTCTAATTCACCGAGTGGATCGAAGTGGTCCCCACAAGGCAAGATACTGACACAATTATCATTCAATTTTTAGAGACTAATACCTTGTCTAGATTAAATTTCCCAGTCAATATTATCACCAACAATGTGGTGGTGTTCAATTCTAAGAAGATGGATAAGTTATGCAACGATTACAACATAACTTTGGGACAATCTACAACTTTTTACCCACAAGGTAATGGATTGGCGGAGTCATCTAATTTTTTTTTAACCAGGATTATTAAGAAACTCCTACAGGACAACAAGAAGGATTGGCACAAGAAGCTTATCTACGCGTTATGGGCTGACATAATCACTACCAAAAATTCCATCTCCACATCACCTTTCCAAATTGTATATGGTGTGGAGGCGGTTTTCCCCACCTCATTGGGATTTCCAGTCAAGCGATTTCTACAAGAACAGGAAGCCGAACCAAACTGTTATCACTGAAATTTCGTCCGCACGTGGCGACAAGAACTCCACATCGTCAAAATAGGACTGGAGTCATTCATGGCACAGGATTAATTCCAAAGCATTGCAAAAGGGTCAAAAACTATACAAAATGACCAAAAATTTGAAGGGCGCTTTACAGCATCTGGGTGTGTGCGCGTATGCACGTAACAACAACATACAAAGCGCGCATATGTGCACAAGGCACGGCTGTTGGGCGAAAAACCCGTGCGCCTACTAAACGGCGCATTTATTGAAATTGGTCGGCCTCCCAACCACTAATGGATCAGCTCCCAAGTCGATTTGACACCAAATCCGAGCTCAATCCTCATGGT
>JZKD02S0923336.1:666510-690837 GCA_000966675.3 Picea glauca | reverse complement strand
CAGCTTATACATTGGTGATATTGGTCCATTTGTCTCTATTTTTCATTTTCTCATATGCTTCTAGTTTTTATTTGTTTTAGTTTAATTTTTGTTTATAACTTTGTAGTTTCTCTTTATAACCTTTTACTTCACAGCTGTCATGCCTAGCAGAGCCCAACTGGGCATGTAAGCACTCTTAATTTTCTCACCTAGTGACGAATTGGGTGCAAACACAAACGATGCTCAAAGGAGGATAAACTAGTTGGTACATGCGCAACAAATGAGGGAACAAGTCTTCAACAAATCACTGCTTCACCAAGAAAGAATGAAGAGGATTTTAGACAATCACACTAAGCAGGAGGATTTCAAATAAAATGATCTGGTACTGAAGTGAGACACGAGGAATGAAGACAATGGTAAGCATGGAAAGTTTGATCACCTTTGGATGGGGCCATTTGGGATTGTCGTGTATCACGGGAACAAATCATATTTGCTATAGGAGTCTGATGGAGAGCTCACTGGTGGAGGGACTGTGAATGGAAAGTTCCTCAAACATTATCTATTTTAGTAATTCTTTCGGTCTGTCATGTCGTTGTAAATAGACATTTTTATGTTTTTTTTAAAGAAGGTGTTTCGAGTCAGTAGTCAGCAGGAAATTGAAGCCCGAAGTGAAGGTCCTAATTTTATGCTGAGTCTAGTCATAACTGTGTCAAGAGGGTCTGGGATAAGTCTTTTTCATTGTTTTTTTTAGAGTCTATAAATCAAATAAATCCCAATGGTTAGGCACCTGGTCTCACTTTCTTTGCCAACTCACTAGGAGGATAACATTCCCATTAGATCCATTTGTTAGCACCGTGATTTTTACAAGTTAGAGTCAGTCCTAGATGAGCCGCAATTCGTGTGTCGAAGCGTGTGAAGTCAGGTACTGAATAATGAATGGGTTGAAATCAACAAGTGGCGGGTCTGGCCCTTGGAGTTGGGAAAGGGCATCATAATTAGTCATGTGCGACTTGTAAAGGTCCCTTTCCCAAAAGGTCGAGTCTTGTCAGAAAGAGCGAATTTACATGCCATAGGTTGAGGAAAGTTGTTGGAATAATAGACACATCAATGGATATAACGACCATCATCACCTAATTCTAAATTCAAAAAGGTCAAGAAATCATGATGCTCATTTCACATATACTCTGCGGCTCTTATCACCTGTACTTTGCACACTTCAGGGTGTACTCATCATGCAAGTTTGCTGCGCAAATCTTCATACTGCTTCCAAACTTCTTGTCACCATGGATTTATCATCCTCTGCCATGATTTCATCCCTTGCTCGTTCAAGTATAAATACTGGTCACCTTGCATGCTTCTCCTTTACCTTCCGAATTTGGGTGTTGTTTGTAGTATTTTCTGCAAGTCTTGGGTCCTTTCGTTGTGGGAAGGTTGATTTTCA
The DNA here is from genome assembly GCA_000966675.3 of Picea glauca. NCBI lineage: Eukaryota > Viridiplantae > Streptophyta > Pinopsida > Pinales > Pinaceae > Picea > Picea glauca. Next base: position 689,417 of record JZKD02S0923336.1, on the reverse strand, counting down.
TCGTTGGTATTGTGAGTTTGTTCATTCAAGTCACCACGTCTCCTTTGTTTTCAGTCATTGTTTGGAGCTTGTTGTAGTTCGTTGTGATTTAGTGTGCTAGACGATAGTTCTTCTCACGGTCAACCTCTCTTCTTTAGAGTTTCTTCCTATCGCGCTGAATTTATTTCCATGTCTAGATTCTTTGTCTCATGACCAGTCTCTCAGTGCCTTTCCACCACTCCATAATTTTCCATCGTGCTTCCCTATTGCGACGAGCCTACCGTTGTTGTTTATCACTATGTGATCTCCTTCTATGCCGAAGTTTTCCATCTCACCTTACGACCACGTAGTGGACTCCTGGGGTTGATTTTGCCTATCGAGCAAATTTTTTGTCACTGTTGTTCCAACAGATCTCTATGAAGTATATCATTCTCATTTGTTGTGGAGGGAGGGTGTTATTGTTGATTATTGCACCCGTGAAACAAAAACATGTTTCCATCATGACAACATCCCAAGGCATAAGAAAGAAGGCACGAAGCGACAGGGTCGTGAGGTCTGAGCCTCGGGACCTAGAATTTATCAATGAAGATCTGAATATCAAGGCATATTTTGAACAGGTCATATGTATGCGCTATTGCAAGAAGATCAAAGGATACAACACGAAGCTAGTTGAACAGTTCGATCTCAGGTTTGATGGGTTCTGTGTGACAATTGCGGGAATCACATTCCGGGTGACAGAGGAAACTATGTCAGCTGCGATGGAGATCCCTCTGCACGGTGAAAAGTGGTCTAAAGGCATGCCTCTAGGAATATTATACTATGAAGAATTTATCAAGACAAATTCCCTGAATGGGAAAATCAGAGAAGGTATTTTGAATCAGTATCTTGAGGAGCCTTTCCAAAATCTCCTAAAGGTGATTAGAAGGTATTTCACCTGTGAAGGAAGGTTTGATAGAGTATACCCATATCACATCAGGATGTCGATGCACTTCACAGGGAAAATTCATTTAAACTTACCTTTCTTCTTACATCAAATCCTGGAAAAGGATGGCAAATAGTGTCCAGGATGAAGTCGACCAACCAAAGAAGAATTTATTCCATCTGTCATTGATTAAGATGTTGGTAGTCGAGGAATTGAGATGGCTAGAAAAAGATAGGGATTCATTTCTTATTTCATTCGACATCCACAAGGATCCCAAAGGAGACTTCCCCCTATCTACTGGGAAAACAACACTTCATAGTGTAGGGGAAAGAATGGAAGAGGCCACGGGAAGAGGAAAGTTAGTAGAAGTCTCGTCATCTCGATAGCCAACACCCTGGAAAAGAGGGAGGCAAAGGTTGATCAATAATCCTGAGGAAACCCAAGCTCCCAACAAACCACACACCCAATGAAAGATAGAGAAGGTCAGACACTCAAATCCTGGAGGTTCAGGAGTCGTCACAGTAGCTAGAGAAAGCGTAACTCGCTATTGTCAAATTATCGTAGCTCACTATTGCTGAATTATATCAAGAGAATATAGACTTGAGAAAATAGTTGACAGAGAAGACTATTGAAGCGACAACGTCGCAGAGCTGAGCAGGGAATGTAAATTGGCTCAAAAGTCAACTCAGGGAGGCGCAAGACGAAATCATCTAGCTGCGTGAGGAACATAGGACATCAGAGGAAATAATCGCAGAACACTTCAAGGAATGTGGACCAACCATGGATAACGTCTGTGCATATCTTGCTAATGCTCAAGAAAAGATGAAAGGGAATGTGGTCTTATGGAGACAAGTGAAGAATCTAAACAGACGAAACTGGTCTCTGAGGAAAACACCCAGAGCATTAAGGTTGCAGGTAAGGCCAGATGCATGATTGACATGACCCCATTTTGTCTTTTTCAACGTGGCACAGAATCTTTCTCCTCGCGTGTCTTGTTTCCTACTGAGAAACAAAGGAGTCTTACGGGGCATCTTCACGGTGAATATTCATCGCACAGATGATGTAAATCCACCTATTGAGGAGGAAAAGTGTAAGCGAAATGCATAACAGTTTTGGAGGATATGTGTGGTCCCCCGACCGTCATTTCCACCTGAAGTGCATGAGCGATAGCCAATAGACATCTACCACACCAACTCCCCATGTGCATACTACATCCAATGATCACGTAGCTGCAACCAGAGTCCATTGTACAAGGTGGCAAAGTTGTTGACCATGCACTTGATCACTCGGACACCTCGCAAAATAAATGCCAATGCATCACAACTTGAAGATAAAATCATACTCATAACTAAATGATGATGAAAAAGGCACCAATTATGTTATGAGTAGGGGCAGTTGGATTTCCATTTTTAGTAAACTCTATTCAAAATGGAATCTAGCAGGGAGTAACCAAAACCGAAATTCTAGGAGGAATAGTTTGAGGCATAGCAGCCCAAGGGGCGTAGTTTTTTCTATATATTCTATCTTTTCGATGTAAGTCGGGTTTGCAAAGTAGTGTAAACATGGGACTCTCGAATGTAATCTTTGAACCCGATTGGAATATAATGCATAAGTCCTGAAGCTTTGACGAAAAGATTCTAATGGTGGTGGTTTGATGTATTGTGATCCTATCTATGTATTTACTTCCTATTTTTTGTATATTCATGCCTTTCCTTCTGCTTAAATTGGAACGTTTAATAAGTCTAAAATTCATCGTGCGATGCTTTAGACTTTGCCATTTAAACTCTGTGTTTTCTTCCAGCAAGTTAGAATTCATCTTCAATTATTCTTTGAATTGCTCTGTGTGCTATTTCTTTCACTACACACACAACAACATTTGAACTGAAATACCATCACCTACTTAGCCTTTATCCTCTCAAAGTTTCACTTACCAAGTCATTAATTTCTCACTTTCAGGAGGTTGACTCCATAGCCCACAGTTTTGAAACAAAAACAATTCTCAAAAACATAAATCTATCCAAAAATTCAAAGTCATTATCTATTAGAGACTTAGTCTCAAAGAGAGAGCCCTCTCTAGGATGGAAAGGCTAGTTTCCAGTCTTAAAGTTGGTTTCTAGGTTACCTTTTTCATTTTTTTTCTCAGCCAAACAAATTTACAGAGTGCTAACACTATACATACTATACCATACCAATATCAATATCATATTATACCATACCAATACCAATACCAATACCATACCATACCATACCAATACCAATACCATTGCATACCAAAACCAATACCAATACGATTGCATACCAGTGCATGGAAATGGTATGTATTGGCAATGATATGCATACCAATGCATGGAAATAGTATGCATTGGCATTGATATGTATAATAATACAATACCAATACCAATACCAATACTAGTACCATTGGCAATACCAATACCAATACCATTATATTGCCAATACCAATACCAATACCAATACCAATATGCATTGCCAATACCAATACCAATACCAATACCAATACCAATATGCATTTCCAATACCCTTATGCATTTCCAATACCAAAACCAATACCATTGCATACCAATACCAATACCAATACCAATACCAATACCAATACCAATACCATACCATACCAATACCAATACCAATACCAATACAATACTATACCATATCATACCAATACCAATACCAATACCATACCATACATAATTACACCTAAAAAGAAGGTTGAAGTCAATAGGGGTGATACAAATTGCTACATCTTTGCTACATTTTTGCTAAGCCAACCATGGATAAAGAAATGATGCAAAGGTACCAAAATATCAATATCTAGTTCAAATCCACGCATCTATGAAACATCAATTCAAAAATATTATTAGATTTATCACGAGTAATTAAAATCATGGAAGTGTTTGTATCCTCAAAATATTAAACAAGAATCCATGCGGTTGAAAAATCAATGATCAGAAGAGTGGTCCAAGGTATCATTGTCAAGTGCGATATGTGGTGCTAGTAGGCAAGAATCAAAGATATTTCTAGAGGATATGGAGTCTAAGGGCATGCTAGTGGAGTGGTTAGCTTAGGTATGAAGTCAATAGGAGAACTAAAGTGGATGTTATCCCAAGTACCATTAAAATAAGGTATACCATCAAATAATTTTTCATCATCGTTGAAATTCATGGTTAATGAGGCAAGAGCACTTTCACACATGGGAAAAGAGAGTGGATTGGTGGGTCCCAAATGTGAAGCTACAATATCAATTTGCAAGTCTAAGTTGTTCAAAGGATCCAAAGACTCATACTCTATTAGAGTGGAGGTTGTGAAAATGGTGGTAGTGGTCACATAAGGAATTTTTGATTTAGATCATGATCCAACCAAACAATAGGGATATATTGCGAATGAGCTACTAAAGGTGAGACATTGTCTTGAGTAACATGTAGTTGATAACTACAACAAGTGAGTGGATCAATGGTGGATCATTGTTTAGGCCCAAATAGATGTTTTTTGACCAAATTTAGGTGCAACATGTAGTTTTGAACTACAATATGTGAGTGGATCAATGGTGGATCACTGTTTAGGCCCAAATGGATGTGTTTTGACCAAATTTAGGTGCAATCCATTGCATTTTTTGTGCCCACTAAAGCGTCCATAGTTGATTACATTTAGAAGATAAATTGACGCTAAAGTAGGCATAGATGGAACTCACTTTAGCACTGATTGATATGTCAAACCTAAAAAACAAATAAACCTGTGGGCAAGGGGATGAAAATGTCATTTTGGAGGGGAAGAATTACAAAACATGAATTGGGTGTTTGCTAGGGAGAATGGAGAAAGAGTGTGACCTGTGTAACTGAATTCCCTTCTACATTTCGACTCCAACACAATTTGAGAGTTTTCTAGGGCGAATGGAGATAGAGTGCAACCAATCCAAGTGAATTTCTTGCTACATTTCAACTCCAACACAATTTGGGTGTTTCTTAGGGAGACAGGAGATAGGTTGCGACCAAACAAAATCAATTTCAAACTACAATTGGACTCCAGTATGATTTGGGTGTTTCCTAGGGAAAAGGGAGATTGGGCATGACCATACCAACTAATTTTCAAACTAGATTTGGACTCCAACACGATTTGGGTGTTTCCTAGGGGGAATGGAGATAGGGTGATACCAAAGCACGATTTTGGGGTTTCCTAAGGGAGAACTGAGATTTTCAGGTAAACAAATTATCAAATTTCACAATTCAACCTCTTTATCTATAAATTTCCTCATGTTTTATGGTCTATCTGATTTTGACATTTTCTTATCCTTGTTAGAATAGGAAAAAAAATACTAGGAAGAAGAGAGAAGAAATAAGCACCTTTAAAAATCGTCACCAATTCCACTTGCCCAAATTGTGACAGAAGGGATTATCCATAGCTTGCTTAAAATGTCAAGTAGAGGGAAGGAAGGAAATTCTATCCATAATGAGGTAAGTCCTTCTCAATTTATATATTTTTAATTGTTTCAATTTTTATTTTATTTCTTTAGTTATTTGTTTTTTATTGAAAATTTTAACACAAAACAAATATTTTATATATCTAGGGACATGAGACTAACCAGGAGAAAGATGCCTTGGGTTCAATATTGGGGATGAAGGCCATAAAAAAAATTGACGATGTAGACCTGAAAAATACATAGAAAAACGATCCACTAAGACCCCTGAAACATTGCAAGCAAATCAAACCTATGAAACGAAATCAATTGATTCCCCAACCACTCCCAAATCAATTAGAAAATAAAGGAGGAAATAAATGAGTATGACCTCATTTAATATGGAACAAAGAGAGGATACCTCCAATGTCGAAGCCACTCCTGGGACCCAAACTTATTCCACCATGCCATGTTTTGGAACTTGCATTGGGAACTATGATACAATGATAGAATATGACATGGTTTCAGGCAAAATAAGAATGTCGGATGCCAGGAAGGTTTTATGAACAAGTTGAAGGAATCATGCCTTCAACGATTCAAAGACCATCTCCATTTTTCGTTCTCAAAGATACCAATGTACCTGCATAAAGCTGTAATTCATGACATGAAGTCTGAATTTGGCGTAGGTTGGTTAGTAAAAAGGTGAAAAGACAAATGTCTCGAAATTGCAAGAGATTTAGGTGCAACCAAACAAAGAAGATAAAAAAACTCTTTCCTGAGCTAAGGCTCAAATAAAGGCCAATTGATGTCATTATAAAAGTATGTAAATAACTTGTAAAATCATATGAGAAGTCGAATGCACAGAGGAAGTCCGGTGAGGAGAGTATCCAGTTATTTCAATTTGCTCATAATATTATATCAAATTTCTTAAACGATTATTATATTTTATTTGTGCATAGTTCAATTGACTTAGTTTATGTTTCAAGACAAAGCCTCCAAAGCTAGGCTTGCAAAACTCCAAGCCTTGATCTGCACCTTTGTAAGTATATTTATTATGTGAAATGTTTTTTTTTTCCTAGAAAAAAGTAAATGATTACATATTTACTAGTTTAACTAGTTCATGTGCCATGTTTTGATAGGAGGAAGAATATGGTCAGCATCCAACACATTTTGAAAAATAAATGTTACAAAACAAAAAGTGGACCGACTTTGTAATATGGATGGAGAATGAGGTATCAATAGTACTGAAGGATCCCTTGCCTTGTTTTTTCCCTAGTTTTTGTCAATGGCTCCCTGTTTGGGCATCCTTGTCCTTTTTTCCTTTGAATATTATGAGCTTGTGGAATGTTCCTTGCGATTTATGGAGTTTGGAAATACTAGCCCTTGTTTTTGGCTCCTGATAACAAACATAGTTTGCCTAGCAAGGATTTTCCCTTTTCGTTTAATTTATTTATATTTTCCTACTATTTGGATAAGTTGGATTCTCATACAACAATCATAGGGCCTTCTTTCCCTTGGACCTTCTCTAAAATAGTTTTTTTTCACTAATAGATTGGTGATAACTTCATCATCCATCTTACAAAGTGAACACATGCCAAGCCCTTGGTTACTTCTCCTTCGCAAATGATCTCAAAGAAGTAACTTGTCTCTCAACACCAGCCACATATAAACACATGTCTTCATAGGAGCTCTAATATTCCAAAGGGGCTTCCACCACAATGATTTTGTCTTGTTCTTTATTACATAACATAGTTTTGTACCATAGCTTTGCAATCTATTATCTTAGAATAGGATTCTTGGAGCAAACCAAACTATATTTCTCATCCCTAATCCTTACATGAATATGAGATAAAGTTCCACATAACATTTTCATTGTGCCACCTATTATTCACCAGTTTGCACAAGCTGGATTTCCTGAAGATCCACCAAAGAATGAGCAATCAGTGCTCATAGATGTAGAATTTAGAGTTCAACCGGTCTTGCAAAAGACCCATTTTTCCCGCATTTCCACCATTGTAATAGATGTCCTAAGTATGAGATTTTGTAAAACTCTATTGGCCACCCAAGATTAGGAGTGAGCACATACTTTAGAGTGTTTTTTTCTACTTTTTAATTATTTTTCCTGCTTGCCTTAGTGAGCGATTAAATAATTTCTAAGTTTTTTCACTTAGAAGACTAGCTCCAGAGCCAAAGTATGTACTAGAGATCAAGTCTTGGCATGGAAAATCCAATTTCTAGTGTATAAATGTATATGATCTCATACTAGGACATATTGATTGAGTCATGTGGAAATTGCGGCTAGGTTTGATAGGTTTTTTTTAAGTTTTTAGTGAATTAATTAAATTCCCGCAAAAATGGAATTTATTAATTCTAAGTCAATAAATTGTAAAAATATGGCATCAAACATTGTCAAATGCCATATTTACAATCATTTTCCAATCCAGAGTATCATGTAAACCCCTATTTTCCATCTTTCGAGACAAAAAAGTTATTGTTATCACTCAAAATTCAAATTTACTCGAAAATTACAAAAAAGGGGTAATTAAATTCATTTCCTAAATTTTAGGAGAACCAAGGAACATGTTTTTCTCTTGTCCCCAGCGAACTAAAAGCCTAGGCGAGTTAGCTAAAGGTGAGGTCGACCTAAATGAGATGATGTGGACTTGGGGGAGATCCCAAAGTGGGGACTCGACCCCACATGCTTGAGTGGCGCACTTAGGGAGAGTGGCGCACATCCCAATACTCACAACTTGCCCTCACACTTCACTTCACTCCCACTCACTCTCACTTCCACTCCACCTCACTCCACTCATCCTCACTTCACTCCATATCACTCCCTTTTCACCCTATTTCACTCCCTCACCACTCCACACCTCCCCACTCTAACTCATGCACATCTCCTCTTCACTACCCATTCACTCACGCCTCAACCCTAATCCTAGTGCATCTCCCCTTTGGAAATATTACCTCAAATGATATTTAAGCAAGGGTCGACCTCTCCTCAAGGGAGTTTAGTATTGGGCAAGCAAGCTATTGTAATATTGTTATCATTTGGAATAAGAAAGACTTTGGAGCTATTTTGGTGTGGACTCAAATGTGTGAATTCTTTGATCTCAAAATGCAAATTTTATTATGAGGTAACATGTATTTTTTACATTTCAGTTTTGTGATTAATTGGTGAAGCCTATAAGGTATGATATCATATAATAGGTTAAGATTAATCTATCTTGATTTGTCTTACTGCTTCTTTATTTCATAGATGCTTACACTTCATGCTTTATTTTTGGTTAAATTAACATGCGTGTGTCAGGGATGATTTTAAGGGCTAAATTTTGCTCATGGGCTAATTTTCCATGGTTTTTCCCAAAATAAGATTCACTATTCTAAAAATGATTCGCCCAAATTCTATAGGATAAAATTATTTTACCTTAAAAATTGCCAAAATTTTATACAAGCTATATAAAATCCTTAGAAATTTGAATATTTTTACAAAAATAACGCCAAACAATTATAGTTGGCATATGAAGGATTACTAAGATTCACCAAGGTTTCTACATTTTAAAATAAATTCCCATTCTTAAAATTATCCCTAGCGTGTGTGAGTTGTGTTGTGTAGGGAAGGCCTTTAACCACTTTGTTACAGGATTGAAGTGTAGTTGTAGGTTCCTCAAGTTTGGAGGAGTGACATGTGGTTGTTTCCATTGTCTTCTTCCAAAGAGATCCAAGGATCAAGCTCCCTCATTTTCACATCAAGAGAACCTCGTAGCCCAAAAGTTCCAGGCTCAAGCAAAAACTCAAAAGTTCGATAAAAATCTTTCCCCTACCCTCTTTCTTTGGTTGCATGCTGTTTAGAATATCTTTAAATTTTATTTTCAACATCTAAAGGCTGCATGCATTTTTTTCCTAGATCTAATTACAATTTTATCAATTTTAAAGAATAGATCTAGGCAAGTTTTAAGCATTTTCTTGATCTTTTCATCAAGAGTCTAGATCAAAAATTGTGCTTGGTTTTAACTTCTTTATCAAGATGTTTAGAGGTATTATGTTTTATTTTTAAAACATAAAACAAAAACCACTAAAAGGGCCTAGGTTAGGCTGGTATCAAGTGTCAAAAGTCCCAAAAAATATCATTTTTTGCCTTCAAATATTTTTCAGAAAATTTGATAATTTTTTTTTTTTTTTTTAACTTCTTTCCATCATTTCTAACTTCATTTGTTTGTTGTTTTGTTGCAGAAACAATAGGTTCAAGAGGATATTCTACCAGTTTCGAGAAAAATCAAGGCTTCTAGGGCACCCTGGGGGGTTGTGACTTCATCAAAACGAAGTTTCTTTTTTCTAGTTTTTTCTTCTTGTATTCTTCTTAACAATCCAATAATAAGGATGCCTCTTCTTCTAAAAGAGATAAAAGCTCAAAGATAACATTGGTTATCCATTGTAATAGTGCAATAAAAGCGGGCCCTTAGTGCCCAGTTTCTTCATCTCCTTAGGGGGATTTGTGTTGTGGGTTTGTTTTTTACTTTTGAGTTGTGCATGTTATCCCCCAATTTTAGGGATAACTAGGAGATCATGTCTTGAGACCCACTGGTCCTAGACATGGAGTACCGAGATCAGGATTGACATGAGCATGGCCCTAGAGGGCCCACCTTTTCCTTTCTTCCATAATCTTTATCTTGTCAACAACAGCAACATCCATCACCATCGGGTTGGTCCTGTGCCAGAGAAGGTTCTTGCTCCATGAGGTAATTGGTTCAGGTATCATGGTATGTGTCACTTTGATCATCAAACCCTTTGAATATATGCATCTGATTCCTTTTGTTTCTAACAAACTACTTGGATATTACACTTTCCCACTTGACCATGTTTTGGGGGATTGACAGGGTGCCCTAGAAAGCCCATGTCTCTAGTTTTTGGTTTTCCACTGGGGGTATTTCTAAAGGGCCATCGTCCACTCTCATCACATCATCACCTTTTCATCTTGTTTCCTGCTCACCTATCCCTTTCCACTTGTCTGGACATTGGGTTGACCTATTTTCAGGATTACACCTTATCTCATGGGAAGAAGGGGCTAAAGGCCCAGAAGGTAAAAGAAAGCTAGTAAAAGATAAAATCCTAATAATAAAACCTTGAGATGCTTCACCCAGGGATCCCCGAGAAAGCAATAAAAGGCTTCTCAGCAAGAAACAAGAGGGACCCAAAAAAATAATAAAACAAGACCTTACTAGAGGATAGGGGGTCTCATCACGAGCCATCCTATTAGTTCCATGGGTACCTAGCAGTATGAAATTGCCACCAGCTAGTTACCACGTCAGGGCAATGAATCTTGGTTGCATGGCCAAGGGAAAGGGGGTCTCATCACAAGCCAGCCTTCTCATTTATGTGAAAATACTTGTGGGTAATGCTATCACCACTGGTCACCATGCTAAGGCAGTGTCCCCTGCTTAGCTCTTGAACAAAAAAGGCAATAAAATAATAAAATAATGAAGAATAAAAGGCAAGAATGGGCTTGGAAAAAATGCATCTAGGATAGGTACTGCTCACCTTCTACAAAGGCACCCATAGGTAACGTCTTTTGCATCCTTGGCCCTCATTGCACCCACATGTTTGAACATCCCCTGACCACATCACCCACTTACATGGCACAGATGAGGTCTCTTCCATGAACTTCCATTTTTCTATGGGCACTAGCCCAATAGGACGCCTTGTCTTTTCTCCAAAACTTGTATTGCAGGCTGATGTAATGTCTTTGAGATTTTAGAAGATGTATTAGGGATTTATTGCATATGTTTAATAATATTGATGATGAAACGTGATTGACATTGCTATGATCCTTGTGATTGATGAGCCCATGGAGGGCGTATCTTTTGATGTGCAGAACCATGCCCGATGGACATGTACCATTTTGGACCGGTACACATTTGGAGATTATCAGTTCGGACTTCCATAGGGCTAAAGATCCCACCAGATGGATGTTGAGACCCCATCAAGGGGTAGAAACATGACAAAGATGGATCAATAGCTTTGTACTAGAGAAGAAGAGGACGTTCCACCAGAGGCACCCTGGCAGAGCTTGACCTAGGGGCATTGGCCCTTTTTCAGTGGAACGTTGGCCTTGGAAGGCCTAGGACGTCGCCCATGATGACCACGATGTCATATAGCCTTGTGGACATATTGGGAGGTAGACTAGGCAGTATTGGCACATGTGGCATGTTGGAGAAGCCCAAGGAGGGCTAACATTTTTCTCCAGGATGCTCCATTTTCCCTAAAAGGAGATAACTTCTCCTTTAGAGGGGCTTGATGTCTCTTTTCAGCTTGATTAGGGTTTTAATTTAACATTTTAATGTAAAACAATATCATTTTAATATTTTGGACTTGTCAGCCTTTTTCATGACCTAAAATGTAAAATTAGGTCATGGTATGGTATAAATGAAGGATTTTCACCTTCATTTTTCATAACAACTTACTCACTCCATAAGGAGGTCTGAAATTTGCACCCTCTCTTGGATAATTGGCTGATTTAGTGATGCGCACTTGTTGAAGGAGGATATTTTTGGCATGTTTTGGCATTTCTCTTAATGGAAGGTGTTACAACTAGGGTTTGCAATGCTATTTTTTAGTGATATGTAAGTATTTTTCTGCAAAACATCTTGAATGAATGGTTGTATTTTCATTTCTTACATATATTTTTAATTTTGTTGAATAAAACCTTAGGTGACAAGAACACAAGTATGTCCTTCTCTCATGTCCCGATTGAGAGAAATTTTCCATCCGTTGATTGAAGAAGGAGAGATCCTAGCCATTGCTACACTCTCTTTCTCTCTTCATTTATTGCTAGTCATACTATCTATAAGCTGAGAAGAAGGAGACGCCTTAAGCCTAGGTTTTCTACACTTTGGGTCGATTTTTCTAGGGTTTGCTGATAGAGCCGTGTTGTAGCAACACTCTTCTTCATTAAACCCTCTTGTCTTGGTTTTATGCTTCATCTTCAGCTAGCCATGATTGCCAGTGAGTTAAGGAAGGAGGAGAGAGCACCAAGGCCTAGTTCATCTACACCAAGGTGAGCCTCTCTCCCTTAGGGTTTGTGTCCTTGAGGCCTTCCTCTAGAAACACCTCAAGGCTTAATCCTCTAGTCCTTAGCCTCATTATTTTCTTTGATCCTTCAGCTCTTGCGTCCTTCACTATTGACTCCATTTAACCCTAAGGCATTGATCTAAAGATATTTTGCATTGAAGTGAACCTGATCAAAACTACTCTCAATACATTGAATGAAACCCTAACTACACTAACCCTAGCTTATAAACTAACCCTATTAACTGAAGGGTTGTCATCATCTCTTGATATTAACACCTTTGTGCAGCTACATGTTTTTCTTTATAAGAAATTGAATGGTGTTGAAGGCATTAATTGAATGAAGTGTTGATTTATTACATTGAATGCCATATCGTTCCAGCATTTATTGGTGAAGTGACATAATTTTCATTGTTATTTATAAAAATTGACTTTGTCAATATTTATTGTCAAATTTCTTATGAATGCATCATATAGTCATTGATTTACATAAAGTACTAACCCATTGATCAAATATTGCATATATTAGTTTATTGTTGCTTTGTCTCAGGAAAGTATATCTCTTTGGGGGTATTACTTTATTATTGGCCTTTTGGTTGTACTATTTGCTAGATGGTGACTTTTGAGGGGGGAATAACTACTTTATCCTCTAATCCTTTGCCTTCTCAAAACCCCAGGTCACTGAGGACGTCTCCCCTAGGCCTTACCTCCCTAAAGAGAAAGAACCATCCCATTGTGGTGACATTGGGTGGGATCAGTTCCTATTATGCCAATTTGACCTTCAAACCTCAAGCCTTTGATCCTTTCTACAAACTGTGCGATAACATTTTGGCATCATTGTCGGGGAACATTGAGTCAATTCTCCTCAAGACGACATTTTCGGTAAGCCTTGCCTCATAAGCCTTATCTTACAAGCTTACCTAGTGACTCCACTTAGGGTGTTTTCCCTTTCTCTTTTTTATTATTCCAAGAAAATCATCTGGCAACTCCACAAATAGCTAATGACGACCCGTATTAGGATTCAGTATATACCTTCATCTACTATGACCTATGCAAATCCTGTCACCCCCGTAAGTTCTCCCAAATGGTCTCATGAAGAACTCTTTGGCCCTTTAGGCTTAGCTAACACCAAAGGGGGGTTACATGATCTACCCAAGAAGGTCGAGTCTTGGATACCTAATTTTTCAGGGGAAAAGGGATCCTATGGCGACTCTCATTGGACCAAGTTCTGTGAAGAGTTTCATTTTCACCAATCCAGACAAGAACACCCTGATGTCTTTTTAAGGCTCTTTGTGAGCTCACTCATCAGAAGTGCTAGAATATGGATTAACAAACTCCCAAAAGGAAGCATCAAAACCCCTAAAGATATCGAACAAGTCTTTAAGAAAAATTGGTGTGAAAAAGAAAGCATGGATTCCCTTTACTCTCAGTATACTGATATTTGTAAGAACTCTAGAAAGGGCATTAGGTATTTCAATGATAGGTTCAATCTTCTCCTCAAAAAGACCTGACCTAGCTTCTCTGAAGAAGATATCCTCCAACACTACTTGAACTCGTTGGAAGGAGTTTTGTAGTTTACTCTCAAAGATCGGTCACCCTTGACTCTAGAAGAAGCACAAGATTTTGCTTACCAGATTGAGAGGAACCTTGAATTTGAAGACTACATCCATCAGGTTAATCTCTCACACAATAATAACCCTTGGGAATCTAGTGACGGGGATATCACTGAAACTGAACCCAAGCTCCCAAAAATCCTTGAGGTAAAACTCATGCCTCCCAAAAGGAAATGGATCACAGATTTCTCAAACATCAACGATGTCTTAAACTTCTCAAGACAAAATGAACCATCCAAGGGTTTGGGTATGGCCACTCATAAAAAACCTAATTTTGAAGATTCCTTGTTTGTCTTGAACACACCAATGTTAGAAAATCAAGATATGAGTAAAACCAATAGGGATCCGAAAAATAGGTTTGAAGAGCTCCGGGTACATAGTGGAACCAATTTAAGCACTAGTATGTCATTTATCTTGCAAAGGGTTAAAAGAATTCGTGAAATGTTGAGAATTTCCTTTCTAACAAAGAAATACCCGGATGAACAATTATATTTTGAGGGGATTCCCACACTATTACAAACCGACCATTTTGAGCAAGATGAGAAAACACCCTCTTCCTTGTTAACAAATGATCTTGGACCTAGTGACTATAATTCGGTGGATCTGTGCTTGTTTCAATATTGCCCCACTTTTCCCTTGACAGAAGAAGATACAAATTGGGGTGATTGTCCCGATGATACCTCTGATGTCTCTAAAGATTGGGATGAATATGGCTATCCAGTATAGAGAGTAGTTGGTATCGTTGAGTGGAATGAAAATGTTTTCAAGGACATAGAAGTTCCAAACGCCTTAAAACCTACAAACAATGTGGATGAAAATCCTTGGTGTTTTCAATGCAATGAAGCACATTGGGAACGTGAATGTCCATACAGTAATGGTGGCCATCAACAAGTGAACAATATAGGCCACGTCATAGAAGGACCTCAAATAAATATCATTGTTGAAGAGCATCAAGAGGCCATGAAAGAGGCAGCCAGGTCGGCCAGAATGGCGGTAATAAACAACCTAGACTAGGAATCAAAAGAAAAGTTAAAGAAACAAGAGTTCCAGGTGTATAGAAGAAAGAAGTTGAACCAATCTACCACTTACCAAAAAAAAACCCCACCTTTGGGCGTACTTCTTCCCAAGACATCCAAGACTGAAGGGGTTAACTTGAACTTTGACTTTGAAGGGGCACTATCCAAGATGCATGTAACTATTCCCCTGAAAGAAGTCATTAAGGTCCCATCTTCCAAAGATCATTTTGAAAAATTCTTTCAAGGATCAAATGGACCCATGGACCTTCATATCATGTTACAAGACAACCACTTTAGGGTCCAGTACGATGAACATCTTCCTTTCTTCATGACCTTGATAATGAATAACAAGAGCCTCAACAACTGCATGTTGGATACAGACGTCAGTGCTAATATGATGTCTCTCAAGGTCATGCAACAACTAGGTTTTAAAGTCACACAAACTTACAAGAATGTGTGTGGTTTTGAGTCTAAAGCCACACCCACACATGGGGTGATTGAGAATATTGAAGTTTTCCTTAAAGAATATCCCGAGAAAGTCATCCACATGGACATAGTGATCATGGACATCCCAGATGTGTGGGGGATGTTATTTTCTAGGAAATTTGCCTCAAATATTGGAGGTACTCTTGAGATGGACCTCACTTATGTTGTATAGCCTTGAAAAATGGAACTATTGGTCATCTCCAGAATGTATCTGTGACTACAATCATGTGCAAGAGCCTAGTGATTCCATCAAAGATGACAAAGCACATGACGAGACTAGACAGACTCTTCATAAATGTTCTCTAGAAGATACGCCTTTTGCAACAGAAGAAGATTCTGATCAGATTAAATGGCTCAAGAAAGAGGAATACCAACAACTCTTGGACGAGTTCAAAATCCAAGAAGTTGAGACTATGAAGATCCTAAAGAAGGTAGAAGTTGATGTACGAATTCATCTATCGTAGCATGAAGTCTTTATAGCAGAATCCCACCCACCTCCCTCTACACAATACACTAGGATTGTTCAAGGAACAACCAATTTCAAAATCAGAGAGTACAAGGAGGGGGACGTAGTATGGATTTGGGATGCCAATAAAGGGGAGCCTACTAATATCAAAGGAAACACTCAATTTTGGCTTGGCCCTTTCAAGGTTGGAAGAAATCCAATTAATGACTCTTATTATCTGTCCACATTGGAGGGACGAAGACGCACAGTACCCATCAGCAGGCGCCTCCTCAAACCCCACCAGGATGGGGTGACCTAACATCATAGGTAAGTACAGGTAAGTAGGCATTTTTGCATTCATGTATTATACCATTTGCATTGCATGTTAGTTTGTTTTCACATCTATATTATTTCAATCTATATGTATATCTATGTATGTTGGGGTGGCATTACCACCCCAATTTTGTTACTGATGCTTCTATTGAGATTGAGAAGGTCAATAGGTTATGCTAGAGATGTTGAGGTTCTCATGCACTATGCAGTGAGAACATGTCCCTAAGTTGGAGACAGATGTTATCCCCCACTTTTAGGGATAACTAGGAGATCATGTCTCAAGGCCCACTGGTCCTAGACATGGAGTACCGAGAGAAGGATTGACTTGAGCATGGCCCTGGAGGGCCCACCTTTTCCTTTCTTCCATCATATTTATCTTGTCAGTGGCAGTAGCATCCATCACCATTGGGTTGGTCCTGTGTCAGAGAAGGTTCTTGCTCCATGAGGTAATTGGTCTAGGTATCATGGTATGTGTCACTTTGATCATCAAACCCTTTGAATATATGCATTTGATTCCTTTTTAATTTCTAACAAACTGCTTGGATCTTACACTTGCCCACTTGACCATGTTTTGGGGGATTGATAGGGTGTCCTAGAAAGCCTGTGTCTCTAGGTTTTGGTTTGCCACTGGGGGGATTTCTGAAGGGCCATCATCCGCTCCCATCACAACATCACCTTTTCATATTGTTTCCTGCTCACCTATCCCTTTCCACTTCTTCGAACATTGGGTTGACCTGTTTTCAAGATTGCACCTTATCTCATGGGAAGAAGGGGCTAAAGGCCCAGAAGGTAAAAGCAAGTTGGTAAAATATAAAATCCTAAGAATAAAACCTTGAGATGCTTCGTCCAAGGGCCCCTGAGAAAGTAATAAAAGGCTTCTCATCAAGAAACAAGAGGGACCTGAAAAAATAATAAAACAAGACCTAACCAAAGGATAGGGGGTCTCATCACGAGCCAACCTATTAGGTCCATGGGTACCTAGCAGTATGACATTTCCATCAGCTGGTTACCACACTAGGGAAATGACTCTTAGTTGCATGGCCAAGGGAAAGCGGGTCTCATCACGAGCCAACCTTCTCATTTATGTGAAAGTAATTGTGGGTAACATTGTCACCACTGGTCACCATGCCACAACAGTGTCCCCTAATTAGATCTTGAACAAAAAAGGCAATAAAAGAATAAAAGAATGAAGAATAAAAGGCAAGAATGGGCTTGGAAAAAATGCATCTAGGATAGGTACAACTCACCTTCTACAAAGGCACCAACAGGTAACATCTTTTGCATCCTTGGCCCTCATTGCACCGGCATGTTTGCACATCCCCTGACCACATCACCCACTTACATGGCTCAGATGAGGTCTCTTCCAGAAACTTTATTTTTTCTATGGGCACTAGCCCAATATGACACCTTGTATTTTCTCCAAAACTTGTATTGTAGGCTAATGTAATGTCTTTGAGATTTTAGCAGATGTATTAGGGATTTATTGCATATGTTTAATAATATTGATGATGAAATATGATTGACATTTCTATGATCCCTATGACTGATGATCCCATGGAGGGCGTAGCTTTTGATGTGTAGGACCATGCCTGATGGACAAGTACCATTTTGGACTGGTACACATGGGGAGATGATCAGTTTGGACCTCCATGGGGCTGAAGAGCCCAGCAGATAGATGTTGAGACCCCATCAAGGGACAAAGACATGACAAATATGGATCAGGGGCTTTGCACCAAAGAAGAAGAGGACGTTCCACCAGAGGCACCCTGGCAGAGCTTGACCTAGGGGCATTGGCCCTTTTTCAGTGGAACGTTGGCCTTGGAAGGCCTAGGATGTCACCCATGATGACCATGACATCATCTAGCCTTGTGGACATCTTGGGAGGTAGACTAGGTAGTATTGGTGTAAATGTGTTGACCTACACAAAATAGATCTAGCTAAACAATGATACACACATTTGTAGAGAGAATTGGAAAAGAAGAAGAAGGAGAGAAATAATGGAAAGAATTCTCATTAACCATTGTGAATAATGAATATTTTACACATGATATACTTTTTATAACTCAATGAGTTCAACTTGAGGTGAACCAAGTCACCATAGTGGTGGTCTAGAGTGATCTGGACACACACCAGCAGTTACGGGAGTGAACTGACACCTATTCTAGTCTCTTAGGCAGTTACGGGAGTGAATTGCCACCTAGTTCAGTTAACTAGTCAACTAGTCTTTAGTTAACTGACTGAACATAAAGTATTGAGGAGTTAACTTAAGGAATCAAGGCTAATGCACCACTTTGGTGATGATACCAAGGTAAGGTCGAATTAGCATGGTGATGATCCCAATTTTGCATGGTGATGATCCCAATGCAACATATAAACTCAACTCAACTAGTCAAACTGAAGTGTGAACTGAAAGAGAATATTCTCCAGGTGGAATATTCTCTCCTAAAATATAGGAGACTAGATAATGACTAATAAACAAGTAAAAACCTTAGGAAAAATAAATCCTAGGTGTCTGTGAAGTAACTCCAACACCCCCCCTGAACATCACTATGGTGAAAATAAAGATTGGGTCCCGGCAACGAGACCATGTTAGGTACCCAAGTACAAAAGATACACTGAAAATAAAGTGAGGAAAGAGGGAAAACCTCATGGGAAAAACCCCCCCTCAAGGTACAATGTATGTAAAAAGAATAACTACATTTGCTAGGAAACTGTGTCCTTCACTCCAAGATGACCTCGTAGAGAATGGAATTTCTGCTTAGTGAAGGTCTTGGTGAAAATGTCGGTCGTCTGTTCTGCTGAAGGACAGAACTGTAAGTCGATGATCCCCTCATGTACTAAGTCCTGGATTTAGTGCATGTGGATCTCGATGTGCTTCGTCTGCTACCTCTAAACTGGATCTCTGCAGAACTGGATCGGTCGATGAAATTGAATGCCCAACTCAGTGAGAAAATGTTGTAGCCACATAGCCTGAATGGTTATGTTAACTACCCCTCTGTACTCTGCCTCAGCTAAAGATAGAGCAATGGCAGCTTTCTTCTTGCTCGACCAACAGATAGGCCCAGAACCAAGACTGAGTGAGTAACCAGATGTAGACTTGCGATCAATGCTATCGCCAACCCAATTAGAATCAGTAAACCCAATGAGATCTAATGTAGAGTCTGCTGCATAATGAATCCCAAAGGTGATGGTGCCCTGTACGTATCGAAGGATGCGCTTTGTAGCTTTCCAATGTAGCTCATGTGGCTCCTGCATGAACCTGGAAACTGCGCCAACTGCATATGAGAGGTCTAGTCTAGAGTGTGTGAGATACAACAAGATCCCCACTGGTTGTATGTACAATGTGTTGTCAACCAGTGGAGTCTCCCTGCCATCCTCAAGTTTGACTCCTGATAGGAAAGGAGTCGGAGTAGACTTGCAGTCTATCATGTGAAATCTCTCAAGGAGATCTCATGCATACTTGGCTTGAGACAGTTTAATGCCTGATGCATTCTGACTGATCTCAAGTCCAAGGAAGAAGTGTAGTGGACCCATGTCCGTCATCAAAAACCTGTCATGAAGAATCCTCTTGACTGCAGCTATCACTGAAGTCGAGCAACCGGTGATCAACAAATCATCGACATACAGAACTAAAAGTAGAAGTGAATCAGTCATCCTGAGCATGTATACATTCAGGTCTGATTTACAATGTACAAAGTTTTGTGACAATAGGTAGGAGTCCATCTTGGCATACCATTCCCTCGGAGCCTGCTTGAGGCCATAAAGTGACTTCTTCAGTCAACAAACCAAAGATGATTCCTGCATAAATCCTTGGGGCTGCTCCATGTAAATCTCCTCAGATAGATCACCATGAAGAAATGCATTCTTCACATCCATCTGATGGACTTCCCATCCCTTGGATGCCACAATGGCAAGGGCCAATTGAATGGAATCCATCTTCACTACTGGAGCGAAGGTCTCATCATAGTCAATACCATGAACCTGATAAAAGCCTTTGGCAACAAGCCTGGCTTTGTATCTTCTAATTTGTCCATATGCTATGCTCTTGGTCCTGTAGACCCATCTGCATCTGACAAGTTTCCTCCTAGAAGGAAGGGGAACCAGATCCCAAGTCTGGTTCTCGAGGAGGGAGTTGTACTCCTCCTGCATAGCGGATTCCCAAAAGGGATTTCCAGTAGCCTCACCATAAGACTGTGGATCTGAAGACTAGACCAAGAAAAGATGCCTAGAAGGCAATGGTTCAGTGGCAGTGAGTGCAATAGGAGGCTCCTAGAAATCAGATCGAGTCCTCCTAGTATCGGTTGGATCACCAATGAGATCCCATGCATCTTGAAGAGTAGTCTGTGCCCACTTGGGCCTCTTCTCTGGCTCTGCAACTATAGCTGGATGCTGTGACTCTGCATCTGAATTTACTGACTCTAAATTTGAATCATCTGAGTCCTCTAAATCATAACTCTCATCTGAAGAAGATTCATCATGTGCATGCTCATCATCTCGGACAGGTGGAAGAGTGAAGGTGTCTGCATGCGACTGTTGAGGTACATGCTAGACACTTTCCTCGAATTGGACACTACGCTCAATGATGAGTAGGTTTGAGGAAAGATCAATAAGCCAATATCCCTTCACATTGTCGGGGTGTCCAACAAAAATGCACTCAGTGCTCTGTGGATCAAGTGCCTTCCTCTTTTCAGAGGGAATCTGGGCCCATGCACGTGAACCAAAAATGCGAAAGTGGGCCACTTCCGGTTTGAGGCCGATCCAAGCCTCGTAGGGGGTCTTATCCTTGACATATCTATGAGGAGATCTGTTTTGGATGTATGTTGCACAGTTAAGTGCTTCAGCCCATAGTCTCTATGGTAGTGAATTTGCATGCAACATGCAAGATGCCATCTCCTTTAGAGATCTGTTTTTCCACTCGGCTACTCCATTTTGTTGTGGAGCGTATGGAACTGTATGTTGCAACTAAATTCTTGCCTCATGGAAAATATTATGAATCTCATGATTCACATACTCTCCTCTGTTATCAGTTCAGAAGACTTTGATCTTCTTTCCAGACTGTGTCTCAACCAAAGCTTTGAAATCTTTGAGGTGTTGAAAGACCTCGGATTTTTGCCTGAGAAAGTAGATCCAAGTAAAATGTGAGAAATCATCAACAAAAATGAGAACAAACCTCACTTTGCTGATCGATGGATGCATAAAAGGACCCATGAGGTCACTATGGATCAGATCTAAAGGTGCGGAAGCTCGTTGAGACTTTCCTTTGTCGAATTTCTCTTGAGGGTGTTTTCCGAGAACACATCCCTCACATACTCCCTTGGAGAAATGGATGTCTGGTAGACCATCAACTAATCTATGCTTGCTAAGTTGTTTCATGTATCTGAAATTCAAATGTCCAAACCTTTCGTCCCATATCCTACTAATTTCATCAGCATGAGTGAGCAGTAAAGCGGAATCAGGTTCAATGAATTCAGAAAATGTATACAATCTAGACTGATGATTTACCTCACCGGTAGCAACCTTGGAGTTGGTTTGCATGTCGTAGATGTCCATGCATTTGGTGTGAATATGACTCTCTTTCCAGTGCCATAATTCATCATTTGATACAAATAGAGAAGGTTGACAGAAAGCTTGGGAACATGCAACACATTCTCGAAGCTTCCGTTGGTGAGTTCAATCCTTCCTTTGTCGTTGACTTCAACAGAAGAGTTGTCCCCCATTAGAATAGGAGGACCTTTTCATGCATCCAAAGAAGAATAGACTACTTCTGAGGTAGACATGTGATGTGATGCTCCTAAATCTATGATCTGAGCATCGGGGAGGAGTTGATTGCAATCAAGGCATGGCTAGAATTGCCTTTGTTGGAATTCAGATCTTCTGGCTTCTTCTTCTTTGCACCCTCGGGGATGCGATCTCCAAGGTTTTTTTGCTGAAGTATCTGAGAAATCAGATCTATTTTTTTTTACATGCATGCGGATTCTGAATGGAATCCTTTGTGACAGTATGTGCATTTCTCTCCTTTTCTTCCCTTTTCTCCTTTGGATCCGGAGGCATTGGTGAAGGGTTTTGTGTACCCTTCCTTCTTCGTATGTGCATGAGATTTCCTCTTATCTTTATATTTAGATTTTTTATATTTGTGGCTTCCATCATGCATAGTGAATGCATGCACCCTTGGGCCATTAATTGCGCCCATGTTGATGAGCTTGGTTTGCTCTTATGTTAGGGATTCGATAAAGTCCTCAAGAGAAGGCATCTTCTAGGTGGATCCAGAGGCGAATCTGACAGTATGGAATGTGGATATGAATACAAATAATTCAGGTCCAAGCTTGGAGAGAATGGTGAGAACCATTTGTTTCTCCTCCTTTGATTTATCAACCCCACAAGCTTTGAGTTACGACAGCAAATCCTTGAATTTTGTAAAGAAATATTGGAAATTCTTGAAGCTTTTTGGATCCAATGTGAACAGCTCCACCTCTAGCATGTGTCCCCTCATCTCATCCTATTTTCCAAAGAGACCTTCCCAGATGGTCTAGGCTTCATTGGGAGTCTTACAGGAAGATATATGAAAAAGGAGATCGAGAGAAATAAGACTGCAAATTGTTTCGAGTGCCTCATCCATGCGATTTAAGTACTTGGATTTTTCTAT
>JZKD02S0923336.1:641517-652640 GCA_000966675.3 Picea glauca | reverse complement strand
AACAATAATGAGTCATATTTACATCAAACACTATTGGGTCCATTACCCAAAAATTTGTGCTACGGGTCTTTCTTCAAGGGTTGACATCAATGACAACCAACCTTAATCAACATACCAATACCATACCATTGCATAACAATACCAATACCATTGCATTGAAATGGTATGCATTGGCAATGATATGCATACCAATACCATACCATACCAATACCAATACCAATACCATAACATAACATACCAATACCAATACCAATATCAATACCATACAAATACCAATATGCATTGCCAATACTAATATACATTACCAATACCAATACCATACCATACCAATACCAATACCATTGCATACCATTGCATGGCAATGGTATGCATTGGAAATGATATGCATACCAATACCAATACCAATACCAATACCATACCATACCATACCAATGCCAATACCATACCAATACTATACCATACCAATAACAATTTGCATTGCCAATACCAATACCAATATCGATATGCATTACCAATACCAATATCAAAACCAATACCAACACCAATATGCATTGTCAATACCCTTATGCCTTGCCAATACCAATACTATTGCATACCAATACCAATACCATTGCTTACCAATACCAATACCAATACCATTGCGTACCAATACCATACCATACCCTACCAATACCTATACCATACCAATACTGTGATATTCCCAAAAATAAAATATTTTTGAAATTTAAAATTGCTGGAAATTTATTTTCGTTTTTAGTAAATTCAAATTTGAAATTTTTTTTCCATTTATGGCAATTCTGAATTTCGAATTTGGTAATTGTAATTAATTATTTTGACTGTTGGGGAGAGACCTGATTTGAACCAACTAACTATTTGACTATGACACTTGTATGGAAACAAAATATTTTATGCTAATTGCAGGAGGACAAATGGAACAGCCATGTTAAATTTAGCTGACCATGACTGCATGAGTGGGGAACATGTTGGAACTACCTATGGGCTGATTATTACAAGTGGAAAATAAGTGATTTGGCCATTGGCAACCCCTGAAAATCAGCGATTTAGAAAGCTACGAAAATTCCCAAGGGAGGGAAAAAGACCTGGGCAAAATGGATAAATAGCATATGTGAGGAGGCAGGATGCTGCCAAGTATGTTGGGAAAGGAGACTTTTGATTTACTTGTTGTTATGAACACTGCTTGAGTGTGAGGCAAGGAAAAACTGTTGGAGTTGTAGGACATTGCTGAAGAGAAACTTTTCCAAGTTCACCCTCATGGATTCATGGTCAGGCTAGGGGGTGAATCGGGCAAGTTGTTTGGCTTCCCTATTCTACGGTTGGGAGGAACGTGGTTGTTCCCTTTGTTTCTCTACAAGATGGTTCAGATTGGTAATCCTTTCCTTACTTTTTCCTTGGATGTTTTGTGTGTAACTGATATTATGCATCTACTTGTTCTAAATCGAAATAATTCTTTCAATGGATGATATCTATCGTGGTATTAAATTTACAATCACAGTCTAAATTATGGAGTGGTCCCTCCCGAAAATCTAGAATACTAGGAAAATTTATTTAAATACAATTTGAGCAATCGCATAGACTTAATTTGAAGTCAAAATGCTAGGATACTCTGAATGCTTGAAAAAGACCAATATGCATAGATATGGGTTTATTTCTGAGACTGAAGTATTAAATAGATCTAAATTTGAACAACCGGAGTTGAGTCAATTTGTGTCAAAAGAAAACATTTAAATGTATAGCTAATTCTAAACAATCGTGCATCTTAAAAGAGACTTCCTATTTTTTTTATATTTAAGAATTGAAGAGGAATACGAAATAGAAAGAACCTTATGGATCACCTGGGCACTCATGTATTATACACATATATACGTATTGGAAAATAGAACGCAAACTGGAAGTAATCCATCTACATCAGAAAGTTAAGGAAATCTAGAAAACCCCTTTTGTTTATTAGATGCTAAAACAATCATGGGAATTGACGCCTAACAGAGGATTTTATGCTTCCCTTGTTTTATTTAAAGAGAGGTCTACCCTTTCCACAGTCAAAGTCTGTAATGAATTTAGAAATTTGCGAAAGAAGATCCGGAGCAATTTTTGAATTGAATTTGTCACTCTGTGTCTTTTTTTTTTTTACTGAGTTTGTAAACTATGTTCATGTTTTCATTTTTCAGCATTTCAGAGTTTATTGGTTCAAGTTGCGTGGAGTTCTTTTGTTCTTGCAAATGCCGAAACCCAAAGTGGCCCCACAACCTAATCAAATTTCATGATTTGGCGATTACCGTTGTGTGTTGTTCCTGCATCAAGAATTACCAAACGTCGAAACCCGATATTGGCTGGGCCCCACACCATTTCGTGTTTTCACGATTTGGCATCCCGAAATTGTTGGGCCCACACCCTAATCGCATTTCGTATTTTGGATTTTCTTGTTTCATTTTGTTTGTGTGTCGTGTGTTCATAAACCTTGAAACCCCGAAGTGTCGGTCCCACTTTCCTTTCACTTTTTGCAATTCGGGAGTTGCTATATGTTGGCATTTGACATTTGAATTCGCGAAATCCCAAACCCTGAAACCCCGAAGTGTTTTTCCCACTTTCCTTTCACTTTTCGCAATTCAAGAGTTGCTATCTGTTGGTGTTTGACATTTGAATTCACGAAATCCCGAACCCCGAAACCCCGAAGTGTTGGTCCCACTTTCCTTTCACTTTTTCGCAATTCAGGAGTTATTGTGTGTTGGTGTTTGGCATTTGAGATCGCAAAATCCCAAATTGCGAGACCCCAAACTGTTGGGCCCACATTCTTTCTGCATTTCACGATTTGGCAAACAGCATGGTCTTTTGTTTCTTTTGTATTCGGCATTTTGTAATCGTCGAAACCCGATTGACCCTCTGTTTTTTTCACCAAACTGTAGGAACATAGTAGGAATTTTTTTTTTACTATAATGAATGGACTAGTAGAAACGATGGAGGATCTTCATCCGGGATAGAGGTAGAATAGAAATAATAGATCATATTATAGGTCACTATGTACAGGGCATGACAAGTACAGAAATTATTGTATATGAAAGTAGCAAAATAATTAAGAAGATTTTTAGCTCGATTTTTCCTAAGACTAGTTCTGCTTGCCATGAGGTCATACACCTTTATGTATTCAAAATTTTCGTAATTAGACTATGGTTTAATGGGATAAACCGTAGAGAACAAGATGGGATCCTTTGAGTTAACTATGCTTGATGTGTAAGCTTCTGGTGTGTAAGGATGATACCTAAGTTTAGATACTGCCTATATACATATAAGTATGTTGGAGTAGTTTGAAAATTAAGGAAAGTGATAGAATTATGGAAGAATTTATCCACATAAGATTTTTTGTTCGAAGTAAACTAGACTGGTGTAATAAAGTCATTATGGACAGAAATGTATCTTACCTTCTCTTAAATTCTAAAGCTTAAACGAAATTGATTTATGTCATAAAGATGGTCAAAATAAAAGAAAAAAATATATTAGTGAATTTGAGGTTCATTACATATGGTATCAGAACAAAAGCTACAAAACTAGGCCTAAACAGGGCCACACTAACTACTTAGTATACATCTCAACATATGTAAAACTAATAAATCTTATCGTTACAAATGGAAATCCCTTTTTGTTTTTGTAAATTATGGCAGGACGGGAGGGTGCGTAAATCGGGATTGAAGGAAATCTACAGCAAGGACCTCCTGGAGATCCAAGACAAAACAATGATGGAAGCTCACCCACAAAGGTGTTGGAAACAATGGGGAATCTTATTTTTGAACTACAGGTTTTCAAGGCCGACAATGAAAAATTGAAGAAATCACAGCAGGAACAGCAAGAGATAAATGAAGTCCTGCTGCATAGTATAGCAACCAAGAAAATCCCAAAAGACAATAACCATGATGAAGAAGTCAACAAAAGGGCCTCCAAGAATTATGGACTGGAAACAGAAAAAGGAGACAGTTCGTCTGAAGGAACACCTTCAGCTGAGGACAAAACTATACCAAATAGAAAAAGAAAACAAGTAGACCACCTTGAAGGAGAATTTAAAAATATTAAACCAACTACCTTTGATGGAGAATCTAGGACAGGAGAAGAAGCTAAGGCATGGTTGTTGGACATCAAAAAATACTTCCAGATCTATAACTATTCCAACAACATGAAGGTCAGAATGGCCATCTACAATCTAAAGGGGAAAGCCAGCATTTGGTGGTAGGACCTGAAATTGGCCAAGGGCCTAAAGGAGAAACAGTTGGAATGGTCTAACTTTAAGAAGTATTTTAAGAAACAATACCTTTCTGAAAGTTATTATGAAAGGAAGACGAAAGAATTTTATGAGTGATGACTTAGACAGATGACGATGGAGGACCTTATAAATAAATTTCTGGAACTACTAAGGTTCATACCATACATCCGGGAGGATAAGGTAAAAATCTAGCAATTCTTAAGTTGTTTACCATAGTTCTACAGGGACAGAATTGAGTTTGATAACCCCAAATCCTTAAGTGAGGTATTCAGGAAAGTATGAATGTGTTATGACCGGTATAAACAGTGGGTAGAGTTTCCCAAGGCCTGGAAGGATAAGAAGCAAGATCGCATGAACTAGCGGAAGAAGGGATACCAGCCAGCTCCTTATCGGAATGCAGCAAAAAGTTTCCCAATGAAGGATTTTCACTCCAATCATCCGAGTGAACAAGGTAATGGTAAACCTGGAAATGAAGAAGTATGGGGACAACTCCCGCGAGCCATTAAAGTGTTGGGAATGCAGAGAGCCTCATCTAAGGAGGAACTCTCCCCATTTAATTTCAGCAAACAGAATTGTTGTTCACAATTTGCAGGAAGCCTCGACAGTGGGAGACATGGGCAGAAGCCTACATCGGATAAATGTAGCCATATATGGTCGACAAGCTAACCACCAGTCCTCAGTGGTAGAAATTGAAGGTAAAATCAATGACACTCAAATTTCTATTTTAATTGACCCTGGAGCTACGTTAATTTATATTACTCTTGATGTAGTAGAGTCGAATAAACTTAAGAGACTAAAGCATGCAAAATCATGGCTTGTGCAATTAGCAACAGGTACTAAAAGGAAAGTAGTTGACTTTATTTTTTATTTTGAGTTCAGCTTAGATGGTCAAAAGATAAGGACCAATCTGAACATCCTACCACTAGGATCTTATGATATGATTATCAGGATGGATTGGTTGGAACAACACAAAGCAGTACTAGACTATTGTACAAAGATACTTAGCTATAAACATGAATTTGGCACTGTTAGAACAACCCAAGGCATACCAAAACCTGTATCAGTCAGACAAGTTTCTGCGATGCAACTCAAGAAATGTATTAGAAAGGGATGTCATGTTTATGCCATCCAAGTGATGAATCTATTAGAAAAAGAAGATAAGCCAAAGTTAGAAGACTTTGTTGTCCTACGTGAATTTAGAGACATGTTTGTGGATGAGATACCAGAATTACCTCCTAGAAGGGAAATAGATTTCTCCATAGACTTACTACCCGGATCAGCCCCTATCTCAAAAGCACCCTACCGAATGAGTCTACCAGAATTGACAGAATTGAAAATACAATTACAGGAATTGTTGAACAAAGAGTATATCAGACCGAGTGTCTCGCTATGGGGAGCGCTAGTCCTCTTTGCGAAAAAGAAAGACGGTACTCTAAGACTATGTATCAATTATAGACAATTGAACAAAATGACCATTAAGAACAAATACCCCTTACCTAGGATAAATGATCTGTTCAATCAAGTTGGTGGGGCCAATATCTTTTCAAAATTGGATTTATGGTCCGATTATCATCAAGTTAGGATAAAGGACGAGGACATAAACAAAATAGATTTTCGAACAAGATATGGACATTACGAGTTTGTAGTCATACCTTTCGGACTCACTAATGCACCAGCCACATTTATGTGCTTGATGAACAACATTTTCATTCAGTACATAGACAAGTTCGTAGTAGTATTTATCGACGACATTCCGGTCTATTCAAGAACAGAAGAATAAAATAATGAACACTTAAGGATAGTTCTGCAAACATTGAGGAAACACAAACTGTATGCCAAATTTGACAAGTGTGACTTTTATCATAAATAAATACAATATCTAGGACATGTAATTTCAGTAGAAGGCATTGTCATAGACCTGGAAAAGACAAAAACCATTATGGAATGGCCGGTACCTAAGGATGTAGCGGATATATGGTCATTCATGGGAATCATCGGATATTACCACGGGCTTATAGAAGGGTTTTCCAAGATAGCCTACCCTATCACGTCACTACAAAAGAAAGGAACCAAGTTTAACTGGTCGCAAAAGTGTCAAGATATCTTTAACAAGCTGAAAGAAATATTGACATTGACACCCATTTTGAGGGTAGCAGACCCAAATAAAGACTTCACAGTTTGTGTTGATGCAAGTAAAGAGAGACTAGATGGTATCCTAACTCAGGAAGGGCACGTGATTTGTTACGAGTCCCGAAAATTAAAAGAACACAAGCGAAATTATGTCACTCATGACTTAGAATTGGCAGCAGTAATACATGCCTTAAAAATGTGGCAACACTATATAATGGGAAGAAAATTCCTACTATTGACGGATAATAGCGGGGTGAAATATATATTTAACCAACCATATCTTAATGCAAGAAAAGTAAGGTGTCTAGCCTTCTTGAGAGAATTCAACTTTGAGGTCAGACATATCAAGGGTAAGGAAAATAAAGTAGCAGATGCTTTAAGCAGAAGAGTCCATGGGTTATTTGAGATAAACATCAGCAGGGAAGAAAGTGATCTGGAACAAAGAATAAGGATGGTAGATATAAACAATGGAAATTACACTAAGATAATGACAGAATTACAAAACAGGACCGCCAACTCTGGCAAACCAGATCTAAGCATTGACAAGAAAGGACTATTACGACTTAAAAACAAACTTTATATACCATATTCAGCCGAATTGAAATCAACAATTTTGAACGAAATGCATAAGAAACCATATTCTGTCCATCCAGGTTACCAGAAAATAATAACAACACTTAGAAAACTATTTTTCTGGCCTAGTATGAAGGGCGAAACAACAGAATACTTGGCTAGGTGCCAAGATTGTCAGCAGGTTAAGGTCGAGCACCAGCATCCAGCCGGCCTATTACAGCCATTACCAGTACCAGAATGGAAATGGGCTATATCACTGGACTTTATAACAGGTTTTCCTAAGACTCAGAAACAGAATGATTATATCATGGTTGTAATCGATAAACTCAGTAAGTCTGCACACTTTATTCCTGTAAAGTCTACTTTTAAAGCTATAAATATTGTTGAAATATTCATGAAAGAAATTTTTAGACTACATGGTATTCCTAAAATGGTGATTTCAGATAGAGACGTGAAATTTACATCCACTTTTTGGAAGGAATTGTTTGCAGGGCTAAACACTAACTTAAATTTCAGTACAAGTTATCATCCACAAATGGATGGATAGACCGAAAGTACAAGCCAAATCATAGAGGATATGTTTCGCATGTATGTAAGAACAAAACCAAACAAGTGGGAAGACTACCTGCACTTGGTAGAATTTTCATATAACAATGGGTACCAAACTTCGGCTAAGTTGAGCCCTTTCGAAATACTGTATGGCAGAAATTGTACGACTCCAATTAGTTGGGATAACTCGGCTGACAGACTCATGGTTGGACCAGAGATACTCCAAGAAATGGAGAACATGGTGAGAAAGGTACAACAGAACTTGAAAGAAGCACAGGACAGACAAAAGAGCTATGCAAATCAGAAAATAAGACATTTGGAATTTCAACTAGGAGATCATGTTTATTTGAAGGTCAAAGCTGGAAAGAGCTCATTGAAGTTAGGGAATTGTGCCAAGAAGGCACCCAGGTTTTGTGGGCCCTTCGAGATACTAGCTTGAATTGGACTCGTAGCATACCAACTTGAACTTCCAGCTAATCTAAGAATTCATAATGTATTTCATGTTTCTTTGTTGAAAAAGTATATTCATGACCCTACTCATATGATTGATTGGAATTTGGTGCAGGTGGAACTCGAAGGCGAGTTCCAGGTGGAACCCCTATGCATTCTAGACTGGAGATAAATAACACTTCAGAATAGAGTCGTCTCTCAGGTAAAGGTGCAATGGAAGCACTTTAGTCCTGAGGATGCCACTTGGGAGTTGGAGGGAGATTTGCGGAAATATCATCCAACCCTATTCCAAGAAGGGAAGGAACACTAAGAATAGTGTTTTGCTAAAGGGGGAAAGGATGTGATATCCCCAAAAATAAAATATTTTTGAAATTTAAAATTGCTAGAAATTTATTTCCGTTTTTAGTAAATTCAAATTTGGAAAATTTTTGCCACTTATGGCAATTCTAAATTTTGAATTTGGTAATTGTAATTAATTATTTTGACTGTTGGGGAGAGACCTGATTTGAACCAAATGACTATTTGACTATGACACTTGTATGGAAACAAAATATTTTATGTTGATTGTAGGTGGACAAATGGAACAACCATGTTAAATTTAGTTGACCATGACTCCAAGAGTGGGGAACATGTTGGAACTACCTCTGGGATGATTATTACAAGTGGAAAATTAGTGATTTGGCCATTGGCAACCCCTAAAAATCATGGATTTAGAAAGCTGTGAAAATTCCCAAGGGGCGGAAAAAGACCTGGGCAAAATGGATAAATAGCATATGTGAGGAGGCAGGATGCTGCCAAGTATGCTAGGAAAGGAGACTTTTGATTTACTTGCTATTATGAACATTGCTTGGGTGTGAGGCAAGGAAAAACTGTTGGAGTTGTAGGACATTGTTGAATAGAAACTTTTCCAAGTTCGCCCTCATGGATTCATGGTCAGGCTAGGGGGTGAATCGGGCAAGTTGTTTGGCTGCCCTGTTCTACGGTTGGGAGGAATGTGGTTGTTCCCTTTGTTTTTCCGCAAGTTGGTTCAAATATGTAATCCTTTCCTTACTCTATCCTTGGATGTTTTGTGTGTAACTGATATTATGCATCTACTTGTTCTAAATCAAAATAATTATTTCAATGGATGATATCTATCATGGTATTAAATTTACAATCACAGTCTAAATTCTGGAGTGGTCCCTCCCGAAAATCTAGAATACTAGGCAAATTTATTTAAATATGATTTGAGCAATCGGATAGGCTTAATTTGAAGTCGAAATGCTAGGATACTCTGAATGCTTGAAAAAGACCAATCTGCATAGATATGGGTTTATTTCTGAGACTGAAGTATTAAATAGATCTAAATTTGAACAACCGGAGTTGAGTCAATTTGTGCAGAAAGGAAACATTTAAATGTATCGCTAATTCCAAACGATCATGCATCTTAAAAGAGACTTCATGTTTTTTAATTTATTTAAGAATTGAAGAGGAATACGAAATAGCAAGAACCTTATGGATCACCTGGGCACTCATATATTATACACATATATACGTATTGGAAAATAGAACGCAAACTGGAAGTAATCCATCTACATCAGAAAGTTAAGGAAATCTAGAAACCCCCTTTTGTTTATCAGATGCTAAAACAATCATGGGAATTGACGCTTAACAAAAGATTTTATGCTTCCCTTGTTTTATTTAAAGAGCGGTTTACCCTTTCCATAGTCAAAGTTTGTAACGAATTTAGAAATTTGCGAAAGAAGATCCGGAACAATTTTTGAATTGAAATTGTCACTCTGTGTCTTTTTGTTTTTTACTAAGTTTGTAAACTCTGTTCATGTTTTCATTTTTCGGCATTTCAGAGTTTATTGGTTCAAGTTGCGTGGAGTTCTTTTGTTCTTGCAAACGCCGAAACCTGAAGTGGCCCCACAACCTGATCGAATTTTGTGATTCAACGATTACTGTTGTGTGTTGTTCCTGCATCAAGCATTACCAAACACCGAAACCCGATATTGGTTGGGCCCCACACCTTTTCATGTTTTCGCGATTTGGCATCCCGAAATTGTTGGGCCCACACCCTAATCGCATTTCGCATTTCAAATTTTCTTTTTTCATTTTGTTTGTGCGTCGTGTGTTCATAAACCCCAAAATACTGAACCCCGAAACCTTGAAGTGTTGGTCCCACCATCCTTTCACTTTTCACAATTCAGGAGTTGCTATATGTTGGTGTTTGACATTTGAATTCGCAAAATCCCGAACTCTGAAACCCCGAAGTGTTGTTCCCACTTTCCTTTCACTTTTTTCAATTCGGGATTTTCTATCTGTTGGCGTTTGACATTTGAATTTGCGAAATCCCAAACCCCGAAACTCTGAAGTGATGGTCCCACTTTCCTTTCACTTTTTCGCAATTTGAGAGTTGTTGTCTGTTGGTGTTTGGCATTTGAGATCGCGAAATCCTTAATTGCGAGACCTTGAAGTGTTGGGCCCACAGTCTTTCCGCATTTCACGATTTGGCAAATAGCGTGGTCTTTTGTTTCTTTTGTATTCGGCATTTTGTAATCGCCAAAACCCAATTGACCTCTGTTTTTTTTCACCAAACTGTAAGAACATAGTAGGATTTTTTTTTTTACTATAATGAATGGACTGGTAGAAAAGATGGAGGATCTTCATCTAGGATAGAGGTAGAATAGAAATAATAGATCATATTATAGGCCATTGTGTACAGGGCATGACAAGTACAAAAATTATTGTATATGAAAGTATCAAACTAATTAAGCAGATTTTTAGCTCGATTTTTCCTAAGAGTTTTGCTTGCCATGAGGTCATACACCTTTAAGTATTCAAAATTTTCATAATTAGACTATTGTTTAATGGCATAAACCATAGAGAACAAGATGGGATCCTTTGATTTAACTATGCTTGATGTGTAAGCTTTTGGTGGGTAAGGATGAGACCTAAGTTTAGATACTGCCTATATACATATAAGAATGTTGGAGTAGTTTGAAAATTAAGGAAAGTGATAGAATTATGGAAGAATTTATCCACATAAGCTTTTATGTTCGAAGTAAACTAGACTGGACAGAAATGTATCTTACCTTCTCTTAACTTCTAAATCTTAAACGAAATTGATTTATGTCATAAAGATGGTCCAAAAAAAAGGATATATATATAT
>JZKD02S0923336.1:601016-641424 GCA_000966675.3 Picea glauca | reverse complement strand
AATCCCATACCATACCAATACCATAGAATTTCAAAGGGTTGTCTAAACACTTTTAACACCAACAAATTCACAGTGATGACAGTAGTAAACTACTCCAGAAAAGGTACTTCTTAAAGGCAATAACATATACAATTTTGGCGTCAAATGATGGTAACTTACCTAATACAATTTTCTGGGCAGTTCTTTTGTTATTGTAGGTTGTTAGGGTTGTAAACAGTGACTGTAAAAGTAATGATAACAGCAGCAACAGCTTTAGAAATCCAATCAGAATAACAACAATAAGTAGTTCAATGCCTTAGGGTGATAGTGCCTAGGCTTGTGCAAATTATGGGTTAGTCTAGTTAGTTAGTAGGCTTGTTAGGGCTACAAAACAAGGGTTGTAGCAGCAGCAAGCTTTAAGAATTAGTATTCTAGGCTAGGTCAATGATTAGGTTAGATTAGTAGGGTATCAAGTAGAAGAAGAAGTTTAGAGTTTTTTCAAGGAGACAAGGTGAGAAAATAGTGCCTTCTTGGGTGATGGAGTCAAGATAGAGGATCTCTCTTTTAAGGTTGTAAACAAATGATAAAACTCAGATCCAAGAGGAATGAGTCTAGGAACATTAGCTCCTTAAGTCTCCCTAGATCCTCAAACTTGGAGAAGGAGAGCTCAACTAGGCCCTAGCATCTCCTTCTTCTTAGATGTTTTAAGATTCAAAATACTTAGCAACAACAATTGATCAATACTTCCAAGGTGCTAGCACTTTAGGGCCTTGGAACTTAGACAATTACTAGAACAATCTTATGAAGCTTAGAAAATAAAAAGTGAAGAAGTATCACCTTAAATCCTTCACTTCTAGCATTCATTAGGAATGCAATTTCATAATCTGATATGAGAAAATAAAACCATCCAATTAACCATTCAACTAGATGACAAAAATGAAGATTTTACTTACTTGCACCAAGAATAATCATGCAAAAGAAGACTAGATTGCCAAAACACTTTACAAGATTTTATCCAAGTTGCAAAAATGTGCCTATAAGAGAGTAGCGTCTCACTATTTCAGCCAAGTATGCCCAACTAGGGTGACAATTTCAGATCTACTTGTCTCCAATGACAAACTATGATGAAAATGAATGTCACTTTTTGTTTATTTATACAAAATTTACCCTAAAATTAACTTTAGTTCAAAATTACAGGGTCGACCTAGTAATTTGCCCTTTTAATTCAATTTTACAAAATACATCAATAAAACCCTAGTAGGGTGATGTCATGCCCTTTCTAGGGTAACGTTGAGCTCCAATGTAGGATGTATAGCCCTTAAAAGTGGAACGTTTGGCCTTCTAGGACCTTAACATGCCACCAAGTGCCAACGTTGTGACAAGTGTACTTTTCTTCACCAGAAAATCATCTCCATGAAACTCTAGCCTCAAATGATGGTGTCATGGGCCAAGTGGGTGGTCTTTGGGCCTTCCAAGGCCATCATCCAAGTGAAGAGAGGTGGAACTCGTCTATCTAGGTCTGCGAGAGTGCCTTCAAAGGCAATAAATTCCTTCTTCAACATGCAAATCAATCACCCCTATCATGCCCCAGGCTTGGGGCTTCAACATCCATCCATGGGATTTAGGCCCTCATGAAGGTCCAAATTGGTCATCTCCTCATGAATATCTATCCACCAGGAAAATTCCTACAGAGACAACAAGTACGCCTTCCAGGGGTCCAAAAGTCACAAGGATCCACCCAGTAGAAACTCTTCAAAGATCCACCCAATAGAAACCCATCCTGAAAGGAAATCAACTTACTAGGGCACTGTGTCACCCTCCCAGGTTGAAACAAGGAAAAGAGCATAATTTCCAGGAAAACATTATGAAATCAAGAAATGTTTAATGCAACATGTTCAAGTGCTTTAATATTGGAGTGATACATACCATGATACCCGGACTCATTACCTCATGGAGCAAGACCCATTACCACTTCATAACCAAGTTGGAGTTATGAATATTGTTAATGGTATATGGACTGCACTAAATAAAAGAGGGGCCATGCTTAGGTTGTCCAACTCTCGGCACTCCATGTATGGAACCTGTAGGCCTTGAGACACAATCTCTTTTGTTAGCCCTAGGCTATGGGGTAACACATACCAATACCATACCAATTCCAATACCAATACTATACCATACCATACCATACCAATACCATTGTAAATGATATGCATACCAATACCATACCAATACCAATACCAATACCAATACCAATACCAATACCATACCATACCATACCATACCAATACCATTACCAATAACAATACCAATACCATACCATTGCATACAAATACCAATACCATTGGATGGCAATGGTATGCATTAGCAATGATATCCATACCAATACCATACCAATACCATACCATTGCATACTAATACCAATACCATTGCATGGAAATGGTATGCATTGGCAGTGATATGCATACCAATACCATTGGCAATGATATGCATACCAATACCATACCATACCATACCAATACCATTGTCAATACCAATACCAATACCAATACCATATGATTGCATACCAATACCAATACCATTGTCAATACCAATACAATACCATATGATTGCATACCAATACCAATACCATTGCATTGCAATGATATGCATACCAATACCATTGCCAATACCATACCATACCATACCATACCAATAACATTGCCAATACCAATACCAATACCAATACCATACCATTGCATACCAATATCAATACCATTGCATACCACAATGGTATGCATTGGAAATTATATGTAGTGGCAATGATATGCATACCAATACCATAAAAATACCAATACCAATACAATACCATACCATACCAATACCAATACCATAGCCAAAAACGCCCGACGGAGTGTTCTTGAAAATCAACCTCATCTTCATAAATTGCACTATGCCTCATTAACCAAAACCCTAGTGCTAGAGATACTCCAACAAATGGTTTTTCGGTCAACAGAATGATAGCATAGGGGGCCCACTAGCTAAAAAATGGTGCTCTTAATCCAATGCAATTGACGGTTCGTGCATTTGAGTCTCAGTTTGAGTTTTATCCCGAGTTGCAACTCACCTCCTCAAGACATTTAGGGACATGTGGTCAATTTGGTCCAAGGGCATAAAATCCAAATTGAGTAGCATAACGAACTTTCTTAAGCTCCTGCAAGTCTGTTTGGCCAAGGCCCACATGATTACACTAGCCAAAAATACCTGACACAGGGTTCTTGAAAATCGACCTCCTCTTTAGAAATTGCACTATGCCTCATTGACCAAATCCCTAGTGTTGGAGATACTCCAACAAATGGTTTTTCGGTCAACGAAATGATAGCATAGGAGCCACAATTGCTGAAAATCGGTGCTCTGGATCCAATGCAACTGACGGTTCGTGCATCCGAGCCTTGGTTTGAGTTTTATCGATAGTTGCAACTCACCTCCTCAATTCATTCAAGGACATGTGGCCAATTTGTTCTAGGGGAATAAAATCCAAACCGAGCAACATAACAAAGTTCCCTAAGCTCCTGCAAGACTATTTGGCCAAGGCCCATGCGAATACACTATCCAAAAACGCCTGACAAAGTGTTCTTGAAAATCGACCTCATCTTCAGAAATTTCACTATGCCTCATTGACCAAAACCTTAGTGTCGAAGACACTCCAACAAATGGTTTTTCGGTTGACGAAATGATAGCGTGGGGGCCCCACTAGCTGAAACTTGGTGCTCTTAATCCAATTCAACTGACGTTTCATGCATCTGAGTCCCGGTTTAAGTTTTATCATGAGTTGCAACTTGCCTCCTCAAGCCATTTAGGGACATGTGGTCAATTTGGTCTGGGGGCATAAAATCCAAACCGAGTAGCATAACGGAATTTTGTAAGCTCCCACAAGTCTGTTTATCCAAGGCCCACGTGACTACACTACCCAAGAAAACCTAAAACAATGTTCTTGAAAATCGACCTCCTCTTTAGAAATTGCACTATGCCTCATTGACCAAAACCCTAGTGTTGGAGATACTCCAAAAAATGGTTTTTTCGGTCGATGGAATGATAGCGTAGGAGCCCCAATAGTTGAAACCAGGTGCTTTAGATCCAATGCAACTGATTGTTCATGCATATGAGTCTTGATTTGAGTTTTATCGATAGTTTCGACTCGTCTCCTCAAGTCATTCAAGGACATGTGGCCAATTTGGTTCGGGGGCATAAAATCCAAACCGAGCAGCATAACAAAGTTTCGTAAGCTCCCACAAGTTTTTTTGGATAAAGCCCACTAGCCAAAAATGCCTGACAGAGTGTTCTTCAAAATTGAACTCATCTTCAGAAATTGCACTATGCCTCATTGCCCAAAACCCTAATGTCAGAGATACTCCAACAAATGGTTTTTCGGTCAACAAAATGATAGCGTAGGGGCCCCACTAGCTAAAAATCGGTGCTTTGAATCCAATGCAACTGACGGTTCATGCATCTGAGTCCCAGTTTGAGTTTTATCATGAGTTGAAACTCACCTCCTCAAGCCATTCAAGGACATGTGGCCAATTTGGTCTGGGGGCATAAAATCCAAACTGAGTAGCATAACAGACTTCTGTAAGCTCCCGAAAGTCTGTTTAGAAACCTTACAGCACTCTACTTCTTTATCCACTTAAATTTGTGCCAGCTTTATCAATATTTTCCACTCACCTCGTCAAGCCATTCAAGGACATGTGGCCAATTTTGTCTGAGGGCATAAAATCCAAACTGAGCAGCATAATGGATTTTTGTAAGCTCCCACAAGTTTGTTTTTCCAAGGCCCATGTGAATACACTATCCAAAAATGCTCGATAGAGTGTTCTTGAAAATCGACCTCGTCTTCAAAAATTGTAATATGCCTCATTGACCAAAACCCTAGTGTTGGAGATACTGCAACAAATGGTTTTATGGTCGACGAAATGATAGTGTAGGGGGCCTACTTGTTGAAACCCGGTGCTCTGAATCCAATGCAACTGACAGCTCATGCATCTGAGTCTCGGTTTGAGTTTTATCATGATTTGCAACTTGCCTCCTCAAGCCATTTAGGGACATGTGGTCAATTTGGTCAGGGGGCATAAAATCCAAAACGAGCAACATAATAGAGTTTCGTTAGCTCCCGCAAGTATGTTTGGCCAAGGCCCAATGCGATTACACTAACAAAAAACACTCGATAGAGTGTTCTTGAAATTTGACCTCATATTTAGAAATTGCACTATGCCTCTTTGACCAAAACCCTAGTGTCGGAGATACTCCAACAAATGGTTTTCCAGTCGACATAATGATAGTGTAGGGGCCCCACTAGCTGAAACCTAGTGCTATGAATCCAACGTAACTAACGGTTCATGCATCCGAGTCCCAGTTTGATTTTTATTGCGATTCACAACTCGCCTCCTCAAGCCATTCAAGGACATGTGGCCAATTTGGTTTGGGGGATTAAAATCCAAACTGAGTTGCATAATGGACTTTTGTAAGCTCCCGCAAGTCTATTTAGTCTCCTTACGCCACTCTACTTCTTTAACCACCTAAATTCATGCATAAAATCATGTTTCATGGCTACCACCATCTATGCTACTCTTTATTGAATTTATAGTCTTTATTATGTGTGATGCAACTCAAATTTATCTGTATATTGAGTATGTACCAACATGTCCTCCATCAAAATGAAGGGGCCAACAATGTAGAAATTTAAATACAAATTATGTATTTCCTGGATTCTTCTGATCTAAAAATCATATGCCACTGTTAAATACAAAATCGCTTCTACAAATATTCTTATGGAATTTAAAACACGATCGCCAATTGAAATATCAAGAAGAAATATCAATCGCACATAACACAAATGTTTTACCGGGAAAGCATAAAGCTAAAAAACTCACTATCGTATATTATGTATACCATGGATCATGAAACAATCTCATACAAAACTCTAATCCAAGATCTCTCAGTACAATACAATCATCTCACACTATCATACAAAAATCAGCAAATACATGTGCCAATTCTCTACCTCCAGACAACCTGCCTCCTTTGTGCAATCCCTGCAATGGAATACCTGCAAATGAATTCGAATTCTTCTTGCCTAGGCTGTGCATTTCTCATGGGCACATCCACTGTGTGTGTGATTTCATGAGTGCACTTCACTCAAATCACAACTGATAGCCAAACTGTCCCTTTCACCTGTTATCTCAACTGGGTCTCCACTGGATCTGACATGCATGTAGTTAACAGTGGTAAATTTTCAGTTGCATGTGAGATCACTGATTGTGAATTAATTAATAATTAATTCACTGAACTCTCACTAGTGTAAGTTTAGTTACAACTAGTACAACTGATCTTAACTCACTTAATTGAGTTAAACTACTTCACAACTCACATAACTACACTTATAACTCTGTTACAACTTCAAGTCACTTGGTTACAACTAATTCGACTTCCATGTCCCACCAGTCAACCTTTGAACTAAAATTTCCTATAGCTAACTGATTTTCCATTTCAGTTAACTATTTTCAAGTAATTATGAGATAATAAATTAATATTTATTGTCCAATTTGTTTAAGGGAAAAATAAATTAGACACACATTTCTTGTTGAATTTTCAACACTCCCTCTCAACAAGAAAGGGATTATCCTTCACCCCAAACCTGTCTCTATGGTATTCAAATTTTCTCCTGGTGAGCACCTTCATCAGAATGTCTGCATCCTAATATTCCGTAGGAATGTACTAAAGCAACATGATCTTTCGTTGCACACAATCTCTGAGATGATGATATCGAATATCTATATGCTTAGATCTATCATGAAACACAGGATTAATCGAGAGTTTAATGCAACTCTGATTATCATAGTGAATCATTGTCGGATCTAAATGAGAACCAAACAAACCAACCAAGATCTTTCTCATCCAGATAGCCTCACATGCAGCTTGACTTGTTGCCATGTATTTCACTTCCGTTGAACTAAGTGCCACGAATCTTTGTTTCCTGTTGTAACAAGAAACTGTTGTAGATCTAATACTAAAGATCCCCCTTGATGTGCTTTTTCTATCTGTTGGGTTGCACCTAATCTACATCCGTGAAGCCATGCAACTTTACCTCATCCATCTATCTGTACCATAAGCCATACTCAGATGTTCCCCTCAGGTATCTCAGGACATGCTTACCCACCTTCCAAAATAGCTTGGTAGGCTTAACCATCACTTAACTCATCTCATTAACCACATAGAAAATGTTTGGTCTCGTGTTCACTAGATACATTAGTGAACCCACTAACTGTCGATAGACAGTAGCATCCACTACCTCTCCAGAAGTAGAATCCTCTTTCGTCCAGTTTCCTGGAAGAGGAGTATCCATAAGTTTGCATCCCTCCATGTGAAACTTACCCAATATCTCCCTTGCATACTTTCCTTGAGACACAAAAATTTCACCATCTCACTGCCATATTTCCAATCCAAGGAAATAATGAAGAAGGCCCAAATCCTTCATCTCAAACTCCTTGCATGAGTGTATCATTTTCTCATCACCAATCAGTATTAAATCATCAACATAAAGAACAATGATCAAAATCTTACCCTCCACCACAATTTGGTATAGGTTTGCATCTACTTCACTTTTGGTGAAGCCCAGTCTGGTGAAATAGTTGTCTATCAGAGTGTACCAAGCACGAGGTGCTTGCTTCAGCCCATACATCACTCTCTTGAGTCTGCACACATGTGACTCCCTATCAAAGGTCTCAAAACCTTCTGGTTGCTCAATGTACACTTCTTCCTCAATGAACCCATTGAGAAAAACAGTTTTAACATCCATATGATGCATGCTCCAGCCCATCTATGTTGAGAGTGCAAAGATGGATCTTATGGAAAAGTACCTTGCGACAGGTGTAAAGGTCTCAACATAATATATCCCCTCGATCTATAAGAAGCCCGAGGCCACAAACCTGGCCTTATATTTTTCCACACTCCCATCAACAACTTGATTTACCTTGTAGATCCATCTTGAACCTACCACTAATTTGTCGACCGGTCTTGGGACAATTTCCCATGCACTGTTTTTGACAATGGAGTCATACTCCTCCACCATTGCATCAACCCAAGTGGGATCATGCAC
Source organism: Picea glauca (assembly GCA_000966675.3). Lineage (NCBI taxonomy): Eukaryota > Viridiplantae > Streptophyta > Pinopsida > Pinales > Pinaceae > Picea > Picea glauca. The sequence goes on along the minus strand of JZKD02S0923336.1, from coordinate 633,317 downwards.
TGCTTCCTGAAAGGAAGATGGTTCAGTCACAATACATTTTCTCATGAGAGCCATGTATCCAGTAAATTGGTTAGGAGACTGTCTCTATATGCACTATGAAGTAGGGGCTCCTACATTTTGTGCATCATCTAGTCTCAATCTATCAGCTTCTATGGTGCACTTTCTGCCATTTCTGATCGATGGATCTACTTGAGTGGCTTCCTCCACTCCATGAACCTCCTCATGTGGTTGATCCACATCTTGAGACTCATCTTTGGGAACTAGCAATTCCTCCTCTACATGCAAGTCTAGCTCCCTCTCAAGCGACAACCGCATGGCTTTCCCCTCATCGAATTTTATATCTCGTCGCATAACAGTCATCTTATTTTTAGGAAAATACACATGATAATTATGGGGTGTTTCTGTATACCCTAATTATGGGGTGTTTCTGTGTACCCCACAAATATACCAAATTCAACAGTCAGTTCCAGCTTCTTCCTAGCATCCTTGGTTACATGCACATAAACAGATGAGCCAACAATCTTAAAATGAGAAACATCAGGTTTCTTACCAGTGATAGCTTCTTCAGGTGTACTCATGCCAAGTACTCTATGAGGACAACAGTTTTTCACATAAATCGCAGTGTTGCATGATTCCACCCACAATTGCATTGGTAGGCCCTAATCATGCAACATCGCTCGTGCTGCATGCACGATTGTTATGTTCTTCCTCTCTGCGGCCCCATTTTGTTGTGGGTTATGAGGCACTATGAGTTCTCTTCGAATTCCTTCTTTGTTGCAGAATTCTTTGAATTTTTTAGAGATTTATTCTCCACCATTATCGCTCCTTAGAGATTTCACTTTCTTCCCCAACTCTTTCTCCACCAATGCTTTAAACTCACAGAACTTTGAGAATGTTTGGTCCTTCTTCTGCATGAAAAAGATCCAGCATCTATGAGAAAAGTCATCAACAAAAATAACATAATACTTATGTTTTGTTGTTGAAGCAACCGAGAATGGTCCACACACATCTGTGTGAACTCTCTCCACGATCACCGAAACATGGTTCTCCTTTTCATGAAAGGTGGACTTTACATACTTCCCCATGATGCAACCCTTGCACTTATCTAACTGAGCAAGTGTTCCCATTGGAAGTCCAGTAGATATTTGTTGCATGGTTTTTAGAGCTCCATGATGAAGATGGCCCAATCACTTGTGCCATAATTCGCCCTCATCCCGGCTCACAACTTTTTTTTCCTTGCCCATCATGGCAGTGCAGCCATCTACCTCCAACTTGTAGAGATTCTTAACTTGAATCCCTATCCTCTTGACTTGACCCATTGTTTTATGTCGCAGAAAATATTTTCCACTGCTGAAAACAATGTCATAGCCTATGTCCTCCAACATTGCGACTAATACTAGGTTTTTCTTCAGACCTAGAACATGCATAACATATTTTAATTGAAATTGTTTACCTGGCTCCCTCTGAAAGGTAATGGAACCAATGCCAGTCGCACTATATCTTCCATCGTCTCCTATATCTATATGCATTTTGAGATCTTTCTCCTCCAAGTCACTGAAAATATCCTTATCTCCCATCATGTGGAAGGAAGCGCCACTATCCAAATACCACACCGATCCCAATGCACTTGATTCCATTCATGCGATCAAAGAGAATTCAAGTTCAAATTGTGAGGCAAGGGCCTCACCATATGCATCTCCAGCAACCTTCTTGTTCTTCTTTTTCTGCAGATAGTTAGTAGTGAGATGCCCATGTTCGTGACAGTGAAAACACTTCACTTTGGACAAATCCAGCTTCTTGACTTTAGACTCAGATTTTGAATGGAATTTCTTCCCCTTCCCTCTTCTTGCCTTGGCAGCCAAAGAAAAATCCTATTCATCATCATACTTTGATGAATATCCATCTCTGGTGTTCCACCTGAACTCCTCTTGCACTAGATCCGACCATAGTCATTCCCAATCTGGAAATTTTTTCATTCCGTTGACAGAGTCTTGATAACTATGCCAACTCTTGGGAAGTCCTAGGAGAGCCAATCTCACCAAATCATCACCAATGAATTTTATTCCCACACTCCCCAGCTCATCCTGACATTGGACAAACTTCGTGAGATATTTTGGAATGGAGTCGCCCTTCTCCATCTTGATCTTCCTGAGTTTATCTTTGAGCGCCAATTTTCTATGGTCGTTGTTGTTTTGGAATAGATCCATCAAAGTCTTCCACATTGCATGTGGTCTGGATTTCCCATGGAGGCTTGAGACAATATGGTCTCGTACTCCCTCCAACAGAATCCTCCTCACCTTTGCCACTTTCTTTTTCCATGCATCAAGATTTGCAGTGTCTGCAGCATCTGGCTTAGGAACATCTTTTTCAATGAATTACTTCAAGCCATTGTCTTTGAGTATTGTCTCCATCCTGTCCTTATAATCAATGTAGTTCAAGATACCCTTGATTACATAATCTAACCTCAAGCCATTGAAATCCATTTTGATCTTGAATCAGTTGTAGCACCAAGAAAGTCTTTCTGCAAATTCGAATTCTATCCAATCACAAACTCAGCTTCTGCAATCTTCTGCGCTCTGATACCATGTAGAAATTTCAATACAAATTATGTATTTCCTGGATTCTCTTGATCTAACAATTATATGCCACTGTTAAATACATAATCACTTCTACAAATATTCTTGCGGAATTTAAAACACGATCGCCAATTGCAATATCAAGAAGAAAGATCAATCGCACATAACACAGATGTTTTATCGGGAAAGAATAAAGCTAAAAACCCCACTATCATATATTATGTATAACATGGATCATTAAACAATCTCATACAAAACTCTAATCCAAGATCTCTCAGTACAATACAATCGTCTCACACTATCATACAAAAATCAGCAAATACATGTGCCAATTTTTTGCCTCAAAATAGCGTGCCTCCTTTGTGCAATCCCTGCAATGGAATACCTGCAAATGAATTCGAATTCCTCTTGCCTAGGTTGTGCATTTCTCATGGGCACATACACTGTGTGTGTGATTGCATGATTGCACTTCACTCAAATCACAATTGATATCCAAACTGTCCCTTTCACCTGTTATCTCAACTGGGTCTCCACTGGATCTGACATGCATGTAGTTAACAATGGTAAATCTTCAGTTGCATGTGAGATCACTGATTGTGAATTAATTAATAATTAATTCACTGAACTCTCACTAGTGTAAGTTCAGTTACAACTAGTGCAACTGATATTAACTCGCTTAACTGAGTTAAACTACTTCACAACTCATATAACTACACTTATAACTCTGTTACAAGTTCAAGTCACTTAGTTACAACTAATTTGACTTCCATGTCCCACCCATCAACATTTGAACTTGAATTTCCTATAGCTAACTAATTTTCCATTTCAGTTAACTATTTTCAAGTAATTATGAGATAATAGATTAATATTTATTGTCCAATTTATTTAAGGGAAAAATAAATTAGACACACATTTCTTGTTGACTTTTCAACAAGCTTGTACCACATTTGTTGACTCACCCTTGAGTCAATTCTATCTTGTTTCCCCAAATGAAGTGCCCAACTATGGGATAAACATTAAGATAAACATATCCTGACCCATGAACCGATAGATAATCATGCACTTTACCAGCACATATGATAGGTAAAATGAAGATAGGTTTGACCCACCATAAGCAACAATAAACATGTTGTTTATATGTACATATTAGACCTATTTTGGAGAGTGTAAGTTCCTCAGATTGTTATTTCCAACAAGAGATATTAAGAGTCTTACTGAGATTTATTCACCATGCATCTATGTTACTGTTGTTATCTAAATTGAGCACCTAGGGTTGTTAATGTTACTACCCATTTTTCTAATGGTTGTAGCACAACTACCAGGTGTAACAACATTTCATTCCTACAAGATGGTTTCCTAGTTCCTTGATAGACGTCGGAAGATTGAGAATATTCTAAGTATTTCATGATGGCTCTCCCATAAAATTCTAAGTAATTTATGATCCACAATGCAACATCAAAGGATTCCATATACCATGAGCTTGTATGAATGACCTATTTATCTAATAGTTTGTCACACAGAAAACTAATTGTTTTTTTCTATGTTGTCAAGTACCCTTGTGGCACAACACCTATGGTGAGAAAAATAAGTATTCTATTCAAATAATTTAGTACTATGTCATGTCACCAAACATGTGCTATGTCACATTTTCTCAAAGTTGAAACCCTATGAGATAAAACCATTGCATCATATCTTGACTACCAAGGACATTTGGTAGGAAGTGCAGACTTGGTGCAATATCAACACCATCAAGACATCCATAGATGAATTCTTCCTATTTCTAAAGAAAAAGAAAAGTGAAGACAATGATGAATTCCAAAGGGTTCTCATCATGGTCCATGACCCACTACTCCTCCCAACCTTTATTTCACAAAAGAAACACAAATGCGTGATGGAAGGAAAATCGAAAAGTCAATAGTTCTTCAATTTGAATCTTGTTTTTCGTTATATTCCTAGTTTCAAGTCGCAACCCAAACCATTTTGGGGACTCTTGGCCAATTCCTTCTCAAAGCATAAAATCCTAATGGAGAAGCATTTTTGAGTTCCACAAGATGTTGCAAGCTTGTTTAGGTATGGACTAGGTGACCACATTATCGATCTTCTCCCGAGGGATGGTTTCATAAATTGGACCCCTTGATCCAAATGTTGCATTTCTTCAAACCGAGCAAAACAATGGTTCTCGGAATCAATGAGTAGAGAAACTTATGAGGCATGGCACCCAAGAGTGAGGGGTACTCTAGATAAAATCTTATCCCAGTAATCCATCAAAGTCGACAATTCCTCAATACGAGTCTTGGTTTTCTTTTTATTCCCAGTTGCAAGTCGCATCCCAAACCATTTCAAGGACTCTTGGCCAATTCCTCCTCAGGGCATAAAAACCTAACAGAGCAACATTTTTGAGTTTCATGAGATGTTGCAAGCATGTTTAGGCATGGAATAGGTGACCACATTATCCATCTGCTCTCGAGGGACAGTTTCATAAATTGGACCCCTTAATCTAAATGTTGCATTGCTTCAAACTTACCAAAACACTAGTTCTCGAAATCAATGATTAAATAAACTTCTGAGGCATGGAACCCAGGAGTGATGGGTGCTCTAGTTGAAATCCTATCCCATTAATCCATCGGATTCGACGATTCCTCAATCCGAGTCTCGGTTTTTTTTTTATGCCGAGTTGCAAGTCGCATCCCAAACCATTTCAGGGACTCTTGGCCAATTCCTCCTCATGGCATAAAAACCTAACGGAGCAGCATTTTTTAGTTCCATGAGATGTTGCAAGCTTGTTTATGCATGTACTAGGTGACCACATTGTCCATTCTCTCCCGAGGCATGGTTTCATAAATTGGACCCCTAAATCCAAATGTTGCATTTCTTCTTACTAAGAAAAACCCTAGTTCTCAAAATCTATGAAAAACCAACTTTTGAGGCATGGAACCCGAGAGTGAGGGGTGATTTAGCTAAAATCCTATGCCAGGAATCCAACGAAGATGATATTTCCTCAATCTGAGTCTCATTTTTTGTTATATTTCAAGTTGCAAGTCGCATCCCAAACCATTTCAGGGACTCTTGGTCAATTCCTCCTCAGGGCATAAAAACCTAACGAAGCAACATTTTTGAGTTCTGTGAAATGATGCAAGCTTTTTTAGGCATGAAATAGGTGACCACATTGTCCATCTACAACCGAGGGATGGTTTCATAAATTGAACCCCTAAATCCAAATTTTGCATTGCTTCTTACTGAGCAAAACCCTAGTTCTCAAAATCGATGAAAAAAACAACAAGGCATTGGACCCAGGAGTGAGGGGTGATCTAGCTGAAATCATATCCTAGTAATCCATCGGATTCAACAGTTCCTCAATCAGAGTCTTTTTTTTTTTTACACTCCCAGTTGCAAGTCGCAACCCAAACCATTTCGGGGACTCTTGGCCAATTCCTCCTCGGGGCATAAAAACCTAACGGAGCAGCATTTTTGAGCTCTATGAGATGTTGCAAGCTTGTTTAGGAATGGAATACATGACCCCATTGTCCATCCTCTCTCAAGGAATGGTTTCATAAATTGGACCCCTAAATCCAAATGTTGCATTGCTTCTTATTGAGCAAAACCCTAGTTCTCGAAATCGATGAAAAAGACAACTTATGAGGCATTGGACCCGGGAGTGAGGGGCACTCTAGCTGAAATCCTATGCCAAGAATCCAATGGAGACGACGGTTCCTCAATCCGAGTCTCGATTTTTGTTATATTTCTAGTTTCAAGTCGCATCCCAAACCATTTTGTGGACTCTTGGCCAATTCCTCCTCATGGCATAAAAACCTAACAGAGCAACATTTTTTATTTCTGTGAGATGTTTCAAGTTTTTTTAGGCATGGACTAGGTGACCACATTGTCCATATTCTCCCAGGGGATGGTTTCATAAATTTGACCCCTTAATCCAATTGTTGCATTGCTTCAAACTGAGCAAAACACTAGTTCTCAAAATCCATGAGTAAAGCAACTTCTAGGGAATGGCACCCAACAGTGATGGGTGCTCTAGATGAAATCTATCCCAATAATCCATCGGAGTCAACGGTTCCTCATTCCGAGTCTTGGTTTTTGTTTTATGCCCAGTTGCAAGTCACATCCCAAACCATTTCGGGGACTCTTGGCCAATTCCTCATCAGGGCATAAAAACCTAACAAAGCAACATTTTTGAGTTTCGTGAGATGTTTCAAGCTTGTTTAGGCATGGACTAGGTTACCACATTGTACATCCACTCCTGAGGCATGGTTTCATAAATTGGACCCCTAAATACAAATGTTGCAATGCTTCTTACTAAGCAAAACCCTAGTTCTCAAAATGGAAGAAAAAAACAACTTCTAAGGCATTGGACATGGGAGTGAGGGGTACTCTAGCTAAAATCCTATGCCAAGAATCCAACAGAGATGATGGATCCTCAATCTGAGTCTCAGTTTTTGTTATATGCCAATTTGCAATTCACATCCCAAACCATTTTGGCGACTCTTGGTCAATTCCTCCTCAGGGAATAAAACCCTAACAATGCAACATTTTTGAGTTCCATGAGATATTGAAAGCTTGTTTAAGCATGGACTAGGTGACCACATTGTCCATCCACTCTGAAGGTACGGTTTCATAAATTGGACCCCTAAATCCAAATGTTTCATTTCTTCTTACTAAGAAAAACCCTAGTTTTCAAAATCGATGAAAAAAAAAATTTCGAGGCATTGAACCCGGGAATGAAGGGTGATATAGCTTAAATCCTATGCTAGGAATCCAATGGAGATGAATATTCCTCAATCCAAGTCTTGGTTTTCATGACATGCCCAGTTACAAGTCGCATCCCAAACCATGTCGAGGACTCTTGGCCAATTCCTCCTTAGGACATAAAAACCTAAGGGAGCATCATTTTTGCATTTCGTGATATGTTGCAAGCTTATTTATGCATGGACTAGGTGACCACATTATCCATCCACTCCAGAGGAATGATTTCATAAATAGGACCCCTTAATCCAAATGTTGCATTGCTTCAAACTGAGCAAAACACTAGTTCTCGAAGTCAATGAGTAAAGAAACTTTTGAGGCATGGAACTCAATAGTGATGGGTGCTCTAGATGAAATCCTATCCCAATAATCCATCGGAGTCGACGCTTCCTCAATCTAAGTCTTGGTTTTCATTTTATGCCTAGTTGCAAGTCACATCCCAAACCATTTCAAAGACTCTTGGTCAATTATTCCTTAGGGCATAAAAACATAACGAAGAAACATTTTTGAGTTTCGTGAGATGCTGCAAGATTTTTGAGGCATGTACTAGGTGACCACATTATCAATCCACTCCCAAGGGACGATTTCATAAATTGGACCCTTAATCCAAATGTTGCATTGCTTCAAACTGAGCAAAACACTAGTTCTCGAAATCAATAAGTAAAGAAACCTCTGAGGCATGGCACCCGAGAGTGAGGGGTGCCACCTGAATTCCTATCCCATTAATCCATTATATTTGACGATTTCTCAATCCGAGTTGTGGTTTTCATTTTATGCCAAGTTGCAAGTCGCATCCCAAACCATTTTCGACACTCTTGGCCAATTCCTCCTCAGGGCATAAAAACCTAACAGAGCAACATTTTTTAGTTCTGTGAGATGTTGCAAGATTTTTTAGGCATGGAATAAATGACCACATTGTCCATCCGCTCCTGAGGCATGGTTTCATAAATTGGACCCCTAAATCTAAATGTTGCATTGCTTCTTACTGAGAAAAACCCTAGTTCTCAAAATCGATGAAAAAAACAACTTCTGAGGCATTGGACCCATCAGTGAGGGGTGATCTAGTTGAAATCCTATGCTAGGAATATAATGGAGATGACGATTCCTCTATCCAATTATCAGTTTTTGTTATAGGCCCAGCTGCAAGTCGCATCCAAAACCATTTTGTGGACTCTTGGCCAATTCCTCCTTGGGGCATAAAAGCCTAATGGAGTAGCATTTTTGAGTTCCATGAGATGGTGCAAGATTATTTAGGGATGGACTAGGTGTCCACATTGTCCATCCATTCCCAAGGCATGGTTTCATAAATTGGACCCCTAAATCCAAATGTTGCATTGCTTCTTACTGAGTAAAACCCAAGTTCTCAAAATCGATGAAAAAAACAACTTATGAGGCATATGACCCATGAGTGAGGGGTGATCTAGCTAAAATCCTATGCCAGGAATCCAACGGAGATGATGGTTCCTCAATATAAAACTCGGTTTTTGTTATATTCCCAGTTGCAAGTCACATCCCAAACCATTTCAGGGACTCTTGGCTAATTCCTCCTTAGGGCATAAAAACCTAATGGAGCGGCATTTTTGAGTTTCGTGAGATGTTTCAAGCTTGTTTAGGCATGGAATATGTGACCACATTGTCCATCCACTCCCAAGGCATGGTTTCATAAATTTGACCCCTAAATCCAAATGTTGCATTGCTTCTTACTAAGCAAAACCCTAGTTCTCAAAATCGATGAAAAAACAACTTCCAAAGCTTGGGACACGGGAGTGAGGGGTTCTCTAGCTAAAATCCTTTACAAGAATCCAACGGAGATGATGGTTCATCAATATGATTCTGTGTTTTCATTATATTTCGAGTTGCAACTCGCATCCCAAACCATTTCAAGGACTCATGGCCAATTCCTCCTCAGGGCATAAAAACCTAACGGAGTAGCATTTTGTAGTTTCGTTAGATGTTACAAGATTGTTTAGGCATGGACTGGATGACCACATTGTCCATCCTCTCATGAGTCATGGTTTTATAAATTCGACCCCTTAATCCAAATGTTGCATTGATTCTTACTAAGAAAAACCCTAGTTCTCAAAATCGATGAAAAAAACAACTTTTGAGGCATTGGACCCGCGAGTGAAGGGTGATATAGCTAAAATCATATGCTATAAATCCAACAAAGATGACAGCTCCTCAATCTAAGTCTCAGTTTTCGTGATATTCCCAGTTGCAAGTTGCATCCCAAACCATTTCGGGGACTCTTGGCCAATTCCTCCTCGGGGCATAAAAACCTAACGGAGGAACATTTTTGAGTTTTGTGAAATGATCCAAGATTTTTTAGGCATGGACTAGGTGACCACATTGTCCATCCGCTCCCAAGGCATGGTTTCATAAATTCAACCCCTAAATCCAAATGTTGCATTGCTTCTTACTGAGCAAAACCCTAGTTCTCAAAATCGATTAAAAAACAACTTTTGAGGCATGGCACCCGGGAGTTATGGGTGATCTAGCTAAAATCTTATGCTAGGAATCCAACGGAGATGACGTTTCCTCAATACGAGTCTCAGTTTTCATTATATTCTGAGTTGCAAGTCGCATCTGAAACCATTGCGGGGACTCTTGGCTAATTCTTCCTGAGTGCATAAAAACCTAACGGAGCAACATTTTTGAGTTCTGTGACATGCTGCAAGCTTATTTAGGCATGGAATAGGTGACCATGTTGTCCATATACTTCTGAGGGATAGTTTCATAAATTGGACCCCTAAATCCAAATGTTGCATTACTTGTTACTGAGCAAAACCCTAGTTCTCAAAATCGATGAAAAAAACAATTTTCGAGGCATTGGACCTGGGAGTGAGGGGTGATCTAACCAAAATCCTATCCCAATAATCCATCAGATTTGACGGTTCCTCAATCCTAGTCTCGTTTTTTGTTATATTCCTAGTTGCAAGTCGCAACCCAAACCATTTCAAGGACTCTTGGCTAATTCCTCCTCAGGGCATAAAAACCTAACAAAACAGCATTTTTGAGTTTTGTGAGATGCTACAAGATTGTTTAGGCATGGACTCAGTGAACACATTGTCCATCCGCTCCCGAGGCATGGTTTCATAAATTTTACCCCTTAATCCAAATGTTGCATTTCTTCAAACTGAGCAAAACACTAGTTCTCAAAATCAATGAGTAAAGGAACTTTCGAGGCATGGCACCCAGGAGTGAAGAGTTATCTATCTCAAATCTTATGCCAGGAATAAAATGGAGATGACGGTTCCTCAATATGAGTCTTGGTTTTCGTTATATGCCCAATTGCAAGTCGTATCCCAAACCATTTCAAGGACTCTTGGCCAATTCCTCCTCAAGGCATAAAAACCTAATGGAGTAGCATTTTTGAGTTTTGTGAGATGTTGCAAGCTAGTTTAGGCATGGAATAGGTGACCACATTGTCCATCCACTCTTGAGGCATGGTTTCATAAATTGGACCCCTAAATCCAAATGTTTCATTGCTTCTTACTAAGAAAAATCGTAGTTTTCCAAATCGATAAAAAAAAAAACTTCTGGGGCATGGGATCCGAAAGTGAGGGGTGCTCTAGTTGAAATCCTATGCCAGGAATCATATGGAGACAACGGTTCATCAATATGAGTCTCGTTTTTTGTTATATGTCGAGTTGCAAGTTGCATCCCAAACCATTTCAGGGACTCTTGGTTGATTCCTCCTTAGAGCATAAAAACTTAACAGAGCAACATTTTTGAGTTTCATGAGATGTTGCAAGCTTGTTTAGGCATGGAATAGGTAACCAAATTATGGATCTTCTCCCAAGGTATGGTATCATAAAATGCACCCCTTAATCCAAATGTTGCATTGCTTCAAACTGAGCAAAACACTAATTCTCGAAATCAATGAGTAAAGACACATCCATGGCATGGCACCTGAGAGTGAGGTGTGCTCTAGCTGAAATCCTATCCCAGTAATCCATCAAAGTCAATGGTTCCTAAATTCGAGTCTCGATTTTCTTTTTATTACCAGTTGCAAGTCGCATCCCAAACCATTTCAGGGACTCTTGGCCAATTCCTCCTCATGGCATAAAAACCTAACGGAGCAACATTTTTGAGTTTCATGAGGTGCTGTAAGATTATTTAGGCATGGACTAGGTGACCACATTATCCATCCACTCTTGAGGCATGGTTTCATAATTTAGACCCCTAAATCCAAATGTTGCATTGCTTCTTACTCAGAAAAACCCTAGTTCTCCAAATCGATGAAAAAACAACTTCTGAGGCATGGGACCTCAAAGTGAGGGGTGATCTAGCTGAAATCCTATCCCAAGAATCCAACGGAGATGAAGGTTCCTCAATACAAGTCTCGGTTTTTGTTATATGTCAACTTGTAAGTCCCATCCCAAACCATTTTGGGAACTCTTGTCCAATTCCTCCTCAGGGCATAAAACCTAATGGAGAAACATTTTTGAGTTCTATGAGATACTGCAAGCTTGTTAGGAATGGACTAGGTGACCACATTATCCATCTACTCCCGAGGGAAGGTTTCATAAATTGTACCCCTTAATCCAAATGTTGCATTGCTTCAAACTAAGCAAAACCCTAGTTCTCAAAATCAATGAAAAACACAACTTTTGAGGCATTGGACCTGGTAGTGAGGGGTGATCTAGCTAAAATCCTATGCCAGAAATCCTATGGAGATGACGGTTCCTCAATCTGAGTCTTGATTTTTCATTTTATGCTCAGTTGCAAGTTGCATCCCAAACGATTTCAGGGACTCTTGGCCAATTCATCCTCAGGGCATAAAAACCTAACGGAGCAACATTTTTGAGTTTTGTGAGATGTTGCAAGATTGTTTAGGCATGGAATAGGTGACCACATTGTCCAACCACTCCCGAGGAATGGTTTCATAAATTGGACCCCTAAATCCAAATGTTTCATTACTTCTTACTGAGAAAAACCCTAGTTCTCAAAATCGATGAAAAAAACAACTTCTGAGGCATTGGACAAAGGAGTGAGTGATGATATAGCTGAAATCCTATGCAAGAAATCCAATGGAGATGAAAGTTCCTCAATCCGAGTCTCAATTTTCTTTATATTCCCAGTTGCAAGTTGCATCCCAAAACATTTTGGGGACTCTTCGCCAATTCCTCCTTAGGGCATAAAAACCTAACGAAGCAGCATTTTTTACTTTCGTCAAATGCTTCAAGCTTGTTTAGGCATGGACTAGATGAACACATTATCCATTCGCTCCCGAGTGAAGGTTTCATAAATTGGAATTTTTTGTATGCCAAGTTTCAAGTTGCATCCCAAACCATTTCGGGGACTCTTGGCCAATTCCTCCTCAGGGCATAAAAACCTAACGGAGCAGCATTTTTTAGTTCCATGAGATGATGCAAGCCTGTTTAGGCATGGACTAGGTGACCACATTATCGATCCGCTCTTGAGGGATAGTTTCATAAATTGGACCCCTTAATCCAAATGTTGCATTGCTTCAAACTGAGCAAAACACAAATTCTTGAAATCCATGAGTAAAACAACTTTCGAGGCATGGCCCCTGAGAGTGAGGGGTGCTCTAGCTGAAATCCTATCCCAGTAATCCATCGAAGTCGACGGTTCCTCAATATAAGTCTCAATTTTTGTAATGTTCCCAATCCAATATGCGAAGGACATTGTGTTTTTCATGTGATTTTTAAACGTTTTCTGGTTGCATTTTGTCAAACACTTTTCAATATTAAGTCTCATGTGTTGCACTGGGGTTTAATATGGTGGGTTTTATGTGTGTTTGCAACAATAATCAAAGAAGATATAGCAATGGAACATACCTTAACAAGATGCAAGATCAACAATACAAGAGATAACCCAAAAATACATCAAATCTGATATTATTCATAATAGAAGAAGACCTTGATACAATGGATCTACAAATCTGGTACAAGATAGCTAAGGGCTAGTAGAAAAATTAGGATAACCCTCAAGCAATATCAAGAAGAGAAGATATGAGCCTCCAAAGTCCACATGGCTATCGAAGATGAATGACAACTGACATCTCCACCCAATACTGGATCAAACCCTCAAACTGGATAAGTTGTGCCCTGTTGGAAAGATAAATACCCCTAATAATTTGGCCTTGCTGATAGAGGCCTCCAAACACTCTGAAAATGGCTAGAAGAGTAGATCGAACCAAGACCAAACCCTTGGTGAAGTATCAAGTTGAACAGTGAATTTATGACCATCCAAATGAGAAAAACCCTTATTGGCTTGCGCCATCCTAGATGACTGAAGACCCAATAATTCGGCCTCTATCCTAGAGACCCTGAGATGCTCTCAAAATACATGGAACTAAAGATCGGGTCAAGGGAAAACCCATGGAAAAGTCTCGAGTTGAACAATGAATAACTGACCCTCCAAAATCCAAGATCCTCAATCTGTGGTGTGCTCTCCTCTTTCTGAACCTGTGTTGAGCTCCAATAATTAATACGATAGAGAAACTTCCTCTAGAAAGGGCTAGGAAAGGCGCCCAAGGCCCTACAAAGAATACCCAAAAGTCTTTTTCCTCAGTGTTATCACTCCAAGAAACTCTTTGAGGTTGTAGGTCAAAGATGTTTGGTAACTTAAAGAAAACTTGTTTTTGTGTTTATGTATGTGTGGATCAATGGGATAACTCAATTATAGTATAGTACTCAGATAGTAAAATGAAAATCAAATAAACCAATGCTCTCAAGGATTGATGATCAGATGATAGCTTTAATGGGTGAGAAAACAATGTTTATAAATCGAATACAAAGTGTAGGGTTTAATAAACAATGATAAGAAACTTAATATCAAGCTATGAGATAACCAATGAGATAACCATCATTCTGTAGCTAAAACAACTTAATAGAAAGTACAGAAGGAAAATGAGAATCTAACATCAATAGAGAGAGAAAATTGTGATTTGTATTATCATAGTAAAAGTCTGTTTACAACAAAATATAGTCCTCTATCCAGAATCGAACCACTGCTTCTATCAAATTATAGGTATTTATATCCTTTACAACAGATCTTAGATCCTATAAACATGCATCTGGATTTCTAAATATGGAAAATAGAGTACAAAAATTAATACAATAAAATAACCTAATATTTAACCAAATAGATTTAATCTGATCATTACAAGTTGAATTTGACAACTAAAGCATTATTTGGCAGTCTGTAGGTGAAAATCACAGATTCAAAAATCTATTTTTGATGACTGGGAGATTTTTTGTCAAGAGTTATTGTGCCATTTGGTGTTATTTCCTCACCACGTGTCTTTAAAACTTCATGAGAAAGATATTCTAGCTTCTCCTAATTATTATCCATCATTTGACACCTTTCCCACGTGTTCAAGAATTAAAAAATCATGATCTGGGCAGAAAGAAGACGTTTCTGGACTCTTTTGTGCTTTCACCAGCTCTTTTGTCCTAAATCTGCCCCTTTAATTGGTGAAAAGGAAAGCTTTCAACAGCTAACTAGCATATTTCAAAACCAATGAGCTGGTGAAAGCGCGAATTTTTTAATGAAAACTGCCTTGGGAAAAATCGAATTTCTAAGCTGTGGAGAGTCTGTTTTACATGCTTGAATAGTTGATTGACATCTAGAAATACTAAAATTTCCAATGGTACTTTCAAATCTATTTTTAGATATTGGGAAGGCATTCAAAAGTCCTCCACAATATGAAGCATCATTTTTCAAACAAATTTCAGAATGAATTATTTGATCGCTAACATCTGGCTCCAACTGGGATGGAGACCTCCCTGCGAGGTTTCCAAGAACCTGGAAGATATTGTGCCTTTAGTATTGGGCATGGAGTCATTTGGCATTCACAATTGATCCCCTGCAAACCTGTAGCTTGCTTGTGAGGTTTCAAAAACAATCAGACCCGTGCCTATCCATTTAAACTGAAAACCCTGCAACCTGCTCAGCAAAAACCCTACAACCTTGATCTGTGCAAATATTCACAATATTCAATTTTTTATTGTTTCTATTCCATTGGGCTATGGACTCATTTAATTCCATCATTAGATCTCTGCAATCTTTATTCAAACTCAGAAAATACATTACTGAATACAAATTCACTGCTACAAACGAACACATTGAAAGAACCATGTTGGATGGCGAGTTTATTCTCTACCTACTCCTACTCCTAACCAATAAAAATTGGCTCATCATGTGACATGATTGTTCCAATGAATCCATGATAACATCGGAATAATTACAAGAATCCTTTGCATGCAGATAAAATTCAGAGGAAACTTCATTATGTGTAGCAGAATTTCAACTTGCAATACATATTTACAATCATCATCTACTTTAATTCTAAAATTTGCACAAATGAAAACTTCCATAAAAAACATCTCCATGTAGATGGCCACTGGATCATAGAAAGAAGAAATAGATTGATAACCAAACACAGTTACCTCTACTTGTTGTTCAAGAATTTCTTCGACTTCTGATATATGGCTTCCATAAACTGGTTCCTGCAAATTTGAAAATAGTTGTGAGCTTATTGAATTGCTAATCCCTTCTTTTTTGATATCTTCTTCATAGGTGATTTCAATTTTCTATTCATAAGGTGTTATAAACAGAAGAGATGACCTGAAATCTTCGGCCAGATTAAACTCATCATATTCAATGTCTTCTGCAAACATGGAATAGTTTATTACAACATGATGTCATTCCTTGAAAAAGGCTCGTCGAAATCAGATTCATAAATGTCATATATGGGTTGGATGTTGCTTAAATCAACATCCTTTGAAGTAAGCATCTACTCTACTGCATCTTCATACTTATCAACAATAGGTGAGTAGAAATATCATGAATCTTGCAAACAAAGACAGACAGTCTCCGGATCGTTCTCCCCAATCACAGGTGAAAACATATCGTAGGCAACCTCTTGAAAACGTGTAGAAAAAACTCCTTCTCTAACTGTTTCTTCATGTAAATCAAAGGCAGTAGGTGTAATAGAGATAAGGTCTAATTCATTTACATCTATGCAATTCTTATTTGTATCATGAATATCTTTCTTAACAACATAATTTTCATCTTGACAAACAGAAGAAAATACTACTTCCTGCTATACATGCTTATCAAATTCATCACAACAATCTTCAAAGAGGCCTTCAGCTGGAAATTCATCTTTACAAAACAAATGGAAAGCATAATGAAAACTTTCCAATGAGTGAATGCTTGAAGCTAGAAGAGATATGCACCAATCAATGGCTATCCCCTCTAATGAATACTTGAAAAGTTTAATCTGAACATTTTCATGTATGATCTGAAGCCGATGAATAAACTCGTGAAAATCCAACAAATGTTCAAATGGTACTTCCCATTCTTCTCCTTGAAATCTGGGAAGGTTGTGTTTCCATTCATCTCTACTAGGTACTGGATGAGGGTAACCAGAAATACTTGAGAAATTGCAAAAAGAATACCTCTTGTTCATTTCATATCAGTGGAGTCACCAACAGATTTCAGAGAAATGGAGTTGCCATTGAATCTGTCCTTCATGGAGTCCCCAGATAGATGATTACAACCGAAAATATGTCCAGACTTTGTCTATCATCAAATATGGATCTTGTCGTCTCCCAAGGAAGTTGAGCTTCAATCTCCTCTCCTCGGAAACGGCGCCAATTTGTTATCACTCCAAGAAATTATTTGAGGTTGTAGGTCAAAGATGCTTGGTAACTTAAAGCAAACTTGTTTTTGTGTTTATGTATGTGTAGATCAATGGGATAACTCAATTATAGTATGGCACTCAGACAGTAAAATGAAAATCAAATAAACCAGTGCTCTCAAGGATTGATGATCAGATGATAGCTTTAAATGGGTGAGAAAACAATGTTTATAAACCGAATACAAAGTGTAGGGTTTAATAAACAATGATAAGAAACTTAATATCAAGTTATGAGCTGACCAATGAGCTAACCATCATTATGCAGCTAAAAAAACTTAATAGAAAGTACAGAAGGAAAATGAGAATCTGACATCAATAGAGAGAGAAAACTGTGATTTGTATTATCATAGTAAAAGTATGTTTACAACATAATATAGTCCTCTATCCAGAATTGAACCACTGCTTCTATCAAATGATAGGTATTTATATCATTTACAACAGATCTCAGATCCTATAAACATGGATCTGGATTTCTAAATATTGAAAATAGAGTACAAAAATTAATACAATAAAATAACCTAATATTTAACCAAATAGATTTAATCTGATCATTACAAGTCGAATTTGACAACTAAAGCATTATTTGGCAGTCTGTAGGTGAAAATCACAGATTCATAAATCTATTTTTGATGACTGGGAGATTTTTTGTCAAGAGTTATTGTGCCATTTAGTGTTATTTACTCACCACATGTCTTTAAAACTTCATGAGAAAGATATTCTAGCTTCTCCTAATTATTATCCATCATTTGACACCTTTCCCATGTGTTCAGGAATTAAAAAATCATGATATGGGCAGAAAGAAGACGTTTCTGGACTCTTTTGTGCTTTCACCAGCTCTTTTGTCCTGAATCGGCCCCTTTATCTGTTGAAAAGGAAATCTTTCAATATCTAACCAGCAGATTTCAAAACCAATGAGCTGGTGAAAGTGCAAATTTTTTAATGAAAACTGCCTTGGGAAAAATCGAATTTCTGAGTCGTGGAGAGTCCGTTTTACATGCTTGAATAGTCGATTGACATCTAGAAATCCTAAGATTTCCAATGGTACTTTTAGATCTGTTTTTAGATCTTGGGAAGGTAGTCAAAATTCCTCCACAAGATGAGGCATCATTTTTCAAACAAATTTCAGAATGAATTATTTGATCACTAACATCTGGCTCCAACTGGGATGGAGACCTCCCTGCGAGGATTCCAAGAACCTGGAAGATATTATGCCTTTAGTATTGGGAATGGAGTCATTTATCCTTCACAACTGATGCCCTGCAAACCTGTAGCCTGCTTGTGAGGTTTCAAAAACAAGAAGACCCATGCATGTCCATTTAACCTGAAAACCTTGCAACCTGCTCAGCAAAAACCCCGCAACCTTGATCTGTGCAAATATTCACAATCTTCAATTTTGTATTGTTTCTATTCCATTGGGCCATGGATTCATTTAATTCCATCACTAGATATGTACAATCTTTATTCAAACTTGGAAAATACATTACTGAATACAAATTCACTACTGCAAACGAACATACTGAAAGAACCATGCTGGATGGTGAGTTTATTCTCTACCTACTCCTACTCCTAACCAATAAAAATTGGCTCATCATGTGACATCATGCTTCCAATAAAGCCATGATAACATTGGACTAATTACAAGAATCCTTTGCATGAAAATAAAATTTGGAGGAAACTTCATTATGTGTAGTAGAATTTCAACTTGCAATACATACTTACAATCACCATCTACTTTAATTCTAAAATTTGCACAAATGAAAACATCCATAAAAAACATCTCCATGTAGATGGCCACTGGATCATAGAAAGAAGAAATAAATTGATAACCAAACACAGTTACCTCTGCTTTTTGTTCAAGAATTTCTTCGACTTCTAATATATGGCTGCCATAAATTGGTTCTTGCAAATTTCAAAATAGCTATGAACTGATTGGATTGCCAATCCCTTATTTTTCGATATCTTCTTCGTAGGTGATTTCAATTTTCTATTCATGAGGCACTATAAACAGAAGAGAAGACCTGAAATCTTCATCCAGATTAAACTCATCATATTCAATGTCTTCTGCAAACATGGAATAGTTGATTACAACATGATGACATTCCTTTATGGGAAAAGAAAAAGGCTCGTTGAAATCAGATTCATAAATGTCATATATGGGTTGGATGTTGCTTAAATCAACATCCTTTGAAGTAAGGATCTGATCCACTGCATCTGCATACTTATCAACAATAGGTGAGCAGAAAAATCATGAATCTTGCAAAGAAAGACATACAGTCTTCATATCCTTCTCCCCAATCATAGGTGAAAACATATCGTAGGCAACCTCTTGAAAAAGTGTAGAAAAAACTTCTTCTCTAATTGTTTATTTATGTAAATCAAAGGCAGCAGGTGTAATAGAGATAAGGTCTGATGCATTTACAACTATGCAATTCTTATTTTTATCATGAAGATCTTCCTTAAGAACATAATTTTCTTCTTGATAAACAGAAGAAAAGACTACATCCTGTTGTACATGCTTATAAAATTCATCACAACAATATTCAAAGAGACCTTCATCTGAAAATCCATCTTTACAAAACAAATGGAAAGCATAATGAAAACTTGCCAATGAGTGAATGTTTGAAGCTGGAAGAGATATGCACCAATCAAGGGCTATCCCCTCTAATGAATACTTGAAAAGTTTAATATGAACATCTTCATGTATGATCTGGAGCCAATGAATAAACTCATGAAAATCCAACAAATGTTCAGCTAGTACTTCCCATTCTTCTCCTTGAAATATGGGAAGGTTGTGTTCCCATTCATCTCTACTAGGTACTAGATGAGGGTAACCAGAAATACTTGAGAAATTGCAAAAAGAATACCTCTTGTTCATTTCATACCAGTGGAGTCGCCAACAGATTTTAGAGCAATGGAATCGCCACTGAATCCATCCTTCATGGAATCACCAGATAGATGATTACAACCGAAAATATGTCCAAAATTTGTCTATCATAAAAGCTGGATCTTGTTGTCTCCCAAGGAAGCTAAGCTTCAATCTCCTCTCCCGGGCAACAGCACCAATTTGTTATCACTCCAAGAAACTCTTTGAGGTTTTAGGTCAAAGATGCTTGGTAACTTAAAGCAAACTTGTTTTACTGTTTATGTATGTGTGGATCAATGTGATAACTCAATTACAGTATCGCACTCAGACAGTAAAATGAAAATCAAATAAACCAGTGCTCTCGAGGATTGATGATCAGATGATAGCTTTAAATGGGTGAGAAAACAATGTTTATAAATCAAATACAATGTGTAGGGTTTAATAAACAATGATAAGCAACTTAATATCAATTTATGAGATAACCAATGAGATAACCATCATTTTGTAGATAAAACAAATTAATAGAAAGTACAGAAGAAAAATGAGAATCTGACATCAATAGAGAGAGAAAAATGTGATTTGTATTATCATAGTAAAAGTCTACTTACAACATAATATAGTCCTCTATCCAGAATCGAACCACTGCTTTTATCAAATGATAGGTATTTATATCTTTTACAACAGATCTTAGATCCTATAAACATGGATCTGGATTTCTAAATATGGAAAACAGAGTACAAAAATTAATACAATAAAATAACCTAATATTTAACCAAATATATTTAATCTGATCATTACACGTTGAATTTGACAACTAAAGCATTATTTAGTAGTCTGTAGGTGAAAATCACATATTCAAAAATTTGTTTTTGATGACTGGAAGATTTTCTGTCAAGAGTCATTGTGTCATTTGGTGTTATTTCTTCAGCACATGTCTTTAAAACTTCATGAGAAAGATATTCTAGCTTCTCCTAATTATTATCCATCATTTGACACCTTTTCCACGTGTTCAAGAAGTAAAAAATTACGATCTAGGCAGAAAGAAGAACTTTTTGGACTCTTCTAGGCTTTCACCAGCTCTTTTGTCCTGAATCTTCCCCTTTATCTAGTGAAAAGGAAAGATTTCAACAGCTAACTAGCAGATTTCAAAACCAATGAGCTGGTGAAAGCGCAAATTTTTTAATGAAAACTGCCTTGGGAAAAATCAAATTTCTGAGCCGTGGAGAGTCTGTTTTACATGCTTGAATAGTTGATTGACATCTAGAAATCCTAAGATTTCCAATGGTACTTTCATATATGTTTTTAGATCTTTGGAAGGTATTCAAAATTCCTCCACAAGATGAGGCATCACTTTTCAAACAAATTTCAGAATGAATTATTTGATCGCTAACATCTGGCTCCAACTGGGATGGAGACCTCCTTGCGAGGTTTCCAAGAACCTGGAAGATATTGTTCCTTTAGTATTGGTCATGGATTCATTTGGCCTTCACAACTGATCCCCTGCAAACCTGTAGCCTACTTGTGAGGTTTCAAAAACAAGCAGATCTGTGCCTGTCTATTTAACCTGAAAACCCTGCAACCTGCTCAACAAAAACCCCACAACCTTGACCTGTGAAAGTATTCACAATATTAAATTTTGTATTGTGTCTATTCCATTGGGATATGGAGTCATTTCATGCTATCACTAGATCTCTACAATCTTTATTCAAACTTAGAAAATACATTACTGAATACAAATTCACTGCTGCAAACAAACACACTAAAAGAACCATGCTGGATGGCGAGTTCATTCTCTACCTACTCCTACTCCTAACCAATAAAAACTGGCTCATCATGCGACATCATGATTCCAATGAAGCCATGATAACATCAGACTAATTACAAGAATCCTTTGCATGCAAATAAAATTCAGAGGAAACTTCATTATGTGTAGCAGATTTTCAACTTGCAATACATATTTACAATCACCATCTACTTTAATTCTAAAATTTGCACAAATGAAAACTTCCATAAAAAACATCTCCATGTAGATGGCCACTAGATCATAGAAAGAATAAATAGATTGATAATCAAACACAGTTACCTCTGCTTGTTGTTCAAGAATTTCTTCAACTTCTAATATATGGTTGCCATAAACCGGTTCCTGCAAATTTGAAAATAGTTGTGAGCTGATTGGATTGCTAATCCCTTCTTTTTTGATATCTTCTTCATATGTGATTTCAATTTTCTGTTCATGAGGCGTTATAGACAAAAGACAAGACCTGAAATCTTTGGCTAGATTAAACTCATAATATTCAATGTCTTCTACAAACATGGAATTTTTGAATACAACATGATGTCGTTCCTTTATGGGCAAAGAAAAAGGCTCGTCGAAATCAGATTCATAAATGTCATATATGGGTTGGGTGCTGCTTAAATCAACATCCTTTGAAGTAAGGGTCTGCTCTGTTGCATCTGCATACTTATCACCAATAGGTGAGAAGAAAACTCCTGAATCTTACAAAGAAAGACAAACAGTCTTCAGATCCTTCTCCCCAATCACAGGTGAAAACATATTTTAGGCAACCTCTTGAAAAAGTGTAGAAAAAAATCCTTCTCTAACTATTTCTTCATGTAAATCAAAGGTAGAAGGTGTAATAGAGATAAGGTCTGATGCATTTACAGCTATTCAATTCCTATTTGTATCAAGAAGATCTTCCTTAACAACATAATTTTCATCTTGACAAACAGAAAAAAAGACTACTTCCTGCTGAACATGCTTATCAAATTCATCACATCAATCTTCAAAGAGACCTTCAGCTAGAGATTCATCTTTACAAAACAAATGGAAAGCATAATGAAAACTTTCCAATGAGTGAATGCTTGAAGCTGAAAGAGATATGCACCAATCAAGGGCTATCCCCTCTAATGAATACTTGAAAAGTTTAATCTGAACATCTTCATGTATGATCTGGAGCCGATGAATAAATTCATGAAAATCCAACAAATGTTCAGCTGGTACTTCCCATTCTTCTCCTTGAAATCTGGGAAGGTTGTGTTTCCATTCATCTCTACTAGGTATTGGATGAGGGTAACCAGAAATACTTGAGAAATTGCAAAAAGAATACCTCTTGTTCATTTCATATCAGTGGAGTCGCCAACAAATTTCATAGCAATGGAGTCGCCACTGAATCCGTCCTTCATGGAGTCACCAGATAGATGATTACAACCGAAAATATGTCCAAACTTTGTCTATCATCAAAGCTGGATCTTTTCGTCTCCCAAGGAAGCTGAGCTTCAATCTCCTCTCCCCGGCAACAGCGCCAATTTGTTATCACTCCAAGAAACTCTTTGAGTTAGTAGGTCAAAGATGTTTGGTAACTTAAAGAAAACTTGTTTTTGTGTTTAGGAATGTGTAGATCAATGGGATAACTCAATTACAGTATGGCACTCAGACAGCAAAATGAAAATCAAATAAACCAGTGCTCTCAAGGATTGATGATCAGATGATAGCTTTAAATGGGTGAGAAAACAATGTTTATAAACCAAATACAAAGTGTAGGGTTTAATAAACAATGATAAGCAACTTAATATCAAGTTATGAGCTAAACAATAAGATAACCATCATTATGTAGCTAAAACAACTAAATAGAAAGTACAGAATGAAAATGAGAATCTGACATCAATAGAGAGAGAAAACTGTGATTTGTATTATCATAGTAAAATTCTATTTACAACATAATATAGTCCTCTATCCATAATCGAACCACTGCTTCTATCAAATGATAGGTATTTATATCTTTTACAATAGATCTCAGATCCTATAAACATGGATCTGGATTTCTAAATATGGAAAACAGAGTACAAAAATTAATACAATAAAATAACCTAATATTTAACCAAATAGATTTAATATGATCATTACAAGTCGAATTTGACAACTAAAGCATTATTTGGCAGTCTGTAGGTGAAAATCAGAAATTCAGAAATCTATTTTTCATGACTGGGAGATTTTATGTCAAGGGTTATTGTGCCATTTGGTGTTATTTCTTCACCACATGTCTTTAAAACTTTATGAGAAAGATAGTCTAGCTTCTCCTAATTATTATCCATCATTTGACACCTTTCCCACATGTTCAGGAATTAAAAAATTGTGATCTAAGCAGAAAGAAGATGTTTATGGACTCTTTTGCGCTTTCACCAGCTCTTTTGTCCTAAATCCACCCCTTTAGCTGGTGAAAAGGAAAGATTTCAACAGCTAACTAGCAGATTTCAAAACCAATGAGCTGGTGAAAGTGCAAATGTTTTAATGTAAACTGCCTTGGGAAAAATCGAATTTTTGAGCCGTGGAGAGTCTATTTTACATGCTTGAATAGTCTATTGACATATAGAAATCCTAAGCTTTCCAATGGTACTTTCAGATCTATTTTTAGATCTTGGGAAGTCAGTAAAAATTCCTCCACAATATGAGGAATCATTTTTCAAACAAATTTCAGAATGAATTATTTGATCGCTAACACTCAGAATCCTTCTCCTCTTCCTAGATCAAGATAATATCCTCAAGGTGGTGTGCCCTCCTGCTGGAAATCCCCTGAAGTTTCACCCAAGCTCTCTCTGAACCTGTAACTGATGTAGAAACCTCCTATAACTAAGTAGATCTGATGTAGAATGGTGAGGGAGGATTATTTCACCTTCGTGACCAAGCTTGGACCAGGTTGGGTGGGATATTTCACCACCGAGCTGATCTCTAGGGTTTGTTAAATCAAAACCCTCAAAACCCCCAAGTGCGTGGCCTCACTGGCAAGAATCCAAATATTAAATGATAAACAACATAATGAGAGAATAGAGGCCCATGTCTCTCTTTTATCCTCCCTACTCACCTTGTCTTTCCAAGTGACTTTTACTTTATTTAATTATTCATTAATTAATTAAATCACTTTAATTAATTAATTAACCATTTTTCCTCTAAAAAGTACTTTATCCCTCCTTGTGGCTTCCTTGGCCATTGAAAGTCACTTCTCATCATCCTATCCTGTAGTGGTATTCCTCTCGATTCCAATGAGATATTATACTAAGAGTTTCCTCCAAGTATTATTCCCAATATTTCCTCCTTAGTGAATTTAATTAACATATAGCCCAATATAACTCAAAATTATGAAAATCATCAGAATGCAATAGAACCAAAGCCAAGCTATGCAGAATGGATCACGATGATGAAATAAGATGAGCGATGCAATTCATACCCTAAAAAAACCCCTCAATAGCCCTTGTTCTAGCTATAACCTCCATCTGGATACTTTGGTCATCATAACACTCTACAATATAATGATGTCCCAAAGTGGGGACATTATAGTCCTCCCTGCTAGAATATTGCTTGTCCTCAATCAATAACTAAATCAATCCATATATAATATCGGGGTCCCATGTCCACATGTGGGACACACAATAGGCTCCATCCAAATATGAACTATCACGCAATCTACCCCCTGGATACCATATGAGGACGTGAACTGCAATACCATGTGAAGCATAATCCTATAACATATCAACACCATGAGTCTCCTGCAAATGACACATGGCCTCATCTCGGAATGAATCCATCCTCCAAGTCCATATGAAGACCAACATGGTCTCCACCAACTGCAAATTTTGCTTCCATAGTGATGTACTGCAAGACCTCCATGAATCACCCTCAAGTGACGTGCTCTCCTCAACATTGAAGCTCAATGGAAAGTCAAAATAACTTTCCTCTACAAGGGTCCACTCGCCTCCATCACTCAATGAAATGCTCATCCCTGCAATACCTGGGTCCCATGCTAGTATCTGCCAAACATCACCATGTTGGCGTTGCACTACTCTGATCATGACTTCCTACTCCCCATGTACATACTAGATCCCCCACTCCTGGATCATCAAGCTAGAATATGTGTGGAAATTGGACCTGCTGTCCTGAAGCTGCATCGGTAAAACAACGTTTGTGGAAGTAGTATCTTCCCAACCATATCCATGCTCGATCATGAGGATCAAAAGGGAGAAATTGTCTCTCTCCATTGGATAATCCCCTACAATCCCACTCAAAAAAAACCCAAAGTGAAGTATGTGGCTCTCTAGCGCAACCTGGGTCATCATAAGGTGAAACAACCTACTAACAAAATGGACTTCCGGATCCCATGGAAAACTTGGAATTTTATCACTTCCAATACCCACTAACTGCTCATGTGTCATATTGATCATTATCTGAAGCCCTCCAAGATCATCCCTATGAGAATGTGTATCTGTGTCTCCCTATGAGATGTCTTCTATCCCATGGCATAAGATTTTCACCATCACGCACAAAGTCTCAATTGTCTGCCTATGATGATCCACCCCTATCATGTTGTATGTTGTCAAGGCACTCATGTCAAGTGGTCTCAACCTAACAACTCTCCATGTCCTCACAGTTTATCTCCCCCCGTGTTGTTGTCAATGATGAAAGTGTTCGGAAAGGATAATAGAAACATCTGTAGCTGACTGTAGGACTGGAAAGTATCATATGCTTTGGTCAATCCCAAGGATTCAACCAAAAGCTCGTCCACCAGTACCCATGGTAAATAATCACCTGTAGTCATCACTGAACCCCAATCATCAGGTACAACCGGGGTTTAATCCTCCAACTGTTGGTCAACCACTCTCCATCCCTCATCTCTCATGCAACTGATGATATTGTGAAGGTGATATCTCAGAACTATGTGTTGGTGCAAAGGAGAGGCATCTCTATGCTCCCCTAAGTGTGTCTCTTCCCTGCAATCCAATACGTCCCTTTGAATCCCACTGTACCCCTCTACATGTCTTTGTGAACTATCACTCACCAATGTATGCTCCTGCATACTCATGTAATCTCGTGTATACTCCTGCAGTATCATGGATCCTAGGTGTACTACTAGGTCAACCTCTACATGAAGGTTAGCCAATACTGGGACACAAATGGAAGTGTCCTCATAACTGCCCCTGGCTCTGGAGAACCCATGTGTATGTGATTTCTCGATTGTCTCAAAGATCCTCATGGAGGGTAGCTCTTGTGACACATGGACATCCTCATGCATCTTCAGATCATATCTCTCCATACTCATCAGTGATCCTGGGTACTCCTCATGCTCCTCCATCAACTAGTGCTCCTCTGCTAAACCACCAACATCCTCTAGTAATGTGGCTAAAGGATATATCTGAATCACTACTAAGATAGATGTAGTGGATCTTTGTCTAATCTCCTCAAGGAGCTCCTTTGATATGGACTCTGATTCTTGAAGGGTTGTCTGTGTGCCTTCCAAGAATCTTTGTGTGCTCACCAACTCATGAGTGAGTCGGTCCACCTCAACATCCTTCTCCCTCAGTGCCCTGTGATACATATCGCCAACCCCCAATATGTAATCTATGTCCATCAACAACTGTTGGTAGTCATTCCTCATCATAGTCACCCTCTCCCTAAGAGTATTAAAGTCATCCATGGAAAATCCACCATCTAAACTATTATGTTCCATCGATGCCCTCCAGCAATGATCTGCCACCAATGCATGTGTGTCATCAATGCGTCTAGTGGTTGACATGATCATGTCCTCACTGACTCTCAATTGTCCTACCAAGTATCATGACTCCTGAGCACAGTCCTACTGAGGTGTTACGTCACACCCCTCACTACTAGTGTCAACCATGGAATCCCCAACAACACTCTCCTCAAAAGATAAGGCACTAAACTTCCCACTGTCCACTGTGCTACTGGGTCCTCCTCTATGTGACTGCACATAATCACCAACTGCTAGCTCCCTCTGAATCATATTGTATCATGTATGAGCAATTGTATCCTCTTGTGCACTCACCCTGCTACTATCATTTGTGCTTGTATCCTATACAGATGTGTCCAGACACATGTTATGGCCATCCCGACCAATAAGGATTGCATCCACATCTCTATCGACTGGTCCTGGAAGTAAGTGTCACATGAAATTGTCAGTCTCCCCAACCCAATCAAACAATGGAGTCTCCAAAATAATTGACTCACTCTCATCATACTGATACATATGTGTAAGGTTAATTGTCTACACTTCATGTCTCTCCTCCTAGGTCTGTGGATCCATATATCCCTGGTGTGCATCCTACACACAAGGCTCCTCCATCATATCTGAAATTTCACTGATATCCTCATCTGTCGTGGCTATCATGCGTGTCTGAAAAGATGAAAAATGTGTCACGGTCATCATAGGAAGCTCATCAGGTCTAGGTGCTAACATGTGTGAATCTCCACTAGTTTCACCACTATGTTTAAGTGTAAGGTCATCAACACTATGTGATATGACTATTGAAGCATAGTTTCTATCATCATATCCATCCAACTATCCCTCCAATACGCAAGGGTCACTATCCTCCCCAATTGCGCAAGAGTCATTGGCCTCCTTGAACTTCTCTAAATATGAGTCTATGGTTTCATCCCCATGCATCTTCTCATCCTCACTGTCATAGTACACCTCAATAATGTGTCTCTTACCTTTGCCCCTACATCTATGATCTGGTTCCCAAGACACTTTGCAACTGTAGCAATGTTGCCTGCTCCTAATGGGTATGGGGTTAATCTGTGCTTCCCTCCATCTAGCTACTCTGGCTCTGTTTCCCTTTGTTATGTTGACCCAATATGTAACCTCATCTTTTCTACACCAAGGATTTTTTATGGATATAAATTGTTGGAGTGTTAATTGAGCCCTAAATCCCTCACTAAGGGTGTAGTATTCCCATTCACAATGTACAGTATCTCTATCAAAATCCTTAA
The DNA here is from genome assembly GCA_000966675.3 of Picea glauca. Taxonomy (NCBI): domain Eukaryota; kingdom Viridiplantae; phylum Streptophyta; class Pinopsida; order Pinales; family Pinaceae; genus Picea; species Picea glauca. The sequence continues at coordinate 604,671 of JZKD02S0923336.1, read as the reverse complement.
TATCCATCTCCATTGTATTTCTACATGCGTTAACCTCCACTTGTTGGGAGGATCAACACTCTGATACCATTGTAATGTTCCCAAACCAAGATGCCAAGAACATTGTGTTTTTCATGTGATTTTTAAATGTTTTCTGGTTGTGGCATTTCGTCAAACACTTTGCAGTCTTAAGTCTCATGAATTGTGTTTGGGTTTAATATGATGAGTTTTATGTGTGTTTGCATCAATAATCAAAGAATATATAGCAATGGAACATACCTGAACAATATGCAAGCTCAACAATACAAGAGATAACCCAAAAAATACCTCAGATCTGATATTATTCATAATAGAAGAAGACCCTAATACAATGGATCTGCAGATCTGGTACAAGATAGATAAGGACTAGTATAAAAATGAGGATAACCCTCAAGAAAGATCAAAAAGAGAAAATACAATCCTCCAAAGGCCACACGACTGTTGAAGATGAATGACAACTGAGATCTCCACCCAATGCTATATCAAACCTCAAACTGGATAAGTTGCACCCTGCTAGAAAGATGAATACCCCCAATAATTTGGCCTTGCTGCTAGAGGCCTCCAAACACTCTGAAAATGGTTGGAAGATTAGATCGAGCCAATACCAAACCCTTGGTGAAGTCTCAAGTTGAACGGTGAATTTATGACCATTCAAATGAGCAAACCCCTTATTGTCTTGTGCCCTCCTGGATGACGGAAGACCCAATAATTCGGCCTCTATCCTAGAGACCTCCAGATGCTCTCAAAATACATGGAATTGTAAATTGGTTCAAGGGAAAACCTATGGCAAAGTTTTGGGTTGAACAATGAAGAACTGACCTCCAAAAGACAGGATCCTTAATCTGTGGTGCGCCCTCCTCTCTCGGAACCTATGTTGAGCTCCAATAAATAATACGACAAAGAAACCTCCTCTGAAATGGGATAGGAAAGGCGCCCTAGGCCCTATAAAGAATACCCAAATGTCCTTTTCCTCAGAATCCTTCTCCTCTTCCTAGATCAAGCTAATCTCCTCAAGGTGGTGCGCCCTCCTGCTGGAAATCCCCTAAAGTTTCGCCCAAGCTCTCTCTGAACCTGTAACTAATGTACAAACCTCTTGTAACTGAGTATATCTAATGTAGAATGGTGAGGGAGGAATATTTCACCTTTGTGACCAATCTTGGACCAAGTTGGGTGGGATATTTCACCACCGAGTTGATCTCTAGGGTTTGTTAAGTCAAAACACCCAAGTGCATGGGCTCACTAGCAAGAAGCCAAATATCAAATGATAAACAACATAATGAGAGAATAGAGGCCCCTGTCTCTCTTTTATCCTCCATTCTCACCTTGTCTCTCTAAGTGACTTCTACTTTATTTAATTATTAATTAATTAATTAAATCACTTTAATTAATTAATTAACCATTTTTCCTCTAAAAAGTACTTTATCCCTCCTTGTGGCTTCCTTGGCCACTGAAAGTCACTTCTCATCATCCTATCATGTAGTTCTATTTCTCCCGATTCCAATGAGATATTACACTAAGAGGTTCCTCCAAGTATTATACCCAATATGACCTCCTTAGTGAATTTAATTAACATATAGCCCAATATAACTCAAAATTACGAAAATTGTCAAAATGCATTGGAACCAAAGCCAAGTTGTGTGGAATGGATCATGATGATGAAATAGGATGAGCGATGCAAGTCGGACCCAAAAAAACCCCTCAATAGTCCATGTACTCGCTATAACCTCCATCTGGCTACTCTGGTCATCATAACACTTTGTAATATAATGATGTCCCAAAGTGGGGACATTACAGTTTTCGTTATATGTCGAGTTGCAAGTCGCATCCCAAACCATTTTGGGAACTCTTGGCCAAGTCCTCGTCGAGGCATAAAAACCTAACGGAGCATCATTTTTTAGTTTCGTGAGATGTTGCAAGCTTGTTTAGGCATGGACTAGGTGACCACATTGTCCATCTGCTCCTAAGGCATGGTTTCATAAATTAGACCCCTAAATCCAAATGTTGCATTGCTTCTTACAGAGAAAAACCCTAGTTCTCCAAACCGATGAATAAAACAACTTTCGACGCATGGGACCTAGGAGTGAGGGGTGATCTAGCTGGAATCCTATCCTAGAAATCCAACGGAGATGATGGTTCCTCAATCTGTGTCTCAGTTTTATTTATATGTCGAGTTGCAACTCGCATCCCAAAATATTTCGGGGACTCTGGCCAATTCCTCCTCATGGAAAAAAACACAACAAAACAACATTTTTTAGTTCCGTCAGATGCTTCAAGCTTGTTTAGGCATGGACTAGGTGACCACATTATCCACTAGCAAATTTGGGTCATTTTGCGACGGCTATTTTGACGCTCTTGCGACGTTATGTCGTGGATATTGTGACGAATCTTGAGTCTCTCAAACATCGTTTCATGGAACGTGGAAATTTTGATGAACTTGAATTAACGTCGCAAGAGCGACGACCATAGGGAACTTCTCACAATTGCGACAAAAAAGAAATATCATCGCCAATACGACAATATAGGCAAACTAAGTGAAACCAATTGTTCGTCACAATTGCGACGACAATTTTCGTGATCTATATAGAAAATTCGTCGGAGGATTTTTATTGTCGTTGAAATTGCGAAAACAACTTTTCTTGGTTTATATAGCAAATTTGTCGCGGGATTTTTTATTACCGTCGAAATTGCAACAACTTTTCTTGGTTTATATAGCAAATTTGTCATAGGATTTTTTTATTAACGTCGCAATCGCGACACCAACTTTTCTTGATTTATATAGCAAATTTGTTGTAGGAATTTTTATTGTCGTCGAAATTGTGACGACAACTTTTCTTGGTTTATATAGCAAATTCATCGCAGGAATTTTATTGTCGTCAAAATTGTGATGACGACTTTTCTTGGTTTATATAGTAAATTCCTCGCAAGATTTTTGTTGTGCGTCGAAATTGCGACGAAAAATATTTATTTAAAAAAAAAATTGGGCGAAATAAATAAAATTTTATTTTAGAGCAATCTTGTGGGAATTAATGCTAACTTGAAATTTAGCACTAATCCATGTTAATCCATTATGGGATCAAATATGCACTTGAAATTGATTTTAAGCTAATATATGGTAAGAGTGTGCCTCAGGAAGAGGCCAAATAAGGCCTCCAAATTAAAACTTTAGTCTAAAAACCAAAATCGACTTGGAAATGTGCATGAAACTATTAAAACTTTTCTTAAGTTGTTTGATTTTCATGCCATAATAATACAACCATGAAAATCGATTATTATAAATCCTTGTTGCCCAAAGGGCAGGGACTAATAAAATAAAACAAGCCTTGGAGAATACAAATGAAAACTGAAGGGATATTATAGCTATAGGTAAGCATGAATGTATGAGTTCATAAAAATAATGATGTTTCAAGGAACATAGTTCTAACACAATAGATTGCGTACATGATTTACTACAAAAGGTTTTCATAATTGTAGGAGGGAATTGAACATTATTTTTAGTATGTTCCTAAAAATTAATAGAAAGCGATTTCATCCTTTATTATGTTCCTAAACATTAATAGAAAGAAATTTCATCCTTTATTGATTTTCTCATTTTTTGGTATTCAAAATCTATGGGAAAATTATATTTTCTCATTTTTTG